>CM050165.1:364486399-364658899 GCA_027410445.1 Discoglossus pictus | reverse complement strand
ATTATATCACATATATATGCGAGTTGTTGCAAACGCTTGTGGGTTCGCATTGCGAGCCGCGGCCCCCCCGTAGCGCCGAAGGCGCTCCTTGACAGCAACTGCGACCCTCGCAAACTTCACGCCGCAACGCAAACACCACGACACACCAACTACGACCCTCGCAAACTTTACCTCGCAACGCAAACAACATACGAGACACGTTAACACACATTACGACCTCGCAACACTCGGACGCAACTCGCGAACATTACAAAATTCAAAACACAATAAATACACACAGCACATACATAAAAAGCTTACCTACAGCAAGAGGGAGCATCCAGGACCTCAAAAAAGCAACTTACACCTTCCTTTAACTAAAAATAAAAGAGTTTAGACAATAAAAAATTCGCTAAGCGACAGAAAAAATGGCCGCCGAACAAAACGAAAATGAGGCTACAAACGCAAACACCATACGAGACACTTTAGCACACATTACGACCTCGCAAAAATCGGACACAACCCGCGAACATAAAAAAATTTAACACACAAGAAATACACACAACACATACATAAAAAAATCTTACCTATAGCAAGAGGGAGCATCCAGGACCTCAAAAAAGCAACTTACACCTTCATCTAACTAAAAATAAAAGAGTTTAGACACTAAAAAATTCTCGAAGCGACTGAAAAAATGGCCGCCGAACAAAACGAAAACGAGGCTACAGCACTCTAAACACGCAAAACACCACAAACGACCTACGGATATTCCGCTAAGACGCATACCACACATTACCCGCCATTTTACGCCAATGCTGAAGTACACAACTACGCTAACGGTTTGGGCTCGCGCACGCACACTATTACACTGCACACATTCAGCATGCTTACACAGCAGCTCCACACCACTAATGCTGCAGCAACATCAAAACAAATTGCCAGCTCTTCGACATAATGCTTCAAAATAGGTAAAGTATATTCATTTATTAATTGTATTATATATTTCAGTAGTACACACAAAACACCATTAGCTACCTTACAATTTCATTGCCGTAATTTTTTGACGGGCAATTCGCTAGTAGACAATAACAATGAGAATAAAGACTGCAAACTAATGACTAAACTCTATAAACAGGCACCATGCCGATTAGCATGGGAAAAGTGAAAAGTTCCTCAAAAATGTGTTAAATACATTTGTATTAACAGCAGCTTGACTTCTTGCATAATATGTCTCCATGTAAAGAGCTGGCTAAACACTCCATCATTCATAAAAAAAAAAGAGAAACAGACAAAACCAAAACACTCAGTATTTTGACTTTTGCTAGTCCAACCTGCATTAAGCACTTAACTCAGCAGAAGAGAGTTTATTTTTTATTTTTACATACCCGGTACTAGAAACTAGAGAGAAATCTCAGATGCAGATATGACAACTGTAGGCCTACATAATTATGCAACACATTACATTTCAATGAAAGAGCAATATATACCAGTAAATTAAAGGCTGACTATATACAAAAAGTATTAGCAGTAAAAATAGTTTAGGTTTCTTTTAAATTACTGTACTGGTTGTGAGCTCATAAAAAAACACTTACTGACAAGAACTGCTATAGGAAGCAAAGACCTCAGTCATAGCATTAGTAAAGCATGTTTAATTACATGGAAGCTTAAGGCCCGAGGACAGCACTGACCTTCTGTCTGGGTCCATGAGGCAGTCAGCATGTTTTGGCCAAAGAAATGGGCACATTTCTAACTATGTGCAGTTATCATGGTTTGTCATATTCCAAAAGGCTGCAACGTTGCACAGACCGTAATAAACAGCATCATGTTCAATCACCAATTAGCACTGCAAAAAAGCTCATTCATATGAAGCAGAATGAAAATGGTATACTTTTAAGGTGAGCTAATTTGGAAAGTTCAAGAACATTTGGGTAGTTCAGAAAGAAAATCAAACAGGTAAATGTAGCAGACTGAACAAAATAATAAACAATTTTATATATATATATATATATATATATATATATATATATATATATATATATATATATATATATATATGCTAATTTCAGCTGGGATTACGGTTTATTTTGGTATTTTTTCATGCAATCCATTTTTTTCATACACTACTAATTCTCCTCAATCAGCTGTATTCATAATCCAGCTCACTTGCATATACCTTTAACTTACACCTTGTGCTCTTTAACACCATGAAGAACACTTACAGTGAGGTAAATGGCCCTTTAAGGGGAAATTGAAAGCATGTTTTCTCTGTTGTATCTGAAGGAAGGTAACTGTGGGTTTTCTTTTTTTCCAAATTAAGCTCTCCAGGCAGAGAGAAGTAGATGTAAATGTTGAACTTATCTGGGGGCTTGTCCATGTCACCCAGCGAGCAGGAATATATATGTACGAGTCGTACTTGTCTACAATTAAATCTAGAGACATACTCCTGCTCTGTGCACTTCCTGTTAGATTCAACAGAGTTTAAACTGGTTTTTACTTTATATTCTTTTCATGCAACCACAGCTTTGGCAATGTTTAAAGCATGCCGTTTTGGACGCAAAAAAACTAAAACAAAAGAGTTCCATGTCCCCTTACTGTGATTAGTCCCCGAGGCCCAGGCAACCGACAACATAATCAAACAAGCTGAGCACTCAGACTAGCTTAGTAATATTATTATTGTCCCTTGAACTCCATTGTAAGAAGCCGACTGTGTCCCTTATAGGAAATGTTAAGTCAGTGAGCTCATAAGACATCTTTAGCAGGAAGTTAAGACTAATGAAATAAAGTGTATTAATACAAAACTTGCTTTACTTGTTTAATATTTTATGATTTGCCATGATTTCAACATAAAATCAGCAAATTAAAGAAATTAGTCTCTTCAGTGAAGACTTCCCAAAAAATGGGTGCGTATATAGAACCGAAAGCAAAAGAATCAGAGAAACGCTTTATATATTCACCTGTACGTAAAAAAAAATAAACACAGCTCACTCATTTCTTTCAGCTACCATATGTCATCAGGTACAGGTATGTACACGTACAGATTTGTATACGCGCGCCATGGCTTCTCAGTGTTTGGTCCATCAAGGACCACCGTGAGATCACATTTACTCACAAGAAAATTCTGAAAAGGGTTACAGGAGCGGTCATTTTATACATCCAAAGCAAATCCTTTCAAGATGGTGGATAACTATAAATATATTAAAAATGCTCTTTTAAAATGGCAATTCATTGATAGCCACATTGTATTCAATACTTTAACTGCCTAGGAGGTACACAACTCTCAATTTATGATTTGTATACTGACTTTCAATCACATATCGGAACATCTCAAAGTAATTTTCTCTACCATGTTCAAATCCCAGTTATCTATCCCTATTAATCATAATTTATATTGCGATCAATGACCAAAACCAAGAACATGTACACACTTAAAGGCATATGTAAATTTCCTGGATTATGAATGCATCAGAGAGGAGAATCAGTAGTGTATGCAAACATTTGTTTGCATGAAAGAATACCAAAGTAAACATTAACAAACTCACCATGATGTCTGTCTTGAGCTGGTAAGCACCAGCTTTGGCGAGTTGACATCCCTGAAAATCCCTGCTAAAATTAATAAAATTCATAATTTATTTTGGCCAATAACAGGCAGCTATACATTTTAATACAATGTAACCAATGATGGCAGTTTGTGCAGGAAGGAGTCATTGGGATGTGTAGATCCCCTGTAGAACGAAGTAGGGGGGAGTCAGACACATATCTGTAGATGTTGGAATTGAGCTGCGCTGGCTTGTAAAATGTTAAAAACTGTATTTAAATGCAATCTTTCTATTGGTAGGTATCAGGTAAACAAAAAAAATCTGTATGTGTACAGAATGACTCAATGTAATATGTGTTTCTGATACAAGCAACATGTGTTCAATTACAAAAAGGTAATAGCAGGGAAGTTTTGATATGCCTTTAAACTGTAAAAAAAGGGGTGGGCTATATTGTGCCTTGGCACTCATTCCCCAGATATATTTGTTGAGATGCACTGCAGAGACCGACTATAAAAGAACAACAAAAATTCACTCTGTACGCAGTAGTTATGTTCTCTAACCCTGTGAAACTAAATGAAAGCTATTCTTAAAACAAGAACTAATTGAATATGAACAAACAACTGTGCACCACGAAAAGGATGGATATAAATCTAATCAAATCTTTAAAAAAAAAAAATAAAAAAAAAATACATTTACACATACTACTTCCTTCCTAGTCCATGTAAATTCACATTATGGAAGACACAGAACACTCACTATCAAGGTTCTATATTTATTGCAGAGCAAATATATATATATGGGACATACAAACTGAGCATATAAATAAAAGCTTTATGGCGAAATAACAAATGTATAATGCTTCCATAGTGCTTCAATAGTAATAGAGGGTACATTACATTGGCCTGCCAACTTCAAATACCTACAAATAAGAATGCTTTGCTTTAGGATCATGAGACCCAAAATGAGCAGACATTTTTAAATAAAGTGACACAGCAGGGTTCAGAATATGGTATCTAAAACAATAGGTAATATGTATTTTATCAACTGAATGTTATTTTAGTTTTTTTTTTAAATGCACCTGCAAACTTACATAAAATCTTGCAATTTTGACCCGTCAACCAGAATTTCCAATTGGCATGATATGGACAGAAACTCCTAATTCGAGATGATTTGCCAAGAATTTCACATGCTAATTCATCATCACTACCCCAGTAACTACAAGGTTTAGATAACCTCTGAGCATTCCCATTCTTATAAATTCCACATGGTGTTACAGCAAAGACAATAGATTCAGATCATATTGTGGTCATTAGCAACTATTATCAGCAATGATCTCGTAGAAAGATGGCAGACAAGATGGTTGACAGGGAAAAATTGCAAACTTTACTGTTTAATCTAAGAATTTGTCATTGTTTTACTGAATGAAATGTATTTGATAACACTCAATTGGTAAAGTACGTGTTATTAACTATAGATTTAAATAATTCTGTATATTGAACATCTGCAGTATCAGTTTAAACAGTTATAATTGTTTTGCAAACCTTTAAAGTTTATATTAGATAAAAAACCCACTGAACAACAAGCTTAGGAAAGACTGACAAAGCAATTTATCTAAATTACAGAACTCATATCCTATGACTATTTTGTGAAGGTGGCTACAAACATTACTGAAATTCTGCCTCCTAAACATGCATACACTCCTTTTGAGGACAAAATCCCCAAAACATAGCTACCTTGCCATTTTGAATTATGTTTTTACTATAAAATGTAATATGTGTTGTCAAAGAAGAAGCACAGATGGAACTGGCTACTGAATACATTTTCTAACACATCACAGAACCTATGACTGAAAGGAAGTAGATTTTAATATTTATCTGTGTACCTATGTAGAGAGATTCAAACGAGCACACTGGCCATGTAGCTTCATTTTTTTATTTTTTTTTAAAGATTCATTTATGTTAAACTCTCAATCTGCTTTGATACTTCAGAAGACTTGATAACCGTCAGTGTAAGATTATTAAAAGCACTTGAAAAAAAAAAAAATTCTGTGCTAAAAAGTCGTTAAAACCACAGACAAAACAACTTTGCATAGACTATATGTCTATTTTAACTGTAACCAAAAGGGAGTGATTTTCTCCCCTCTAGCACTTGAAAACTGTCCAGCATTGCAGCTGTTCTGCTGTGAGGGATGCTAATGGTGTGAAGAGATAGATATATCCAGTGCTCGTATCAGCTTGTACTGTACAAGTAAATTTAACTTAGTGCTGCCATCACATCAAAGTGTTCAGTTCAATTAATGAATAAAAAAAATAAAAAAATGAGGACACCTAAAACAATAAATGCATTTTAAATAGTGCATTGTCAATTTAGTCAGTGAAATAATAAGGCACAAAGCCCTATTCAGATACTTATAGAAACATTTAGCATGCTTGTTCTAGCTATTTCTGCAGAAATTATGTTACATTTACACCAGGGGTTAATCTGAAACTTAAGAGTCAGCCAACCATTCTTAGGAGACAAGATATAGATTAGAGATGTATGGTAAAACTAAAAACAGTTAGGAGCCAGGGGAAAAAACAAAAATGACAAATCTCTCAAAGTGTGCACACATGGATAGCAGACACAAGTGTTTGTTATGGCCATGCCAAGTTAAAAAGAAATAAATTAAGACTAGTTTGTAAAGAATGTACCAAACTAACAATATTAACAACTGTGTAAAAGCAAAAATAAAACATTTGGGAAAACCTGAATTTTTTGACGACTGTTTATTAGCACCAGCATTTTGTGAATGTTAGATCACATCCTGAGAGCTGGATGATGGAAATTACATTGGAATGGACATCACACCCATTACCCCTCACTTGCTGAGAAGCAGGGCACTGAATCAAAGGATGCAACTATAGCACTCCAGAAATATAAATGCCCCAACACACCAAACTGTCATGGGTTCCTCCAGGGTCTTGCCAATTAAATCTAGCCATATGCTATAGCTTCCTGCTTAATTATACTTAGACTCAAAGTTTACGCTTACACACACACAATCTCACAAAAGTGAGTACACCCCCTCACATTTTTGTAAATATTTTATTATTTTTTCATGTGGCAACACTGAAGACATGACGCTCTGCTACAATGTAAAGTAGTTAGTGTACAGCCTGCATAACAGTGTACATTTGCTGTCCCCTCAATAAAATTAAAAAATGATGACCCTAACTTACAAAGCCATCAACAATTGAACACCCCCTTACATCTCTGCTCTCATCTTCAAATATTGCCCCAACCACCCTCTTCATTCTGTTAATGACATTTTTCTTTCTACAACTCGTCACCTTCTCTCCTTCAGGGCTTTTCTCGTGCTGCCCCTATTCTCTGGAACTCCTTGCCTTGCTCCACCAGACTGTCCTCCTGCCTCAAAGCCTCACTAAAAACGCATTGCTTTAAAGAAGCGTACCAACCTTCCACCCTAGCACGCTCATCACCTCTCTCTCCCTCCTTTACCACACAAAATACCTTTAGGTTGTGAGTCTGCGAGTTTCAATCCTGCAGGGTGCTTTGGGGAAAGCACCATGGACACTGAATTCGAGGCTCAAAGACAGGGCTCTCGTTGCTTTGTTATGTTTTGCTTTGTATTTATCTTTGCCTGGAACTTATCTTATGTACAGCGCTACGCAATATGTCGGCGCATAAAACGATAATAATAATTAATAATAATGTAGCTGCTTTATGTTGATCTTAAATCCAAGAAGTACATATAAAAAGGAATGAAACAATTGCTTTAAAAACCTTTTTCAATGTAATTCAATATAAAAGTAGACTTATTCTATATATTCCACTATTCATCTATGCAATTTAGAACCCACAAAACTTAAACTGGTATATCCATAAGAGACACTTGTATCTGCTACCCACCCATGCACACTTTTGGAAATTAGGGTCTTAATTAGCTTCCAAATAAGGAATGACAGTTGGTCAACTAGAAATGATCTGCACAAATTATTATAGGCTCTCTTAGTCAAAGTAATCCTTTAAATGTCACAAATCTGCAATGGTACATTTAAAAGAGAACATTTAAAGATAACTTTATAATGTGCTTACTTTGGAAGGCAAATGAATGCTGCAAAGGTTACAATTGCTTTGATTGTTGTAGAAACTCCTAAAAAAAAAAAAAGTCCAGGACACTTTCTAACAGCTAAGGAAAAATTTTAAGCATTTTTATATTTTTTTGCATTTGAAAGAGGATATATAGTAATGAACTGCTGTGTTTTCATAGGAGCAAAGTATACATATAACACTTCCGTAATACAAGTTTAGGAGACAAACTAAAACTGCAGAAAACAGAGACTTTTTCAAACTACTTGCTAGAACTAACATATCCGAACATAGTATAAATGTCAAATATATGACCCGTTACGGCCTAAAAAAAAGTTTGTTGACTTTACAGCCCCTGAAGAACAAGCAGCAACTCAATTTGGAGAGAATATATATACGATATTCAACAAAAAATACAGCAGTATTTCTAGAGTTGAACAATACTGAAGGATAAGGTGGTCTGGAGAAAGACTTTACTTCCTTTGCCTGCTACCAGACATCTGCTGAATGACTCGTTTGAATGAAAGACACCTACATCATCTCAAACCCCATACTGCTGGAGAGACAAGCTGTCACATCATCCTCCCCAAATACCTATCCCTAGACATCTTATTCACACCATATAAATGCGCATATGAAACAAAGCTAACTGGACTCTGTGCCGATTACAATATGATTTAGATAAATAACAATACTACAGGAATGCAACTTGGTAGATCAACAGACAAGACGACAAAGATAACACCTTCCTACATGAAGTACATATTGTAGAGTAGAGGTTTCTAAAAATGGCAGGAGACTATAGTGGTACATAGACCTAGTGGCATTTTATAGAAAACCAAATAAAGTTGGATACATTTAACATAACAGGGGTTGAAAAAAAATATCTAAAACTTAGGAGTCCGCCGGGTAGGTTAGGAGCCAGGTTATATATTATAATATCACATATATAGTTGTGAGCGTACGAGTTGTTGCTAACGCTGCGGGCTCGCTACGCGAGTCGCGGCCCTCGCGAAGCGAGGGCCGCGACTCGCGTAGCGAGCCGAGGCCCTCGCGAAGCGAGGGCACTGCCCGAGGGTCTCAGTTGCTGCAAGGAGCGCCGAAGGCGCTCCATGCCAGCAACTGAGGACCCTCGCGAAGCGAGGGCCTCAGTTGCTGGCATGGAGCGCCGTAGGCGCTCCATGCCAGCACCTGAGGACCTCGCAAAGCGAGGGCCGCAGTTGCTGGCATGGAGCGCCGAAGGCGCTCCTTGCCAGCAACTGCGACCCTCGCAAACTTCACCTCGCAACCCAAACAGTACGACACACACATTACGACACTCGCAAACAACATACGACACACGTTCACACACATTACGGACTCGCAACACTCGGACGCAACTCGCGAACATTAGAAAATGTCAAACACAATACATACACACACCACATACATAAAAAACTTACCTACACCAAGAGGGAGCACCCAGCACCTCAAAAATACAACTTACACCTCGATTTTACTTCAAATAAAACAGTTTAGACACTAAAAAAAAAACGAAGCGAGAGAAAAAATGGCCGCCGAACAAAACGAAAACGAGGCTACAGCACTCTAAACTCGCAAAACACCACAAGAAACTCGCAAAACACCACAAAACACCTACGGATATTCCGATACAAACGTATAACACACATTACTCGCCATTTCTCGCCAATGCGGAAGTACACGACTACGCTAACGGTTTGGTCTCGCGCACGCACAGTGTTACACTGCACACATTCAGCACGCTTACACAGCAGATCCACACCACTAATGCTGCAGCAACATCAAAACACATTCACAGCTCTTCCACACAATGCTTTAAAATAGGTCAAGTATATTCATTTATTAATGTATTATATATTTCATTATTACACACTAAACAGCATTAGCTACCTTACAATTTCATTGCCGTCATTTTTTGACGGGCAATTCGCTAGTAGAAATATAGTTGTGTAATAACTAATAAATAAAAAGTTAAAGGCCAGCACTAACACTTTAAAAGCCTTTAAGCTCTGAAATAAGATGTAATAAAAATACAAAATCAAGTAGCACCAAAGTGCTTGAACATCACATTTTGTTAATTATATATACACAAGTTATATTCTAAAGCAGCACAGCTTATTGTAGTTTCTAGACAGAGATTTAATTAATGGTCTGTGACAACCTTTATAAAAGTAATCCAAGTAACTTTCAATACATTTTAAAGTGATCCGGAGGAATATAATTTTGGGACCCACTGCTTTTGAATATGCAAAACAAATATCTTTACAAAAAAGCAGTTCACTTCCTTGTCCTCTTAAATACTGATGAATAAACAAAAATAGAGTTCAATAGGCCATTTTAGTCAGCCAGCTCATACAAATGTGAGCACTCATCTGTATTTTCTATGTTGTATATAAAAAGTTATAATGCAATTCATGTTGCAACTGAGCCTTCAATTTATTCCAAGACTGTCAACAGTAAATCAAGAAAATATTCAGACTCAAGCCGCACATATAGTACAGTAGGAATCTCTATATATGGAATCAATCACACCTTAAAAAAGAACTGTGATACAATAATTTGTTAATTTTCATCTTTGCTCTCCACAAAAATAGTGATTTCAAATAAATTAGAATTTCTCGGGTGCTGTAGGTAAATGACCAGTCACCTAAGAAAAAAAAAATATATATTTATTTGTACTGGAATCTGATAAAGGGTCACTGGAATGGTACAATTTTCACAACTTCAATAAAATGTGTTTTATAGTTTTTATTATGATCTTCATTACGTAAAAGTCGTAATATTAAAGGTCTGGTTTAATGGTACATGTTACAGATACACAAAAGGCATTTCTTGTTAATTTCAAGAGGTTAAACATTATCTACTCAGCATTTTTTCTAAAGCAAAATCAACTTTGTAATGTTTAAAACAGGCTGTTGCATCAATCTCCCTTTAAAATTACATTCTACCTAGTTAAAAATGGTATGTGCTCTATGTCCAAACATAAGATTTAATGTTCTGAGAAGTAAGAATAAAGCAGGAATGCAAAGATCATAACTAGAATAAAAGCCAGTTCCTGTGCATCACCCAGAGAGCTCCAACAATAGTGTGTAGGAGTTCAAATGATAAACATTCATTGAACTGATATCAGTAAAACACAGACAGTTTCCACAGTCCCTATCATTGGTTTGTTACAATCAGCTCAGTAACATGGAGCAGTAATACAGTGGTGCATCAGGGTGAACCAGTTATTTGTCTTTTGAAGTGTCACTATTACAGCTTTCTTACCCATTTTAATTGCGGTCTCAATTTTTTTTATACACACATGTCTGCCTGGGATACTGCCTTGGCTCCTAGGATTTTCCAACAGGGTTCTAAACTCTTTATAGCAATATAACGCATGATTGTAGCATCCAACACATTTCCCCCCATTTGTAGAAAGCCTAGTCAGCTCTTACATTTTCTATATTTTGTTTACCCCTTTCAAATTCTACCTATAATTAAACATGTCTAGTAGGATTCTATGCGTTCATGATGGCTGGGCATAATTATTTTTCTATCCCTTTATACACTTTGTATAAAGATTCAATATGCCTCTTTGTATATCGCTGAAGTGGGGCTCCATCTATATTAATAAACTATATTCAAACTATATTAATAACCAAAGCTTGACATATACAGGGAGCCATAGCATCTAAACCTTTACTTCTGCCTACTACATTGTGTTGGTAACTTTACAACTTTATGCATAATCCATTCCCCATATCATAAGAAGAGTTTGGTTGAATACTCTGCAATCTAAATTTGGTATAAATGTATTTACTTTGCTAAAAGCACCACTGTTAATATCTACCAAAAATCATAATTTAAAGGAACTATGGGGAGTACTTTTTATGTTTTGTACCTGAAAAAGCGTATATGCCAACATGCCAGGGTGTTTTAAAGAAAGTTCTAGAGCAGAATGAACTGTTTTTGAATTGATAATTGCCCATGTTCACCGTGTAACTACCATACTGTCTACCAGCAAGACCTAGATACACTGTATGCTATGTGCACAGACGCATTTCCTGTTTGTTTCAAAGAATTGCGTAGTAATGAACATACAGGAATATAAATGAACAACAAGTGTATATAAGTGTAGTCAAACCTTTTTTTATTATGTATATACTATTTTTTTTTATTTTTTAAAACAAGCTCTCTGCTGATGCTTTTACCTTGTCTACCCCGGTCTCATTTTTAGTTGAGCAGGACTTCCACTTATACCACTGCAGATTGTATCTATGTCATAAACACTAACTACTACAGGACTAAACCTGTTCTATTTACTCAAACAACTGATGCCCCAGAATGTTATTCGTCCTAAAAATCTGATTTCTCTTTTCTACCCTACATGTGTCACTAAGCTCCAGTATTTATTTTGAATCTGTTAAGCATACTCTACCTTTATTCCATTAGTTATATTCTTCCATCACAATAAGCCCCTAAATCTCATATTTATGCACTTCCTAATATCTAGCCTCCCACTTTATTATTATCCTTTATTTGTAACGCATCAACATATTTGGCAGCACTATACAGGGGTTCGGCACAAGTCAGACAAATTGAACACAATGACCCATGATTCAGTCACCTGTCAGTGGGTCTCACCCCTATATACCATGTTTCCACTTATTTCCTCCTGATTATCCCTGTATTTAAAGCTCCCCTCCAGTACCTATTATCTTCCCCTCTATCAGACCCATTATGCAGCCTCCTGACAGTTTGACCCACCTCATAAGTCTTATATTTACTGTTTACCCCCCTGATTGCCTCTCATATTCAGTTATAATTCATGCCTCTTAAGTTTCCTCATGAACCAGCAGTCTCTTGTTAGGGAGTCATCACTATACCCAATATTTACACTGTCCCCTTGCTCTGATCACTTCTATTTACATTTCCTCCCTAGTATCATCTAACCTCTAATCGTTCCCCATGATCCAGCCTCCTTTCAGTGGGTCTCACCAATATATCCCATATTTTCACTATGTTCTTCCATAGTTACTCCTGTATTTACAACTCCTCTCCAGTATCTGCCTATATTAGCCTCTCATCTTCCCCATTATCCAGCCTCCTATCAGTGAGTGTCACACCTAAGCCCCATACTTACAGTTTACTCCCAAATGGCCCCATATTTGAACTTCCATTGCCTGCTTCATGTCTTTTTCCAAGATGCCCCATGATCCACCCTCCTGTCAGTCACTCATCACTACACCCCATATTTTCATTCTTTCCTTGTTCTTATCTCCTCCTTATTTACATTTCCTCCACAGTATCATCTAATCTCTGATCTGCACCATGATTCAGCCTCCTTCAAGTGAAAGCACCATATTTAGTTTATTCCTGATTGCTCCCTATATTTATTTATACTTCCTCTCCGTAAACACCAAATAGCAACATCATCACCTGCCCCATGATTCAGTCCCATCAGTGGATCCCATTTCTATATCTCATATTGCCTCCACCTGATTGCCCCTGTATTTACACCTCCACTCCAGTACCTGCCTTCTATCTTACCCTCCCAACTGTTAGTGAATCTCATCCCTAAGCCCCATATTTACTGTTTACACCCCAAATGCCCCTCATATTTACACTTACTTTACCCATCTCTTAATAAGTTGCTCCATGAACTAGCCTCCTTACAGTAAGTATCTTCACTATATACCATATTTACAGTATTGCTTGACTCTGTATTTACATTTCCACCCCAGTATCATCTAACCTCTGATCTGCACCATTATTCAGCCTCCTTCCAATGAATCCAGCTCCATATTTACAGGTTATACCTCCAATTGCACCCTATTAATTTGTCCCCATCAGAGTCTCATCCCTAAGCCCCATATTTACAGTTTGTTCCCGATTGCTCCAATATTTATGTATACTTCCTCTCAGTAAACACATAATGACATCATCATCCAGCCTCCTGTCAGCGAGTCCCACCCCTAACAGCATATTTACAGTTTACCCGATTGTCCCCTGTATTTATACTTCCATTACCTGCCTCTTATTTAACTATCCAAGTTGCCACATGATCCAATCTCCATCAGTGTGTCCCATCACTATATCCCATATTTACACACTTTCCTCGCTCTGATTACCCCTGTATTTACATCTCCTCTCCAGTACCTGCTTATTACCTTCCCCTCCATCCTTCATATTGGTGGGTCTCACACCTATATGCCATATTGCTCCACCTGAATACTCTTCAATTAACAACTCCCCTCCAGTACCTGCCTATTATCTTCCCTTCCCATCCGCCCTATGATCCAGGCTCCTATCAGTGAGCCCACCTCCCAGGACCCATATTTACCAATTACTCCCCTAATTTGCCCCCAGTTCCTCTCCATTACATACCTGTTATAGCTCCCTCCAAGTTGCCCCATGACCCAGTCTGTTAGTAAGGTTCCCCACGTTGTACCACTTCCTCTCCGTATTCCACCATGATCCAGTCTCCTGTCAGTGGGTCCCCCATGTTGTCCCTCTCCGTATTACCCGCCATGATCCAGTCTCCTGTCAGTGGGTGCCCCATGTTGTCCCTCTCCGTATTACCCCATGATCCAGTCTCCTGTCAGTGGGTGCCCCATGTTGTCCCTCTCCGTATTACCCCATGATCCAGTCTCCTGTCAGTGGGTCCCCCATGTCGTCCATCTCCGTATTACCCCATGATCCAGTCTCCTGTCAGTGGGTCCCCCATGTCGTCCCTCTCCGTATTACCCCATGATCCAGTCTCCTGTCAGTGGGTCCCCCATGTCGTCCCTCTCCGTATTACCCCATGATCCAGTCTCCTGTCAGTGGGTCCCCCATGTCGTCCATCTCCGTATTACCCCATGATCCAGTCTCCTGTCAGTGGGTCCCCCATGTCGTCCATCTCCGTATTACCCCATGATCCAGTCTCTTGTCAGTGGGTCCCCCATGTTGTCCCTCTCGGTATTACCCCATGATCCAGTCTCCTGACAATGGGTCCCCCATGTTGTCCCTCTCCGTATTACCCCATGATCCAGTCTCCTGACAATGGGTCCCCCATGTTGTCCCTCTCCGTATTACCCCATGATCCAGTCTCCTGTCAGTGGGTCCCCCATGTTGTCCCTCTCCGTATTACCCCATGATCAATCCTCCTGTCAGTGGGTCCCCATGTTGTCCCTCTCTGTATTACCCCCATCTGCCCCATAATCCAGCCTCCTGTCAGTGAGTTTCACCTGTAGCTCTTCTACCTATTGCCCCATGATCCAGCTTCATGTCAGTAAGTCCACCCAGTACTTCCTCTCCATATTACCCCCATCTGCCTCATGTCAGTGAGTTTCCCCTGTAGCTCCTCTACATATTGCCCCATGATCCAGCCTCCTGTCAGTTACCACAGTACTTCCTCTCCATATTACCATCTGCCCCATATCAGTGAGTTTCTCCTTTACCTCCCCTACGTATTGCCCCATCTGCCCCATGATCCAGCCTCATGTCAGTAAGTCCCCACAGTACTTCCTCTCCATATTACCCCCATGTGCCTCATGATCCAACCTCATGTCAGTGAGTCCCCCCCAGTACTCTTACTGTATAACCCCCCCAAGATCAAGCCTCCTGTCAGTAAGTTCCCCCAAGTACTTCCTCTCCCTATTACCCCCTTCTGCCCCATGATCCAGCCTCTTGACAGTGAGTTTCCCCCTGTAGCTGATCTCCCTATATCCCCATCATGATCCCGCGGGTCTCACCGGGAAGGCCCTGATCCTCATCTTGGTGTCCTTCCTGCTGCCGGTGCCTTTGCTGAGGTTCGACATGTCGGCGCTGTCTCGGCCCCGGGGCCCCTCCTTGTCTCCCGGGGCGGGTGTAGCTGTGAGGAGGCCCCGGGCCCGGCCTGTCAGTCAGACTGTGGGCTCCTCTCCGTGCTCTACCCCTCGTGTCCCCGCGGGGGGCTGTGTCAGTGTGCGCGGCTCAGTGCTGGGCCCCGGATACTAGGCGCTGATTAAACAACGCGATGGCGGACAAACATCTCTGAGCTCGCAGGGCCGGTGGGGGAGGAGCGCGAGACGGTGGACAATCTCGCGAGACTTCAAACACAACCCCGCCCTCGCCTCATCCAGAGCTTCTTACTGTCATATTTTTTTCATTCATAAGTAACTTTATTGACAACAGTTCCAGTGAACAAAGAACAATCCTCTAGAACTGGTGACGCCCCATGACATGAGGACACACTGACACAGTACAATCGATGCACAGTTTATCTGCATTGACAGGATTGGCACTTCATACGTCATTGGGACGTGTCATAACAATAATACAATATATTATTCCACAGAAATTACTTTTATTGTATCACTAGTAACTTCCCTGTAATAAATGACTGTGTCATATGTTATGTTCAATTGTTTGTGCTGTCTCTGTCTGTGCTGTTTCTGCAAGCCCTCTCACTCTCTCTGTCCCCTCTCTGCTCATATCTATTAACATTATAGATGACTAGTAACTTGCCCGTCATAAATGGCACATCATATACTATCTTCAATTTTCTGTTTTGTCTCTCTCTCTGTGCCCTCTGTCTCTCTCTGTGCTGTCTCTTGTGGCGCACCCTCTCTCTGTGGGTCCCTTCACTTTCTGTGCACTTTCTCGCTCTTTCTGCAGCCTCTCTCTTTATTTTCGTGACCTCTGTCTCTGTGGGTGCCCTCTCTCTCTGACCTTTGTCTCTGTGGGTGCCCTGTCTCACTCTCTGTGCCCTCTCGCTCTCTCTGTGCCCTCTGTCTCTGTGGGTGCCCTCTCTCACTCTCTCTCTGGGCCCACTGTCTCTGTGCTGTCTCTCTCAGCGCGCCCTCTCTCTGTGTATGTAATCTCTCTCTGCATACTTTCTCTCTCTCTCTGTGCCCCCTCTCTCACTGTGCCCTCTGTCACTGTGGGTGCCCTGTCTCACTCTCTGTGCCCTCTCTTTGTTTCGCTGTGTGTCCTCTCTCTGTGCCTTCTATCTCTTTGGGTGCCCTCTCTAACGCTCTGTGCCTTCTCTCTGTGCCCTCTCTGTAGACTCTCGCTGTGTTTTTGGTCTCTCTGTGCATGCTGTTTCTCTCTCTATGTGCTGTATCTCTCAGTGCACCCCCTGTCTCTCTCAGCGTGCCTTCTCTCTCTGTGTGCACTCTCTCTGTGCTTTCTCTCTTTCTGTCTCTCCATGCCCTCTCTCTGTGCCATCTGTCTCTCTCCCTGTGCCCTCTGTCTCTCTTGGTACATCCCGTCTCACTTGGCGTGCCCTCTCTCTGTGTGTGCACTCTCTTTCTCGCTGTGCCCTCTCTTTCTCTCTGTGCCATCTGTCTCTATGGGTGCTGTCTCTCACTTTCTGTTCCCTCTCTCTGCTCTCTATTTCTCTCTGTTCTCTTTCTGTTCTCTCTCTCCTCCTCTCCCACTGTGTGCGCTCTTTCTCTTCTTTCCAAATGCAAAGTAACTTCGCATGTGCAACTATTTAACAGCAACGTGTGATGCACTGTGCAGGCGTTACACACAAGTTGCTAAATATGCCTGGCTTGGCTTCATGAACAAAGATTTAAAAGGGATGTTTTCCACATCTGCAGGCTCTCTTGTGGCTGAGGATGCCAATGCGGGACAGGCAGACTCGACTGCAGTGGGTGCACTGGAAGAATTGCTCTCGTTTGGGTGCTGCAGTGACAAGATTTTTCCTCTGTCTCCTTTTATCCTCCAGCTCAACCCTGCGTGTTCTCTCGAAAGATGAGACAGCCTGGTGAATGGTACTTCTTCAGTCCTTGCGGTCTGAAGCTAAAGCCGTCCATTGATGATGGTCAATGTCACAGGCATCAAAAACTGTTTCAACGAGTCCTTGTAACTCTTCTTCGGTCCTCCTCTGTCATGATTACCAGTGGTGAGCTCACCATATAACACAATCTTTGGAAGCTGATCACCCTCCATCCCAGAGACGTGTCCTGCCCAGTGCAACTGTGTCTTCAACACAGCATGGCCTCAATGCTGATGACTCCTGCCTGTTCTAGTACTTCAGTGTTAGGGACGTGGTCATTCCAGTGGATGTTGAGGATGGTGTGGAGGCAGGGTTGATGAAATCGCTGAAGAACTCGTAGTAATGGTGGTAAGTAACCCACAACTCAAAGCTGTACAGTAGGGTGGTCAACACAACAGCTCTGTACACATTGATCTTGGTGCATTTATTCAGATGCTTATTCTTCCAAACCCTTTTATATAACCTGCCAAATGCACCATTTGCCCTTGCCAGTGGACTATTTTCAGCTCAGATTCACCAATAATGATCCGAGGAGGACAGTAATCTTCCTGAGGTGCGGGCTGATGAAGAAATTCTGTCTTCTTCAAACGTAGAGCTCGGCAGCCTCAACAAAGCAAGATGTCAATCGCTGCAGAGATGTCGCCATATGGGAAAGGGCAGCGTCATCGGTGAAGAGTAGCTCTCAAACGAGTCGTTCCATTGTCATGGTGTGGGCCTTTAGTTGCCTCAGGTTGAACAGACTGCCATATGTGCAGTATCAAATGTAGACCCCATCCTCATCATCAAGGTCGGCTGTGACACTTTGCAGCATCATACTGAAGAATAGCGTAAATAGGGACACAGTCCTGCTTCATGCCATTACTTATTGGGAAGGGCTCCGACAGGTTGTTGCTGTGTCTGACTTGGCCCCGCTGGCTTTCATGTAGCTGAATGAACATGTTGAGGAACTTGGGAGGACATCCTATACATTCCAGGACTTGCTACAGACCTTTCCTGCTCACGGTGTCGAATGCTTTTGTAAGGTCGGCAAAATTCACGCACAGTCCCTTGTTCTGTTCTCTGCATTTCTCTTGAAACTACCTGAGAACAAAAACCATGTCAGTGGTGCTCCTGTTGGCTCTAAGGCCGCACTGACTCTCAAGGAGGAGTTTTTATGCGATAGTGGGCACCAGTCTGTTGAGGAGTACTCTTGCAAGGATTTTCCCCACAACGGAGAGCAAAGTTATCTCCCTGTAATTGGAGCAGTCTGACTTTTCTCCCTTCTTCTTGTATAGGGTGACGATGATTGCATCACTAAGGTCCTGTGGTTCTTTGCCTTGCCACCAGCAGCAAACAAAGAGCTCATGGAGCTTAGAGTGAAGTCCTGGGCCACCATGTTTCCAGATCTCTGCTGGAATCCTATCAACTCCTGCTGGCTTACCTTCTCAATAGCTTTTATGTTTCATTAAGTTTTATTGATATGTTCCTGCAAATTACAGCATATGATACAATTGGAGTAACAATTATAGATGGTATTTACACATACCAAGGACTTGTTTACATTTTTAGAGTCAGTGTTCGGTTTGAGGTAGCTAGTCACACAAGATAGTTGAACTGTAATTTTTGAGCATTCCCTTGAATTGATATTAACACTGCTGAATCTGCCAAAATCGAACAGTTATTTTATATATGTATCTGAAAAAAAGTCTTAAACTAAAACAATAAAACAACTTGGAAATTAAGAAGAAAAGAGAAGGAAAACATGTTAACAGAAAAGAATATATGTCTCCTATTTTAGGATGTGTTAATGGTATCGATCTGGGGAAGGGTGAAGTCACCTCCGTCCGTCCTCCTTGGGCCGTCACCTTATTCTTCGTCTAGGGATCTTCAAGAATGTTAACTTGAAAATTGCGGGGATTTGAGATTACGTTAAGGAAATGCTATGGGTTGAATCTAGCCATGGGCTCCATGTTTGCATAAAGAGTAGAATCTTCTATAAGGTGGGAGAGTTTTTTGTTCACAAGTATATAAGTTTCTTTATATCCATTTGTAAGCTAAGGGTGCAGGTTTTCCATCTTTTGACAATATGGCTCTTTGTTACCAGCATTGGGTATTGAAGTAGTTTGTTTTGAGATGTGGAGAGCAGATTAGACATGTGTCCTAATAGGCAGATTTCTGCCTGTTGATGTAGCTGTATATTAAAGGTGTCTGAGGCTAATGAAATAACCTTTGTACACAGGTGGGCCACCCGAGGGCAGGTCCACAAAGTATGGAGAAAAGATCATATCTCTGGACAATCTCTGAAGCAGTTCGGACTAAGGGCAAGCTTCTATTTATGGAGTTTGTCAGGGGTGATATATATCCTGTGTAAGGATTTTTATAGAAGTCTCCAGAATGCTACTATTGAGCGAGCCTCTAGTGAGGTTTTGCCATGAGTCTTGCCAAGTCTCCTGGTCCCAAGTAACATTCAATTCATGTTCACAAGAGGTTACATCTTTTAAATTTCTTCTTTCTGTGAGGCTGGTCTACCACTGACTAAATCTCTCAAAGCTTACTTTAAAAGTTGCTGCAGATAAGACGGAAGGCTGCTTTACTTATAAGGTTGGATGGCTGACCCAGATGCGCTTGATGAGCGTATCTCTTTTTCAACAGTAAGTCATGGATCTCCTGATTGTTTTGGTCAAATCAGTCTTTGTCTCTAGGACCTCTTCAGAGATCTGCTGGATGAAGGTTTTGAGGTGTTCACATAGATCATCTGAAGAGGGATCCATGAAGTGTCTGCTATCCTCTATTCTTAATTGGAGATGCGCCTGGAGGTCTGCCTTCACTTCAGCTGACTGAAGGTTGCTGATCTGTCACTTTTTCCTTGGGGCTCATTTCCTCTTTGGCTTTAGGACTAATGCGGAGACAAAGTTTGCAGTGCACTGGGCATCACTCTGGTGAGTAGGACGTCTCTAAGGTCTCGCTGGCGCTCCAAAATGTAGTCTATAAGATGCCAGTGCTTGGAGCGAGGATGCATCCAGGTTGTCTTCAGTCAGTTTTTCTGCTTGAAAACCCTGTTGGAGATGGTGAGTTGCTGCTTATTAAATATAGTCCTTTTATACTGGAATTCTAACTGTATATCCTGACCAGTTAACTTACATCTGACTTCATAAGCACTCCAAATTCAATGGAAACTTATAAGTTAAAAGATTTAATAACATACAACAGTAGTGGTGAGATTGGCATCTGAAATACAAGGCTCTACCTATATAAAAAATACAAAAAATAACTTTAATGGGATACTCATAATCCGAAAATAACGCAGCTTAATATATATGAAAAAAAGGTGCACTAAAATCAATCCTATGATGTAGATATAATGAGGGTCTATATGGCCATAAATATAGGCTACAAATCAGGTATAAAGAGCCCCCTACATAAAGGGTTTAGCATCTACTGATATGAGGAATTACTCAATCCTCATATATCAGAATCACATATAATAGTTGTCAACCTGCGAGACGTCACGCTTTGCGTGGTGCGTATGAGTTAGGCGATGAGCGCCAAAGGCGCTCAGTGCTTGGCTCGCAATGAGTGACGAAGGTCCTCAGAGTAGAAAAAGGTTTACATTGTGTGTCAAACGGCATTCCCATGACTTCAAATTTTATTGCCCCGTCATTTTTGACGGGCAAGTCGCTAGTAAACAGATAATCTGGAGAAAGTCAGGATATACTGATAATCATAGGATTTGAGAAAAAGGTGATATAATAAAATCACTGATCAAAATATATAAAAACAAAAAACAGAATAGGACAGAGATCCTAAATAAACTAAAGGCTAAACTCATATATAAATATACTATCAAAGACACCTGGGGAAAAAAGATGCCACAAGCTGGAAATAACATGCAACAGTAATGATGTATTGGCGAAAAATTACCACACTCAATATACTTGCTGTTCAGTTGCCAAGCTTTGTAGGCAAACAAAAAAGCTGTCCCATTATCATCCTGTGTCTTATGTAGCCTTAAGCGGTCTCTGTCCCCTGTGTTGGTTGATGAATTTGCCTAGCCTCTACCTATATAATACTAATGTGTGTAAATACTAATGTGTGTATGCAAGAGTGTAGAGTATTCCTCCTGATTCCTCTGTTCCTTTCCTAAGATAATTCTACTACCCAGCAAGTCCATTTGGCCCAGTTATACACATCATAGCCACACCTTGAAGATTGTCCCAGCCATTCAAATCTTTCATCAGTGAATGACCCCTTAATGTGATTCTTCATTTCACCTTTCCTCGACGTCTTGTCTCTTTTGAGTTGATTCCCATGCTTTGTGTTCATGATGCAAATTCATCCCTAAGGCTTTTAGTACTGACCATTTGAGAGAAAAAATATGAGATAGGAAAAATACGAGGTTAATGGCCGAACCGCGCAAATCAAAGACTAATAAAAAAACTCTAAATACACAAAATACAACAAAAACAGCATGGGGGAACAGCCAGAACGTCCATCAGTGAGGTGGAACGCGAATTTACGTTAATTTTGACGAGTTTAGGCACTCGAAAATCGCCTATGCAAGAAATAACATGGCCGCCCAAAAAAATGAAAACAAGGCTACACGACCACAGACCTTTCACAGAGGAACGTACAAGGTACAAAAAAACTATTACACATTCAAATTTTTTTACGAGATACGAAAAATACGAAATTAAGGCTGAACCGCAAAACCAAAAAACACTGAATAAATAAAAAAATGAAAATGCAACAAAAACATCACAGACAGCATGGGGGAACAGCCAGGACGTCTGGGAGTGAGGTGGATCACAAATTTAAGTCAATTTAGACGAGTTTAGGCACTCCAAAATCGCCTATGCGAGAAATAACATGGCCACCCAAAAAAATTAAAACAAGGCTACACTACTCTAAGTAGTTTTCACCAACACCACAATCCAAAGGCGTCAATTCTATGGTGCTGAAACTTCCTTATGGTCCAGCTCTCACATCTGTGTATTCTAACTATGCAGACCTTTGTTGATAGTGTAATATCTTTACTTTTTACTAGCTTGTCCAAGCCTGCCATAGCTTTCCTCCCCAGAAGCAAACATATTTTAATTTCATGGCTACAGTCACCATCTGAATAGATCTTGGATCCCAGGAAAATAAAATCTGTCACTGTCTCCACTTCTTCCCAATCTATTTGCCAGGAATTGAGATTGCCGTTTGCCATGATCTTCATCTTATTAATGTTGAGCAGCAGGCCAGCTTTTGCACTCTATTTTTTCCCCCTCATCAATAGATCCTTTAGTTCCTCCTCATTTTCAGCCACTAGAGTAGTATCATCCGCGTTTCAGAGGTTGTTGATATTTCTTCCAGCAATATTGATTCCGGCTTTGTATTCGTCCAGTATGGCCTTACACATATAATGTACTCAGCACATTTATATAATTAAATAGCCAAAGTATATAACATTTCGGAGCAGTGCAATTTATTAGGAATCCTATCAACAGAAAATAAACATCACATAATTTAGGATAATCAGTAAAATAACTCAGATTGTGTAATCAAATAACTACAATTTGGGTCTATTGAACACTCCAAACATACAATATAAGTCAGTGTGGCATCTATAATTAAAATATCAATTTTATTGACAATAATATTAAAACTGACCAAGCATGTAATAACTGATTTAGCGGTAATCCCAAGTATGGGTCAGGGTTAATTTTCAGTTCCTAAAGCCAGACTCGGGATTACACACTTCCTCTTTCCTCCTTCCTCACCCTTCATCTTACTGTGTAAGCTGCTCATCCTTCCCCTGCAGCACGTCTTCTGGCAGTGTCCGGGAGTCCCGAGTGACATTACATGGATGTCACGTCAATAGCAATTCCCGGCCACAGCCAGAAGACGTGCTGCAGGGGAAGGATGAGCATCTTACACATTAAGAGGATGGGTGAAGTTGGAGGAAGGAGGTGGACACGGGAGGAGAAGGAAGAGGGGGAAGGGGAGGAGAAGGAAGAGGAGGAAGGCAAGTAAAAATGTGAGGGGTAATGGGAAGAAAGGGGGAATGGTGTACTGCAGGGGCTGGGGAGCGCACTACACCACATAAACAATATAAATGTAAGAGGAGGGAGGCAGAACAAGGTGGCCTGGCCATGTCAGTACCCCTGAGTGTACCTCTTAAACACTGGGGGGGAACTGACATGGCCAGAGCGCCAGAGGGCTAAAGGACCACTGTGCAATTAAATAAATACAGTATACTGTATGTTTAAAAGCTTTAAATCAGACTAAGAACATACATAATCAGGAAAAGTCATACATCTAGTTTTTTATTAGAAAATAAATAAATGCCTGGATGGATCCATAAGATATTGGTGGAAGTTGTGCATGTGAGAGAGGTGTTTATGTTTGTGGAGAGCTGCGGACACATTGAATGATGCTATTATCAAACAAAAGCTCTGGATATCTGCCTGTCCCCTCTTCTCTCCTCCCTCCACTGATAACTACAAATATAAACCCCAATACCCAGCTCTCAGGACATGATGTAACAAACACAAAATGGATTCCGGAACTCATAAACAGAGTCTCCAAAAAATTTTATATTCCCCCAAAAATGTTTTAGGTCCATGGCTTACATAACTGCTAATATTGAGCCTCATCTAATTGCAACAGTTACAGATCGATTTAATTGAACAAGCCTGCAATTACAGGGCCGAAGTCTAAAACCGTAAACTATGTAACCATACATAGCATTTCAGGGCATGATCATGATAAATTAAGCAAGCCCGTAAGTTACTATTTAGAAACAGACAATAATGAATTCAATCAATGTTTCATTAATCAATTCATCAATTAGTGTTTAGACATCCGATATGTGATCAGGCTTGCAATCCAGCGATGTAACAATCACTAAAAATGATTGTAGATTTGCGAGCTTGAGAATGTTGTGCAATTCATTCTAATGTCTTTCATCTCTTTCCCGTATTTTAAAGTCAAGTATTGTGGTTTTACTGGCTTTTATAGTGATTAGAACAGGTGCATAAAATCCGCATAAACCCCTCTGTAGTACTCATAGATTATTTTGCTACATTTGCCATTTACAGATTTGAAGGCAATTGCGGACTTGCTATTAAATCTTGATTTGCGATTTTAGCGATTGTAATATTTGTGGTCTTGAAAGATCAAAGGCTTAGATGGGTTAGAGTGCCAGTTTTTACTACCCGTAGGAACTTTTGCGGGCTAAATTACGGACTTCGTAATTGCGATTTTGACAATTTAAAAGGGCTCATTCTTTGTTTCATACATACCGTATTGGTCCGAATATAAGCCGCACCTTTTTTCCGATTTTTGAGCTTGCGAGTTACGGGTGCGGCTTATATTCACAACCGTAAAAAAAATCATTGCCGATTTGCGAACTTTGCTTGTTACGTGTGCAGCTTCTATTCGCGAACGCAAAATTACTATTATTACGAGTTAAGGGTGCCGATTTTCGTGCTTGAGACTGCGGTATTGAATAGCGATTTACGGTTTTAGTGATTCTAACATCCTGTAAAGCCTGTAACCTACAAAAAAAGCTACAGTGCTAATTAGAAAGCCTGTATCTTGCAATGGCTGATCACTTTGAGAGTCTTTTTCTCTCCAATTTTACGGGTGCGGCTTATATGCGGGTGCGGCTTATATTCGGACCAATACAGTACTTGAGAAACAAGTGTCTAAAGTCTTTAAAACTAGGAAAACCAAACAGGGCTGACAAAACCACATGCTCTCAGCATTCAGTCTTCAAAGAACAGAAGCTGGGTGATTTGTATTTGTATTTATGTATACAGTGGCAGTATTTTACTGTGTTAAATATAGGTTGTTTACCAAAGAGTACATAATATTGTGTAGGTAAAAGCAATATCACATGCACATATTGTCTTTTTGTGTATAAAGTCTATTTACTACAAGAGGCAGGGTAATCTTAACTGCATATCACAAAGAAAAACTCACACTGACATGAATTCATCATTGTAATCATCTGACACTTGTGTGAATTCACATCTGCAGTAGGATTGGCTCAAAGGCCTGTAGATTGATTCTATTAGTAGATTTTGTCCAACCAGAGAAAATCTGAATAATAGCATAATTAAAGAGATATGGAACATAACCATTTTTTTTAACAATAAAAAAAAACATGTTTAAACATCACCCGGCACGCGGTATAAGCTAATGGCGCGGCGCGCATGTGTGACGTCACATGCGCGCCGGCGCCGGGTCAAGAAGCAGAAGCCGGAGCACAAGCAGGTAAGTGAGGGGAGAGGGGGGAGGTATTTAGGGGGTTTTAGGTGGAGGAGGGGGATTGAGGGGTGTTTAGGTTGAGGAGGGGGGAGGGAAAGAGACACGGGGGGTAGAGAGACACACGGGGGTTAGAGACACACAGGGGGGTTATAGACACACGGGGGGCGAAACACACGGGGGGGTTAGAGACACACGGGGGGTTAGAGATCCACAGGGGGGTTAGAGAGACACGGGGGGGGGGGGGGAGTGACTCAAGTATAAGCCGAGGGTGCCCTTTTTTGCCTTAAAAAAAGGGCTGACAAACTCGGCTTATACTCGAGTATATACGGTAAGTAAAAATGTTTTAAATGTCATTGAAACTATTAGGAAATGCATAAGGCATACTTTAGTCTATAAATTTCACTGGATGAATGAGACCTTTATGTAAAAAAAAAAAAGAAAACACACTGTGACATTATAAAGTACCCTCTATCTGATGCAAAAAGAAGAAAACATATTTCCACTGCCCTTTAAGCATGAAAATGATTTTAAAAATACATACATTTTAATATAAAGCTACCGGACAGCGTGAACTCACCTCCTGAACCAGCTCAACGTCAAGGCCCGAGAATGCAAACCACCCCAACGACCTGAATATGGCTCTACTTGCCTCTCCTGTATCCTCATTATTTTATGTGAGATTCACTGCAGACTTTATCCATGCAAACTGGGACTTTGACCCAAGAGAACTTTTCTGAATTGATAAAGCATAATTATTTCAATTTACTTTACTTGTTTACGTATATATATAGACTTACAAAGTAACTTGTTCCGTTAAAAGATTGTAATAAATGTGCCCCTACGGGGTAAAGTTATATTTTACTACACAGGCGAACCATCCCAGTTTCTATTGTTTAGGATACTAGGTGGCTCACCATTTAAATTTGAGACGACAGCGTTTGCTCTCCTCTAAGTTAAATTACTTTTATTTTCAAAAAAGTAGCTAGCACTACCAATTTTTTTACTAGATTAACTTACAGTTTTCGCTTAACTGACTTAAGATATTGATTGGTATTGGAACAAGAAGATAGGTAGGCTTTATATCAGGTAGAGAAGCACCTGATAATACAAGGCGAACTTAACTTGATGTTGATCAACACCAGAATCGGTCAAATTACAAAAGACAATAAGTTAGCTAGTAAAACTTCCTTTGAACAATGTTGTTTGCATAATCCAAAGGGTAAGAAAAACATCACAACGCTTTACAACTACTCAAATGATAAGGCCACTCCCAGCAAAATTTTCCTACAGATCATCTTGGGAAGCTGCACTTAATATGGCCCTAGATGACATGCAATGTGGACACATTTTTAAAAATGTAGCAAACGCCTCCTTATATATTACATTGAAGGAAAATGCATACAAAACCTTCATGATATGGCATCTTACACCAGCTAGACTTAAACTCGCAAATCACTCAGCTGGATGGAAACTATCCCTCAAAAACCAGAACAGGCGCTACTAGGTTTACCAATTTCAGGGTTATCAAAAACAGCCCAGTTCTTATCTAATCAGATATTCCTAGCAGCCAGAAGCATAATGGCTAAACTTTTTAAATGATCTATTCCAACATATGAAGAGGTTTTAAGCAAAATCAATTTAATTCACTCAATGAGTGTTCTATCTGGTAAGATTGATACAAGATGCAGAAGATAGGCATCATGTTAGGACATTTGGACCCTGAGAATTGACAGGTATTTCCTTGGACTGGTTATTTCCCCCCCTCCATATACTTCTTTGCCCCTTTTTTTTTTAATTTTTCATCTGCTCTTTCTTCTGTTTTACTTTTATTCTTTGGTTACTAGTAAAGGTGTTCTTAGAAACACTATGAGAGGACGCAGATCATTTAAATATAATACAAAAAATATTTGAGAAAGGATTGAAGAAAATATATTTATGACAGATCAATATGTTTTTCATTTGTTGTTTTCTCAATGTTTACTCTGTCGTGGTGTCATTTTATTTTCTCTCAACAAAAATCATTAAAAAAAATAAATTTAAAAAAAAATACATTTTTATGTCTCGGCAGGACCCTGGAGGTGTCCATAATTTTTGGTTATGTTTGTATGTGTGAGAGGGGCATTTACATATCTACAGATCTGGACTTGCTGTTATTCACATAAAATGCCTGCTCTCATCATGTGTGGGAGAAAGGGGTAAGTGTAAAATGTAATTATCTTACAAATCATCCTCACCTGTCTCTCACCCCACTCCATCCAACAGCCTCCACTGATATATTTTTTAAAAATTCACTTTATATTCCAGCTTTCAACGGGTATTGGAACTAATACAAGATTAATTCTTGTCACATTCTTCAAAAATTCGGATCTTCTCTAAAAAAAATGTTATGGCTTACCACTGTTAATATTAAAAAAAAAACATGCAGGTTTTCTTTAACTACAGAGGCATTTATGCTTCTGCAGAAAAGAATGCTGCAATAAAATCATCATGCTAGTGGATCGCTACCTTGCTGTGTTGAAGAAGCTTGTGTTTTTCAATGAAGGTAGGTACCATGTAGGATAATCCAAGATGGGTAGGTCATAGCAGAAAGGTCAAACAAATTATGGTCCACTGGAGAAGGAACTGGCAAAAATATTGCTTGGAAAAATATCAACAACCTCAGGTACACGTCTGATACTACTCTAATGGCTGAAGGTGAGGAGGAACTAAAGAACCTATTGATGAGGATGAAAGAAGACAGTACAAAAGCTGGCTTGCTGCTCGACATTAAAAGGGTCAATCTTAGTTTCTGGCAAATAGATGGGGAAGAAGTGGAGGCAGTGACAGATTTTGTTTTCCTGGAATCCAAGATCTCTTCAGATGGTGACTGCATCCATGAAATTAAAAGCCGTTTGCTTCTGGGGAGGAAAGCTATGGCAACATTTGATAAGCTAGTAAAAAGTAAAGATATTACAACAAAGGTACAGATAGTTAGAACTATCGTAATAGTATCCAATCGTAACATACAGACGTGAGAACTGGACTATAAAGAAACCTGAGCGCTGTAGAATTTACGCATTTAAATTGTGGTGTTAGAGAAATGGCTCAGAGCCCTTAGACTGCAAGAATATCCAAAATATCAGTATTTGAGGAAATCAAGACGAGCAGTTCACTGGAACGTATGATCATGAGGCTGAAACGCAAATATTTTGGCCATATCATGAGAAGACAAGATTCCCTAGAAATGACTCTGATGTTGGAAAAGATTGAAGGCACACTGCAGAGGCAGAGATGGATAGATGAGGTCATTGAAGCAACGAACATGAGCTTGATGGAGCTCAGACACAACTGAATTACTAAACAACAACAGTGAAACAAATGCTCTGATAGAGATATTTGTGTTGAAGCAACTACATTGTGTTACATCATGCAGAGATATATCATCACTTAAAGCACAGTTTTCCTAAAAGTGGTTTTTGTAACATTTTATAACTAAATAGCCAAAACTATATAAAACATCAAAGCAAGAAACAATAAGAAATAGAAAACAGTATGTTAGAAAACATAATGACTGATAATAATACTTATTATTAATAATAGTTTATCCTACTTGTGATATTCTCAGATTTCCATAAAGCACAGTAATAGTTTTTTTAAATATATAAGTAGGTAGCACCTTTCAGAGGACCAACTGGGAAAATCTTCATAGATGAGTTAAAGACCTTTCAAAACTCCACACTTTTATTTTTATTTTTCTTTCCCGAAAATTAATTAGGGTTTGATATAACACCAGTAAAAAGTAAACCTGTATTCACTAATGTATAGGGATCAAGGCTCTCCACTAGACACACAAACTAAAAAAAAAAAATAACGCACCAGTCATCTCTAGGCTTGTTTGGTTCTGTGATTTTATTAAAGTGCCAGGATTGTCTGGTATAAATTCAAGGGTAGATGCCCCGTGCTGCCTGTGATGTTTTTGTAATTTTTTGGGGTGTATTTAGTGTGTTTTTATTGTTTTTGTCATTTTCGTTGTTCGGTCGTTAATCTCGTAAAGTCCCACATTTGTCAACCGCTTGCACGCGATGTTTAGGAAGTGTTTTTTTCGGCTAAGTCCCACGTGTTTCATTGCCTCTTCGTGTTAGTGCTGATAGTTGTAGTGCGTTGTAGAGGCTCGCAGGCGATGAGCGCCTTTGGTGCTTATCGCCCAAGTGCTATGTATTAACTGCTCGCCTCACTTCATGCCACATGCTAAGTGCTACGTGTTAGTGGCTAGCCTTCGTCGCTCATCGGCTAAGTCCTACTCGTTAACAGGTCGTCTCCCTTCGTGAGGTTTGCAAGCGATGAGCGCCTGTGGCGCTCTTCGCCTAAGTCGTACGCACCACGCAAAGTGTGACGACGTCTAGCAGTTTGACAACTATTATATGTGATATAACGTGCTTTGATTCTGATTTTAAGAAACTATTAAAAAATATTTTTTATTTCCTGATGGTACGTTATTACTTGGTTTAGGCACCAAGGAAATAAGTGTGCCTTTCTTCTGTTATAAAGATGGATTATTCTCTTTACTGTTTTGTGTTCTCCATAATAGCTTTAACAGATCACCTCGTTTTGACCCCTTACTTTTTTAAACACTTTTTTTTATATACAAAGTTATGTTTAAAGCCTTTATCCTTCATTTTCCTCAGAATCACAAACTATTTAAAGAAACTATTAACTCTGGAACAGATTCCTCCAGATTCTGTAGAACTACCCTAGGGCAATGTTCCTTAGCCAAGATTTCAAAAGACAACTTGTTTTTAAGAAATAAGTGCTGACATAAGTCTTTTTTAAAAAGTCTTCACTTTTTATCCCCAATTGCTGAGGTAAAATCTAATATGCAAAATATATTTATCAAATCTGATATCTATTATTTGTATTCATTATATTCACAAATAGCGAAAGCTTCTTATTAATTTATTGTTATGTTATATGTAAAAAGTGCCAACATTTTCTGTGTGCTGTAAATGAAGAGCATATGACTTTAGGACATGAGACTTTAGGATACAGCTTACAATGTCATCTCTGTCTAAACACCTTCTGTACCTCTATGTATATATGTTTGTCATGTTTATCTGTATTCCCTTAATTTACGGCTACAAAATATCTCAGAACTTTTATACATAAATGATAATAAAAGACAATTACAGAAGCCTTAATTAGCAAAACAGTTGGAGAATTCTCAAACTTGATAAAGAGCTATGAGCTATTTGATTTATGGAGGATGTTTCACCCAGACCAAAAAGAATATACTTTTTTTTCAAACCGATATGAATCCTATTCTCGTATTGAGTACATTTTTGCAGATTTAAGAACTATGCGATCAATCTTTAAGATAGAAATTATTTTGACGCCCTGTTCAGACCACTCGATGAATTGGGTAATTTTAGAAGAGACCGTTAAGCTACATAACAAGAATAGATGGAAAATTAACCCTGTCATATTTAAAAAAACTGAATATATTTCTGCTATTAAATAAGATATACAGGAATTCTTTGAAATTAATAAGGATTCGGTAACGTCTGCGAAAACATTATGGTGTTCTTTTAAAGCCTTTACTCGAGGGATTTTAATTGCTAGATCTGCCGAAATAAAGAGACAACAGGGTAAACCATTAAAACATCTCTATATAGAATTAGAAAAGTTACATCAGGTTCACACAAAGAACTCGAGTAAAGAAACCAGTAACAAAATAAAAGATATCAATAATCAAATTAAAAAAATCCTCCAGTTACAAGGTGATAATCTCTTATGGAGATTTCAGCAATCACACTTTCTATATGGTAATAAAACAGGTAAATATTTGGCAAATAGATTAAAGAAGCAACGCAACCAGAATAGGATTTTAAGAATTCAAGATGAAGAAGGTAAGATTCACTATCGTCATGATAAAATAAGTGAGGTATTTCATGATTTCTATATGAAATTATACAACCTGGAAAAAAATATGCAATTTACTCCTCCTGCAAAAGAGGAAATTGAGGCCTTTATTGACAAAATCAAGTTACCCATGATTTCAGGAAAAGATAGTCGACATTTAAATAGTGATATAAATATTGAGGAAATAACGGAAGCAATCAATAGTGGCAAACCCAATAAATCACCAGGGGTGGACGGATTTGATATGTTATTTTACAAAGTACTTATGCTTGAAATAAAAAGTAATTTATGCAGTTTATTTAATGAGATAAAACAAACAGGGGATCTTCCTCCGGAGATGTCAGAGACAAAAATAGTTAACATCTTGAAAGAGGGGAAAAACCCGGACGATTGTAGGAGCTATCGTCTTATTTCATTGATCAATTTAGACGTTAAAATCTATGCAAAGATACTGGCGAATAGATTGAAAACTATAATTAATAAGCTGATCCATCGGGACCAAACGGGATTTATCCCTGGCCGTCAAGCCTCTGACAACTCCAGACGAATGATTGATATTCTGAATTACGCAGAGGACTATGATGTTCCCTTATTGGCCCTGTCTTTGGATGCAGAAAAGGCCTTCGACAGGGTCAGCTGGGATTTTCTACAGGCTGTCCTGGTGAAATATGGACTAGAAGAGTTTGCCTCGAAGTCAGTAAAAGCTTTATATTCAAATTCCACGGCCTTTATTGCGAGCCCTGACTTTGAGTCAAACAAGTTCAAAATAGGAAACGGTACCCACCAGGGATGCCCGTTATCTCCATTATTATTCATTCTCTTTATGGAGCCACTGGCGACATATATAAGAGATTGTAGGGAGATCAAGGTTTAATTATAGATCAGGCGGAATTTAAATTTATGGGATTTGCAGATGATATAGTCATAACTATGACCAACCCCGAGGTGGCATGTCCTAAACTACAGGAAACATTGGAGGAGTTTGGTAGACTATCCTATTTTAAGATTAATAAATCAAAATCTGACACCCTAATAAGAGGCATAAAATCTGAAGTAAAAAAAAAATTGGAAAAACTATTTACTTTTAATTGGAAGTCAGAACATATTGTTCATTTAGGTATAAAGCTTTCATTTAAAGTAAAGGACATCTTTAAAGTTAACTTAAATGAGGTCATGAAGCAAGTTAGACCCGTTTTGTGCAATTGGAGATCTTTAAATCTATCCTGGTCAACTAGAATTGCTGCTACTAACATGAGCATAATCCCGAAAATTACCTACTGTTTAAGATCGATACCAGGCAGTATACCAAACAATTATTTAAAAATCATTCAGGATATCTTGGATAAATTTATATATGGGGGGGGGGAAAAGTAGAATTAGGAAAAGCCTAGTAACCAAGAAATTTGAAAAAGGAGGCTTAACTGCCCCCTGCATAAAAGATATATATATAAAAAAATGGTTATAGCTCAATTTATAAGCTGGAATACCCTCCAAGATAAACCTAGATGGTGGATGCTGGAGGAGGCCCTTATAAGAGATACCTCTGTATAGAATATATTATGGCTCACTAAGTATAACAAAAACTTACTGGGCAAATTTCCAAAAAACTTAAATGCACTCTTAAGATTTTGGTACAAAAATAAAGAGAGGTTGCAAATATCCTACTTCCCTTCATTAGTTACCCCTATTGACCTCTTTGCTACAAAAGATCTTTCCTCAACACTATCCCTCTTACGCAGTAGGGGTGTAATTTCAGTGTCGGAATTATATAAAAATATTATTTTTTTAACTTTTTCAGAGATGCAGAAGAAATATGAGTTTAAAAAATTCACCTGGCTAAACTATGAAAGCTTAAAACAAACGTTAATCACCTTGGGATTTAAAATGATTGGAATGAACCACCAACTCAAATCGAAGAATTTATTATTAAGAGGGTAAATTCAAACATTATTTCTAAATGTAATAAGATTATGTGCAAGATAACCCCACTTATCAAAAGTAAAGGAATTAAAGTATGGGAACTAAATTTCAGTATGGATTTAGACAAAACTAATTGGAGTGGAATTATAAAAATGGTTAAGATATCAGCACTTAACACAGCATATTTAGAATTGTTCTTTAAATGAATGCATAGGTGGCACCTTACCCCGATCAGAATGTCAAAATTCAGTATAAAAGGGGAAGCTTCATGCTGGAAACAGTGTGGCTCATTAGGTAATGATGCCCATGTTTGGTGGGAGTGCAAAAAAATAGCTGGGATGTGGGCAGAAATATGCCAACTATTATCCAGAGTGATTGATAAATATATTCCTTGTACCCCACAATTTATTATCTTTCATATGGACTTGGAGTTCTTGCCTTCTGCGGACAGATATTTGATATCTCATATCCTATTGGGGGCTAAATGACTTATAGTGAAATACTGGAATTCTCCAGTTGTTCCTACAATAGGAGAGTTAATTAATGTAATTAGCCTCAATAGGGATCTAACAGATATTTCTTCTTAAAGCTTCGACCTTCCATTAATTGGACTAAATGGGATAAATATCTTACCTCTATAACAAAATAGATAAGAAACAAAATGTTCTCTCTCTTTTGTCTCTGTTTCCTGTCTCTTGCCTTAATAAAGGAATGAAAGTTGAGTATGGATGTAATATTGTACATTATTGTATCAAGAATTTTATTCTGGAAACTCATTTTTATCTGCTTATCAAAAAAACAATATGTATGCAGTACATACTATGTATTGTCATGTTTATTTTGTCATGTTTATATGTTTTATAAAATAAATAAAAAAAAAATAAAAAAAAGACAATTACAGACAAAAAATGATATACACTTATAAAAAAATTATAAGTGTTGCTTGTGAGATTAGATATAAGAGTTGTCGTACTGTAGTCATGCAATGTTAAAAATTACGCACTTGCGCATGCATAATGAGCGTCTAAGCCGCTTATTGCTCACCCCGCGATGAGTGCTGTAAGCGTTCATCGCGATGCTCACATTACTTAGGCTGCAATGAGCGCCAAAGGCACTGATTTAAGACCTCGTGATGAGCGCTGCAGGCGCAGGCTGCAGGGAAAAAACAGGGCAGGGAGAGGGGGAAACAGGCACAGCGGTCAAAGAGTGGGTAGAGGCTCGCAATGAGCTGCAAATGCTATATATGTGATGATTTATTGTATCAGGGACTAGGTTAACTCTATAGTCACAACCTGGTAAGCTAGACACGTCAGACTCACAGCCTCTGTTAGTGGGGCAGAAAATCCATTGTTATAATAATGGGTTTTATGTTTGTGTAAACTCAGAGACTCCGTAAGTAAGAGTTAGTGAGTGCTGGCATTTGGTACATGTCCTGTCTCAGCCAGGAGTTCTTGTGGTATCTGGACTGGGCCTAAGCAGAAAGGTACCACTGACCACACACCCCTAGATATATGGCTTCCCAGGAGTATGTGGATTATATGGATTCACTTACTTTATTTCTCTATCATTTTTTGGAATCTATTTAATTATATTTTTTTTGTGGAAATAAATGGGATTTTATTTACTGTAAATTAGTCTCTTAAACTGGCACGCAGACGACCTGAGTGTGAAAACGCAGGACGGACGAAAAATGCCTACGTTTTGTGGAACGTGCAACATTGCAGCACGCAAACCTTTGATCTGTCAAGCTATGTTCCCATTTTGCTATTAATTTGCTATCAAGTCCCCCTTGAGCTAGTCCGTAACACGCAAATGGAGCCTGAAGCCCAACAAGTGCTGGGGAGGACTCGCAAAGGCTCTAAAAGCCTACACGTTGGCTGCATGAGCAGCCAAAGAGACGCCCACACTGGCCCCCAAACCTCCCTCCAGCTCCTAAACCAACCCCCTGCTCCCTCTATATATCCCCATGCTGCAGGGGATCGGGACCCCCACAGCCTCCCAATATTAACCATTGCAGTGGGGGTCACGATCAGGACCCCCGCGGCAGTTCACTACTCAACACCTGAGGCGGAGGCACTTTAAGGAAACCCCGGCACCTAAAATTAACCTGCCTATGCTGCCCGCAGTGTCCCCATATTAACCCTTGCTGCAGTTAAAAATTTAAATTTGGCACCTCAGCGGTCCTGAAAGGACCATAAATGTCTTTAGAGGACCCTCGTTAACAAAAAAAATTACTTTTCCCACAGGGGTACTATAAGCACCCTGGCACCTACAATTAACCCCATCGCTCATGGGGTGTCTATCTAGACCCTCATGAGCCTCTAACTAACCCTTATGGGACAATACTTAACCCTTCCAATTAACACTATAAGTGCCAGGAGGGTCCTAAACAACCCCCCTCTACCCTATTAACCCCCTCTACACTATTAACCTCCCTCTACCCTATTAATCCACCCCTCTACACTATTAACCCCCCTCTACCTATTAACCCCTACACTACCTACCGAACCCCCTAATAAAATCCCTAGCACCCCACTAAGTACCAAAAATAATAAACCCACTAATTATACAAAAAATAAACACTAACTTAACTGAAAATAAAGAAGACTACATTACATGCAAAAAAAAAAACCACGAAATTACACTTAAAACCACACCATTACTAAAACTAGAATAGGGTAAATTAGACCACTTACCTTACCCAAATGCCCATTTAGCGACGATGGTCTTCTGTGCTTCATCCCAGACAAGGGCCCTCCATAATTGCCCCCAGGTCCGGCACACCTAGAAAAAAAGAAACAGTACAATTAATACATAAATACATACAACATGTATTATAATAAATTCTTACCTGTCCAAAATGCCCATCCATCAATGCCCTGGTCCTCATTGATGTCTTTGCAGGCAGGGCCCCCCCCGCCCCAAAAAAGACAACGGTCTAAAAAATTCAAAATCTAACGAAGCTCCTCCCTTGAGGAGCTCCCCTGCGCTAATGAGTATTCTCGAGCATGCTCTGCTAAAATGTAGAAATGGCGCCTTCTGGTTGGCTGCAAATTCTGTCAATCATATTTCAGCCAACCAGAAGACGCAAAGGTGAGCCAATCAGAATATGATACACCCCTATATCACATTCTGATTGGCTGATGTAACTGTCAATCATTTCTAATCCACAGTCAGAAGACGCAGATGCTTGGAGCCAATCAGAATGTGATAAACCCTGTGGGGTTTATCCCATTCTGATTGGCTGAAGGCAAAAGCGCATTCTGATTGGAATAAAAATGATTGACAGTTACATCAGCCAATCAGAATGGGATATAGGGGCGTATCCCATTCTGGTTGGCTCATCTTTGCGTCTTCTGATTGTCTGAATTATGATTGACAGCGTTTTCATCAGAAGGCGCCATTCCTAAATGTTAGCGGACCATGCTCGAGAACGCTCATTTGCGGAGAGAGCTCCTTAAGGGAGGAGCTTCATAGATTTTTACATTTTAGAGACCGTCATTTTTTGGGGGTGGGCCCTGCCTGTGAAGACTGCGAGGAGGACCGGGGCATCACTGGATGGGCATTTTGGACAGGTAAGTGGTCTATTTAGAATTTATTATAATACATGTTGTATGTATTTATGTATTAATTGTACTGTTTCTTTTTTCCTAGGTGTGCCGGACCTGGGGACAATTATGGAAGGCCCTTGTCTTGGACAAAGCACAGAAGACCATCGTCGCTGGGAAGACATTTGGGCAAGGTAAGTGGTCTAATTTACCCTATTCTAGTTTTAGTAAGGGTGGTTGTTTTTTGATGTATATATTGTAGGGTTTTATTTTTTGTAATGCAGGCTTTTTTATTTTTTGTAATGTAGCTTTCTTTATTTTTTGTAATGTAGTTTGTTATTTTGAGTAATCCTTTTTTATTTTCTGTAATAATGTGTTTTTTTTTTGTGTTTAATTAGTTTATTATTTTTTATACTTTAGAAGTACATTGAATTGGAAGGATGCTGAGCTAAAAGAACCCCAATGCAAGAGCACAAAAGCTGCTTGAACATTGTTTTTCAACCTTCTGGTTTTGATGCCATTTGCCTGTTTCACACAGGAAATAGAAAGGAAATGGAAAGTTAGAATGAGAATGTTTCTGTTCTATTGCTGTTCTTTTTATATACCATCTATCTTAGGTCTCAGGTACATTACAGTCTGTATTAGTTTATTTTAATTTTAAAACAATTTGGCATATTTTTAGTGTATTTCTTCAACATCTTACATTTTAAACATATAACTAAAGTGGTCCTTTAAATAAAATCTGTTGAGAAAAAAAAAAAGATAGCAAAATAAGTCTGTATAAGTTACAGTTTGTCAGCCTGTGAAACATACCTAACACGCAAAGTACCTAAAATATAATGTGTCATTCCTGTGTCTTGACATGTTTGGTGCTGGAGGGTCCTCCTGAGCTTGTTTTTGTGTGTGTCATATTATGCATTAGGATTTATGCTCAGGTGGAGCTGTGTTTTATACTGGAACTTCCCTTCATTAAAGTTTTATGAATGCTTGTGGTTTGTCACTAGAGGAAGTAGTGGCGATTGCTTAGAAACTAAAAGTCTGAAACTCATAGATTTGATTTTATACACATATGGCACAGCTGTTTTAGACTTTTTGGTAGATATGTAGTGATGCTTTGTCCCAGTAGTGCTCATCTTTTGTCTTTGTGCATGTGTAACTTCTTATATGTAGACTGGAAGTACGGTCAGTCGGCAAAAGTTCAAAACATTTTTCAGCCCAATAATGCATCCACATGTTTCTCTAGTTATAAACATGGAAACTATTTATAACTAGAGAAACATGTTCATATGTTTGTGCATATGTAACAAACCAACAATCTTAGCAGATGTGAACAACAAAAGAATAAAGCTTTTTACCATGCCAGTGTATAGAAGCTGACATGACACTTATCCTGTCTAGTGCATGTGCGTATAGCTGAAGAACGTGTCAGATATTAATATCTAATCACAGTCATAAATAAGATAACAAATAATGTTATCCACTGCTGAATAGGGAAGAAACCCCTCTCAAACTCCTACCCACTAGAAAGTGCTGCAGAAAAATAACATGGAAACTCCCATACTTAGGGCCTCATTCTATTATCGGCCGTAAAATGGGCGCAAGGATCTCCTCTTACGGCCGGCCGTATATCTTGCAACCGGCAGTAAGCTCAGAAATCTTTAAAGTCAAAAATAAATTCCAGACAGCACTGTAAAGCTCTGTAAATGCTAGGGATCATATTGGGGGACATGAGGATTAATAGTAACCCACTCTCAAGCTTGCACATCAGCCCAAATCCGAGTTTACATTAACTGTTTATTTTCCGGCCGCAGCGTGGCCGGGTCTGAGGTGCTCCAGCACTCTGGACTTTTTACATGGATTTTTGACATAAATTAAAAAATATGTTTTTTACGGATTTGAGTGTAGGGGAATGTTGTGCTATTTTTGCTAACACCTACAATCACTTTTTAGTCTCCTCAGAGTGCAGGATGGCTTTATTTTGGCTTTATAATGTGCTTAATTGGTGCTAGCAAGACCTTTTTCCTGCAAGTAAGCTGCGGCTCGCTTTTAGCCTTGCAGAGATGGTTCCCGGAGCAATAGAATAGCAACCGGGCTTTTCTTGCGGCCAAAACTTTTGCGGCCGTTTTAGATGAAAGGCTTTCCTGCGGCGCGTGCGGCCGCAAGGGATAGCAAGGCGCCGGGCCGCAAGCCTGCCGGAATCCCCGGCCGGAGGGGAATAGAATAGCAGAATAGCTTGCGGACGGTCCTTGAGGCCCCGCATCTCCTACGGCCGGTAATAGAATGAGGCCCTTAGAGTCTGCTGATTTTCTCTAAAATGATTTTATGATTGGTTAATAACAGGAGGGCCTCCATAGCATTCAACTAGAACTTCACAACAATTGTCTTTCCTCCACTTCTCTACACTACCACTGTAGAAGACCAGTTCATCAACCTTCATAAACCAGCCTATGCCATGGCCCCTTTCACATATTACACATATTATGTATATATGTATATATATATATATATATATATATATATATATATATACCGTATATATATATATATATATATATATATATATATACCGTATATATATATATACTAGCGAATTGCCCGTCAAAAAATGACGGCAATGAAATTGTAAGGTAGCTAAATTAGTAAATGAATATAGTGTACCTATTTTGAAGCATTGTGATGAAGAGCTGGCAATCTGTGTTGATGTTGCTGCAGCATTAGTGGTGTGGAGCTGCTGTATAAGCATGCTGAATGTGTGCAGTGTAACACTGTGCGTGCGCGAGACCAAACCGTTAGCGTAGTCGTGTACTTCCGCATTGGTGTAAAATGGCGAGTAATATGTGGTATAGGTCTGTATCGGAATATCCGTAGGTGTTTTGTGGTGTTTTGCGAGTTTAGAGTGCTGTAGCCTCGTTTTCGTTTTGTTCGGCGGCCATTTTTTCTCTCGCTTAGATTTTTTTTTAGTCTCTAAACTGTTTTATTTCGAGTAAAATCGAGGTGTAAGTTGCATTTTTGAGGTCCTGGGTGCTCCCTCTTGGTGTAGGTAAGTTTTTTATGTATGTGCTGTGTGTATGTATTGTGTTTTAAATGTTTGTATGTCGGCGTGTTGCGTCCGATGTTTGCGAGGTCGTAATGTGTGGTAACGTGTTTCGTACGTTGTTTGCGTTCCTCGTAAAATTTAGCGAGTGTCGTAATTTGTGTGTCGTGTTTTTTGAGTAGCGACGTGAATTTTGCGAGTGTCGTAATTTGTGTGTCGTGTTTTTTGAGTAGCGACGTGAATTTTGCGAGGGTTTGAGGCCCTTGCCCAGTGACCTCGCCAGCAACTGAGTCCCTCGCTTTGCGAGGGGCCTCAGTTGCTGGCATGGAGCGCCTTCGGCGCTCCATGCCAGCAACTGAGGCCCTTGCCCAGTGACCTCGCCAGCAACTGAGGCCCTCGCTTCGCGAGGGGCCTCAGTTGCTGACATGGAGCGCCTTCGGCGCTCCATGCCAGCAACTGAGGCCCGTGCCCAGTGACCTCGCCAGCAACTGAGGCCCTCGCTTCGCGAGGGGCCTCAGTTGCTGGCATGGAGCGCCTTCGGCGCTCCATGCCAGCAACTGAGGCCCTTGCCCAGTGACCTCGCTACGCGAGGGCCGCGGCTCGCTGCGCGAGCCGCGGCCCTCGCTTCGCGAGGCCCGCGGCTCGCTACGCGAGGGCCGCGGCTCGCTTTGCGAGCCACGGCCCTCGCTTCGCGAGGGCCGCGGGCTCGCTACGCGAGCCCGCAAGCGTGAGCAACGACTCGTACGCTCACAACTATATATGTGATATATATATATATATATATATATATATATATATATATATAGATATATATAAATAATCTGGTTGCTCAATATACTTACACTGTCTGGATAAAAAATATGGATTCCACATGAGAACTTATCCAATGATTCCTTCTGAAGACAGCACTCACAGGACAAATAATGAAATATTTTTTCTTATAATCTATCAATTGTCCGGAACCTATAATCATAGAGCCAAATGTGGTTCAGTACAGGTCAGGTGAGGCTTGTTTGTCATCTTCAAAGAGAAAGGGGTGGTTAGCCAACAACAGTGCATGTGGCATGCACCCTGAGCAAGATGAGACTTAAAATTGTTTTTTTAAGTGAATCAGATTATAACTATGTTTTCAAAACAATGTTAGCTTAAAATATTTAAAATTATCTGCGTCTCATCATCCTGCTTTCAATAAAACACACTTTGAGGAGGAATATCATGCAAAATAGATAAGTTGTGTAATATGTATGTGTGTGTTGAATTTTTATTACTGCATTTATACAAATGGTAGTCTTGTCTTTGTATACCAACTGTAAGTTTAACTTTTTCATTGAAGTTTCACAGAACTGTTTACCTTTATCCTAAACTTCCCTTGCCTCTCTTTCCTCATTTTAGCCCTTCAGGTGTCTCTCCAAAGGTCAACTACAGTGCACTTTGGTCCTTATTAAATTGTTCAAATTGTAGTACTGTAGCCTGTAAATGTTACTACTATTAAATTGGTCTCTTTTATCTACTCGCAATCAATCTGCGGGTTACAGGCTGAAAAGCAACTGTGGTTGTCAAAATCGTAACTTCCGATCCAGCTAAGCCTTTGATCTGTCAAGCCCGCATATGCTAAAATTGCTACAATTCCTCAAGCCGCAATTGCTTTCACACCCGCAAATGGAAAATTTTACCAAAAATCCTATGAGTACTCCAGAGAACCCTCAAGGGGGTAAAACAACTGTTCATAACACTATAAAAGCAAATAAAAACTCAACATTTTTTTTTAATGTTTTATTTCTGTGTTATATCAGTCTCGATAATCAAGGAGTTAATTCATATGAGACCACCCACATGGACTACAACAGTTTCTTCATTCATTTTTATTTATTTTTAAATCGCTAGATTGTGAACCCGATCACATAAAACACTAATTGATTGACGTTTACACTCCATGTTTTACTGTGGTCATGATGACGGTCTCATTTACTATTTGCTGTTTCAATATCGGTAGTTACCTCTCTGCTTAATTGATCATGATCATGCCCTGAAATGCTACTTACGAGTGCATGGTTTACATTTTTCTGGCTTTCGGACATGTAGTTGTGGGCTTGTTCAATTTAATTGCTCTGTAACTGTTGCAAATGTAATTTAAATTGAAATTATATTAGCTCCATTCATTTGCCAGTCACAGATCTTACTGATGTGGAATCCTTGGTTATTGGATATTATAGTGTGGAGGTTGTGACTTTATGCAGAAGAGTCAAAACTCCAACAAAACACATTTTTAGCATGAGGTAGTAGCACAGCCAGGAGCATTAGGTGCCACAATTGATGTATTCTGTCGCTATTGTGAGTGGGGCTAGGATGCTGTTATCCAACCTTCCTAGGATCTCTAAATGTTGATCCAGAAATCTTCTCTTGTCAACCATTGCATGACTAGTAAATTATTGCCAGTCACAAATATAGGACTATATTTACTATGGATAAAAATGTTCACTAGTGAGGTGTAGCTTATTCTGTTACTATTATGAAAAGTTTCTCATAGAAGCATATAGAAACATCGGCAAGTCTGATACCATGGTCTATATATTGAGAGGCATGCTGTCATATAGTTATTTAGTTCTAATAGATGCTGACTGACTTCCTGAGGGAATTAACTCTATATACCGTACTTTTGTCTGGACTTGTTGCACAAACAGTGTTATTGAGGTACCACTGACCCATGTCATGGCTGGAGTTGCATTTTTCTTCTGTAGTTAGAGTATGAGCCCAATTGTCAAATACCTTGCCTTATTCATAGACACTCTCTGGGCCTTTCTTCAATGTGTCTTAGATCATAAGCTGTACCTACATGCACACCCACATCTGATTCATGAGGTGCTTGCCTGTTTAGAGTACAAAATAGTAATGAATCCAAGGCCCCAATACAAAACTTTTATTTTGTTGGACCACTCCACCCAACCGTGGTCCCCCCTATTATATATACAGTATATGTATATACTCGAGTATAAGCCAAGTTTTTCAGCCATTTCGTTTAGGCTGAAAAAGGCCCTCTCTGCTTATACTCAAGTCACCCTGTGTCTCTCTCGCCCCCGTGTCTCCCCCCCATGTCTCCCCCCCTCTCCCTCCCCTATGTCTCTTTCCCCCCTCCCTCTTTTCCATTTCCCTCCCCCTCCCTAATCATCCTCCCTCGTCAACCCCCCTCCTCAAACCCCCTCCTCATCCTCAACCCCTCTGCTCATCCTCAACCCCCCTCCTCATCCTCAACCCCCCTCCTCAACCCCCCTCCTCACTTTACCCCTCTCTAATTATCTCTCCCTCTGAGAATGAGGAGGGGGGTTGAGGATGAGGAGGGGGGTTGAGGAGGGAGGATGAGGAGGGGGGGTTGAGGAGGGAGGATGAGGAGGATGATAAGGGAGGGGGAGGGAAATAGACACGAGGGAGAGGGGGGAAAGAGACACAGGAGGGAGGGAGGGTGAAGAGACACAGGGGAGGGAGAAGAGGGGAAGAGACACAGGGGAAGGAGAGGGGGAGAGACACAGGGGAGGGAGAGGGGGAAGAGACACAGGAGAGAGTCCCCCCACACAAGAAAGGGCACAGAGGGCACACAAGAGGGGGACACAGAGGGCGCAAGAGGGACACAAGGGGTAGCACATTTCTCACCCTCGGCTTATACTCAAGTCACTAAGTTTTCCCGGTATTTTGTGGTAAAATAGGTGCTTCTGCTTATACTCGGGTAGGCTTATACTCAAGTATATAGGGTATATATATATATATGTAAATGCAATATATATATATATATATATATATATATATATATACAGTATATATATATATATATATATATATATATACACACATATAATATTTACATATATTTTTTACATTTACTTCCCCTCCTGGCCTCTCCAGCATGGCCCCCCAGATTCACCAACTCCCGCAATGCTGCCTCTCTGTTGACGGAATCAGGTGAGGCTGATGGGGCTGAAGGCTGAGGGCAGGAGGGGCCAGGCTGGGTTGATCAGGATGAACCAGACTGGGGGGCCCCAGTGCAATAGGGTGTGCTACTGTCTCTATAACAAATAAAAAGAAAGAAAAAAGAAAAGTCACTTTCTCTAGCACCGCTGTTACGCTGTATCCCATATGGGACAGGCAAAATCCGAAGTAGGAGAAAAAATTATTAAAACATTTAAAAGTTAAAATGAGTACAAACAAAGAGGTCCAGGAGAAAACAAAAATAATTACTAATTAAAATATGTGAATCCTTAATCTCACAGGATACACTTAGACTGCATAATAGGAAACACATCAAATGGGACATTTATTTCAGTAAACTCCCCAATTGTATATTACAAACAAATCTATCACATATTATAGTTGTCAAACTGCGATTTGTTGTCATGCTTGTGAGCCTCGCAAAGCGAGGTGAGCCGTTAAGGCATTGAAGCCTTCCGAGCTCGCAGGAATTAGGCAATGTGCGCTGAAGGCGCTCATTGCCCTGCGAGCCTCACGAAGCACACGGGACTTAGGCTGAAATGAGCTCCAAAGGCCGCTCCTGCGAGCCTCGCAAATTGAGGCTAGCAGTTGAGGCATTGAAACACACAGGTATTAGGGTGAAATGAGCGCCAAAGGTGCTCCTGCGAGCCTCGCAAAAGGAGGCGAGCAGTTGAGGCACGCAGTTGAGGCTGCAAGCAGTTGAGGAACGCGGGATGGCGGATGAAAAATGTAAAAAAATCTGAAACTGCATAAAAACGAGGCTGATCAAAGCACACGGGACTTAGAAAATACACAACGGCAAAGACAGTAACACTTACATGAACAACACCAGGCACGCAGGACTTAAACAATACACAACGGCAAAGACACTGCAAGCAGTTAAGGAACGCAGGACTCACTTAGACTGCACGAAAAAAAAATCAGACCTTGAAATCTCGGGGCCAAAAAAAATCTGAAAAAATAAGAAGTTAATGGCCGAACCGCGGAAATTGAAAAATACGAAAAACAAGAAAATTTATAAAAAATAAATTAAAACACACTCACACACAGCACAGGGGGAGATCCAGGAAGCCTGGGAGCGAGGTTGCAAGCGATTTTGAGCCTTTTTTGCTGTGTTTCATCACTTGAAAATTGGCGAAGCAAAAAACAAAAGGGCGGACGAAAAACTTAAAAAGATCTGAAACTGGATGAAAACGAGGCTGAGCAAAGCCAGGCACGCAGGACTTAGAAAATACATGACAGCAAAGATACTAACACTTACACCGGCAAAACGGCAGTCAGAGCGCACCCCACAAAGGCGCTCTTTGCGAGCCACGCGTTGAGCGCCAAAGGCGCTCATTGCGGGGCTCGCGATGAGCGCTGAAGGTGCTCAGAGAAGCAAAAGCCTCACATTGTGTGGCAAACAGCATTGCCTGGCTTACAATTTTATTGCCATAATTTTTTGACGGGCAATTCGCTAGTTAGTTATATAAAAGAGACAAAAAATTTGTCTACACTTAAAGTTTCTCAATTAAATTTAGCTAAACCACTAGCTATAATAGTTGTTGATTGCAACGCCTCTACAGAAACATCATTACAATTAAACAAACCCATGACATAGTCCCTTTGATATTGCATCTTAATTCTGGAAACAATGTTCGAAATATCAGCTGCTAATGTTGTACTATTATTCTGGGTGTATCTTTATATCCCCATAACAAGCTAACAAATAGTTGCTCTAATGCTTCGTAATTCTGATATTATATGCATCATGGTCGATTTAAACAAGTCCCAAATAATTAATTTTAATTATATTGCACTAAATTTCAGTCTTTTTCTCTTAGTTCCCCTGCTCAGGATTACATTCAGTTTGAGTAGTATTGGTATGCAAGTGCGCAACAGCCTGTGCAGACTCAAACTAATCTTGGTGCCTCCCCCAAACTGGATATGAAAGCAGAAGTGACTTTGACCAGCTGATTCACGTTTCGCCCAGGCTTTTTCTGAGGTATGTTAAAGTGTCTCCCCATTCACCTAAAAAAACTACATATAAGTGGCTTAATTTGCATATCAATTTGCAATATAATCACAGGCAAAAGTAAATTAAAATGTAATAATTCCATTTCTAATGCTGCAATGGTAAATATTGTAACATATCATAGGATGGCAGCGGATTATCGATATTCATACACTTACAATATACAATCCCTTCCCAAATACAGCACATTACTCCATTGCAAAGGAAAAACTCCGACTTATAAATCCAAGGTAATGAAATCCCACAGTATACTAAGGATTAACCCTTCATTGTCATTTTCTTAGATCTCAAATTTATGAAGGGGTATAAAACCTAAATCAAAATAAAAGGCCATCATTGCTATTTTTGTTGTAACTGACCAAATACATTATAACTGGAAATAATAGAGTCATGATATTATTTATATGTATGTATGTTTGTTTTTAAAAAAGTGCCTGTAATGGTGCCTAAGGCATGTTTAACAAAATGTGTGCAATAATCATCGCTATAACTTCCTATTTATATGGGGACCTTGTCATGTGGGGCAGACTTTAACCTTGGAGAAAAACTGTGCCATGCGCTGTGTCTCTCTTGCCATTCTGCAGAGCTGATAGGGTCCATCAGCCTTGTGTGAATGAACAGCCAAGGCTAATCATATAAAAATTGCTTATAGGATTATTATTACGCTTGTGGTGTTTGAATTGTCAGTGTTGGACAGTGGGAGTTTTGAAAGAATCCTCACCACATTAATACAATCTATATGATGAGTAATTTTATATATTTGTGTTAAAAATGGTACTTCGTGGCAGGCGTGGCTATACTACTCCATAAAGACTTCCCTTTCACCGTGGAGAGTAAAAAAATTGACTCAGAGGGCAACTACATTTTACTATCAAAACTCCTTGCTCATCTCAAATCAATAGATACAGGCAAAATCATTCTAGGGGTGGATATCAACTTACCTCTAGACCCTAGCATGGATAGGTCCTCTAAGTCCCAGGGAGATAAATTCTCCAAAAAACTTAAGCACATCCATAGACTGCTCGAGGAGCTTCATCTGCTGGATACTTGGAGGCTGAAACATCAGGGAGAAAGGGAGTACACGTTTTACTCCCCAGTGCATGGCTCATACTCCAGAATAGATACATTGCTAATGGATTCATCTTTGTCGGATGGCTTAGTTGCCTCCGAAATACGCTCCTGTCCCTGGTCCGACCACTCTGTGGTCCTCATGTCCCTTGATTTTGGCACTGTATACAAACCCCCATATACATGGAAGCATAATGATATGCTCCTCTCCAATCAAACCTTTTAAGGACCAGGTAGCCTCGGACCTCAGCCAATAATTCTTAAATAACCTGACCCCAGGTGCGGATATAGGGTGGGTTTGGGCAGCACATAGAGCTGTTATTAGGGGCTCTTGCATTAAACTATCTGCTGCACACAAGAGACAAAAAAGAAAAAGGGAAGTTGAGATCAGAGCGTCACTTTTAGCTTTAGAAAAATATAACCAGACCAATCCCTCAACCCAACGCCATAAACAAACAGACCTATTACGAGCAGAATTGGATTTAATACTTTCAGCGCAAACTAAAAAAGCATTGAGATGGACGGGCCATAAATTTTACACAAAAGCTAACAAACTGGATTCTCTACTTGCTAGAAAATTAAAAGGGAAGCTAGCCCACTCCAAAATTTTCAAGATCAAAAGCCCCACTGGGAACATCACTTATAGCCCAGATAAGATTAAAGAAACCTTTACTACCTTTTTTCAAAAGCTCTATTCATCCACGCAGAAGCAACATACTACTCAAATCTCCATCTTTATTGAGATCTTCCACATATATTGGCTCAAGCGAGAGAGGGTCTGAACTCTATAATTACGGTTGAGGACGTTTTGGAGACAATTAAAAAACTGAAATTAGGTAAAGCCCCAGGTCCGGACGGATCTGTACTACAAAAAAATTGCGGAAATTTTAGCTCCCCACTTGGTGACCTTATTTAATGCAATCTTAGACGGTCACAACATTCCACCTAAATTGAACCAAGCAGACATGGTCTTCTTTCCAAAGGAGGGCCAAGACCCTTTGGAGGTTAAAAATTACAGGCCTGAAATGGGGATATCAAATTACTTGCTAAATTGATGGCCGATAGAATTTCTAAATTTCTGCCCTCACTAATTCATAAGGATCAAGTGGGTTTCAGCCCCTTTAGGCAAGCGGGGATAATATTAGACGGATTCTGGATACCATGCACTGGGCGGGTAAACACTGTACCCCCTTATGCCTTTTATCCCTGGATATGGAGAAGGCCTTTGACTCTCTAGAATGGCCCTACTTAAGAGCAGTATTGTCAAAATTTGGCCTTACAGGACGTTTTATGAACATGATTAATAGCTATTATAAATCCCCTCAAGCAGTCCTAAAACTCCCTGGCGAAGCAAGGGCTTCATTTACTATTCAGAGTGGGACCAGACAAGGCTGCCCTCTATCCCCTTTACTCTTTGCTCTAGCCGTTGAACCCTTAGCTCAGGCTATTAGATCAAACGTAGACATTAAAGGCATATATATAGGCCACCATCACTTTAAGTGTGCCTTATTCGCAGATGATGTCCTCTGTACATTGACAGATCCCTGCACTTCAGTACCTGCCCTCTATTACCTACTGGGAACATTCAGTAAAGTCTCTGGGCTCCACATAAACGGGGATAAAACGGAAGTTCTAAATATTTCCTTACCCCCCTCAGACTTAACCTTTTTGCAACAGCACTTTAATTTTAACTGGCTCTAACCATATTAAGGGCCTCATTAAAATCTCCCTCGTAGTTCACTCGGTGCTCGCAAAAGGCAGTTTTTTGCTGTTTGTGAGTACCGAATCTCTTGCAGCCTGCTTTGCGATATGAGTACGAAAAATGGCCGAGAATAGGCTCCGAGAGAGCTACGTAGTCACACGCAGCCTTAAATCTACGAGTGATTCTCGCATTTCGGAAGAATCCCTACGAGCAAAAAAAGTGCCCGCAAGGGATCCTAAAGCCTCTACGTGCTGCCTCGGAGCAGCCCGAGACAGCTGTGTGAGGTTCCCCCCTGCTCCCTATACACATCCCCATGCTGCAGGGGTCTCTATCGGGACCCCTGCAGCACCCCCACATTAACCCCTTGCAGCGGGGGTCCCCGATCGGCACCGATCAGGCCCCCGTTTCATTTAAAAGTTTTAAATTCCCCGTCCTTAAAGGGCCTGCGGCACACTATTAGCCAATCCTGGCCGCAGCAAAAAAAAATAACTCCCCGCTTCCCTTAATTTAATTTATTACTAATCCCGGCCGCGGCACCTAATATTAACCCCCCTCTATGCTGGGGGAGCCAATCAGGATGCGCAGATGTCTTCACCCAATCACTCCGTGGGGTTGTATCCCATAGTGATTGGCTGAAGGCATCTGCGCCTTGTGATTGGTTCCAATAAAGATTGACAGGTGCTTTAGCCAATCACGGTGGGATATTGGGGTGTATCCCATCCTGATTGGCTCATACATTGATGACTTCTGATTGGCTGAAATTGTTAGACAGCTTTTTCAGCCAATCCCAAGCCGCCATTGCCAATTTCCTCCCGGAAAAGGCTACGGGAGGCTCATTAGCGTCGGGGAGGTCTGTGAGTGCAGACCTCTGTTAGATTTTTGATTTTTATTTATTTAGGCCGCGGATGGTTGCAGGGCCCAGCCGGGGCTGAAGGGGAGGAGGCCGGGGACATCGCAGGGAGGTAAGTTGAATGTATATTTATATGTTTATATGTTTATTTTATTTGGTGTTTGTATATTGTATTAATGCATTGTATTTTTTTAACAGGGCCGCGGCGGAAGAACTGAACAATGACCAGACATGCTGGAAAGGTCAGTTGAATATTTAGAATGTATATAATGTTTATTTATTTTATGTTAATGTTTTGTACTAATTGTTTAGTTTTGTTCTACCCCTAGGTTAGTGATCTGAAGGGACATCTTAAAGGTAAGAGGTCTTAATTATTTTATTTTAGCTTAGAATTAGGGTCTGTGTATGTAGTTAGGACTGTAATAATTTTATTTTAGCTTAGAATTAGGGTCTGTGTATGTAGTTAGGATTTATTGTATATTAGATAGATAGGGGGATGTATTTGATATAGTTATGATTTATTTTATATTAAATAGATTGTATGTTAGATAGCTAGGGGGTATTTGATTTGTATTGTATGTAATGTATTATATGTAATGTATTATATGTAATGTATTGTATGTAATGTATTGTATGTATGTATTGTATTGTGTATGTCTGTCTTTCCTTTTCAGGTGTGTAAAAAAAAAATTCTGTACTGTAGGTTTTTTTATTTTCTGTACTGTAGGTATTTTTTCTGTACTGTAGTTTTTTTTATTTTTGGTGACTTAGTTTTTTTTATTTTCTGTAAAGTAGGTTTTTTTATTTTTTGTAATTAGAGTGGTGGGGAGGTTTATTAGGGGGTAGGTAGTGTAGGTAGGTAGAGTAAGTGTTAATAGATTAGTGTAGAGGGGTGTTAGTTTAGATTAAATGGTCCTTGTGGACCATCATGGCACTTATGTGGTTAATGTTAGGGTTTTAACTGCACCATAGGTGTCATAATATACCCTTATGGAACTGATGGGGTTAAATAGAGGCTTATGGGGGTCTGTATTGACCCCCATGAGTTATAGGGTTAATTAAGTGCTTATGGGGGTCTGTATTGACCCCCATGAGTTATAGGGTTAATTAAGTGCTTATGGGGATCTCTATTGACCCCCATGAGTGACAGGGTTAATTAAGTGCTTATGGGGGTCTGTATTGACCCCCATGAATTATAGGGTTCATTATAGTTGCCTGGGGTTAATATTTTTTACTGTCCTTTAAGGACCCGCGAGGCGGTAAATTAAAAAATTGAAATGCAGCGGGGTCACGACAACTGAACTGATGGTTGACTGACTGTTTGTAGTTTGGAATTGCAGGCCTGGAGCACTGCTCACTAAGAGAGCCATGCTAGTCTTAGATGCTTTTAATGGTCATCTCACTCCTGAAGTGAAGAATAAAATTGCTGTACAGAAAACAGACCTCATTGTTATACGAGGTGGCATGACTTCAAAGCTACAAGTGCTTGATGTCATTGTGAACAAGCCGTTCAAAGATCATGCTCTTACACCTTCTGGCAAGATTAAGAAGCTGTCAGTGACACTTCTATGCCAATGTATGCCAATGTATTCTCATTTCATGGTCAAGTATATCATCTAAGTCCATCATCAGGGGGTTAAAAAAATGCTGCGTGTCAAATGCACTGGATGGTAGTGTGGTCAACTTGCTATGGGAGAAGAATGAAGAAAACAGTGACAGTGATGAAGTGAATACTGGTGACGAAATCAGTAGTGACACCAGTGATGACTGTGATGACTGTGAATAGGCCAATTACACTAAAATGTGTATAGCTAAGTAAAAAGTTTCCTTGTTACATTACCTTACTTGTTACCTTATGTTTGATGTTACCTTAACTTTCAGTTGATGTTAATATTGATAACCTGCCTAAAGAGTTACCGTATAATGTTTTTCAAATACTGGATACTGTATATGGTACACTATGTGGTAAAATAAAATCACTATTTTATTCCCTGAATCTAATTGATTTTTGTATTTTTCTCTCCAATTTTAAGGGTGCGGCTTATATTCAAGTACTATCTTTTTTCTATTTTTTCCCCTTGAATTTTACAGGCTTATATGCGGGTGTGGCTTATATTCGGGCCCATGCGGTACACTGGTCCTGTAAGCTAATTCACATAGCAAATTATGGACTTATAGCCTAGAGTTTGTCACATAAGAGAAAATTGCTTACGAGACTCGGAATGCTCCTAATGTGTTACAAAAGCAAGTGTGTCAGAGCAAAAAACATGACTGGCTGGCTTATGGGGGCCAGGATGAGGGACTCATGGGCCCCACCAGCAAGGGCCTGTATGGCCTAAGATCAAACTGTCACCGCCCTGAACTCAAGGACTATTCTGTTATGAACGTAATAACCTGTATAATGTCAGACCTCAGGCTCTGATCTGGTACCCTGGATCCCCAAGAAGCATGGCCTGTGAGTATTCAGGCCTAATAAGAATTGTTTATATACTGATCAGTTTTCAGGGTATGGTTAGGACAGGACACTGTTATGCAAAGTCCCTTTTCAAAGTACCATTTAACAAGTAATGCTATAATTTTTAAAATAGTGATTTGATGTAATAAGGAGATTTAGAGTCATTGTTTAATAATGTATTTGTGCTAGTTGCAGGCCCTAGGATATGCTAATATTATATAAAATATTCTTCAGTCACTTATGGGACAAGGGGTTACGTTTTTCTAAAAGAATTTATATGGGCCCTCAGAGGCGGCCATGTATACACTCTAATTTCTGTAAAAAGAGACAGAGAATAAAGTCAGTCCTGCTTTGTACTATTCAATGGTACTTGTGCTCTTCTTATATTCTAAGAAACGGGATCTGATTGTGCCTGTAACTGATCTGAATGGCATTGCTAGGGATGCTGAGATCTTGAACACAAAAAGTCACAAACCAGAGAGAGGAAAGTGGGGTGCACGTGGTTCCCCAAATCTGGGGTTGTCACACATAGCACCCCAGTCAAAACTTCAGTAAGTATTGCTACATGGAGTCTATAAAGTTACTTGTTTCCCAGGCCAACTCTGACTGTGTCTTGCTGCAAAACATAAGATTATCATAACATAAGAATTATTGTTGAGGGGGTGTAAATGTATTAATAGGGCAGGTGAGTATGTGTTATCCCCTGGTTCTCTGTATTAAGCAGTGTTACTTAGCATTATTTATTTGTCAGTGTTAAATTGTGTGCGCAGATATTTGTAATTGACATTGGGATTTATTTGATTGTTCTTTAGTATTTCTTGTTGTAGAGGGATGGATTAACAGATATACAGATCCTCTTTTCCTTCGGGATCTGTAGATCTCATTTTTATTTTATCAGGGTGCTGTAAAATGCTTATGTTGGCTTTTTTTTCCGGTACTGGGATCCAAACAAGTCTCCAAAGTGTTCTTGTGAGGGGTTTAACTGCTTTTTGCGTGGGTTTGCTTTTACACCTAAGGATTTGGTTCACTATGAGCACTCAGAGAGCCTTCTGAGAACAAATAGCATTTTCCATAACCGCCTATCGGAGACATATAATTAAATTTTAGGTAAAACAACACATGGAGCAGAGAACATTGCACACGTAGTGATCACTCATAAGAATTTATATGTAAGGGTTTGTTACGTGCTTCAGGTAATAGCTAACAGCCCTATTAAATTGGGGTTATGTTTTCAATGTTTTACTTAGGGCAATTTGCATGCTAAGATGCCCTGTAACATTGCTCTCAGCGAACTTTGCGTGTTAACACGCAGAATGGCCGAGAATAGGCTACGTGCTGAGCAACGCTGAACTTCGCGCACGTAAATCCTTTGATCTGTCATGCCGGAACCGCTAATTGTTTAATTCAGCTATTAAATTGCAATGTGGTCACTTGCGTAACACGCAAATGGTGCCCAAAGTTCAATGTGTGCTCTAGAGCACCCACAAGGGGGGTAAAGTACAATACGTAGCACTTGTAATGCAAAAAACAACACTGCACTGTACATTTATTATAAGGGAAAGTGATGTTAGGTCTTAGAATTAATAGCACAACATTCTCAAGCCCACAAATCGGCCCCGAAAAATACTTAATTTCATGAATATTTTTTGTGTTATATCGATCCCTGCAATCAATGTGTTAAGACATATACTGTAACTCGCATGTAATATGTCATTATCTGCTACTTCAATTGGACTTGGTTCAAACCTATCCAGCAGTATTGTGCGGTCCTTATACACCTCTGATAGCAGAAGATGGACCAAACACAATTAAATTCAGCTATTAATTCAGCTATTAAATTGCAATGTGGTCACTTGCGTAACACGCAAATGGTGCCCAAAGTTCAACGTGTGCTCTAGAGCACCCACAAGGGGGGTAAAGTACAATACGTAGCACTTGTAATGCAAAAAACAACACTGCACTGTACATTTATTATAAGGGAAAGTGATGTTAGGTCTTAGAATTAATAGCACAACATTCTCAAGCCCACAAATCGGCCCAGAAAAATACTTAATTTCATGAATATTTTTTGTGTTATATCGATCCCTGCAATCAATGTGTTAAGACATATACTGTAACTCGCATGTAATATGTCATTATCTGCTACTTCAATTGGACTTGGTTCAAACCTATCCAGCAGTATTGTGCGGTCCTTATACACCTCTGATAGCAGAAGATGGACCAAACACAGGGACCACACCCAGGAGCTTGCTTCCACAGACCAGGATCTCAGGAACACCATATAATCCCTTAGAATTAAGATTAATTCATAGACTGACACTTACACCTTGTTTATGTAAGTACAGACACAACTGTCATATTTTTATTAATTTTCACATTTTATACAACATTTTCTGGCACACAGGCTGGCCAATCACAGTAAGCCCCATCCCTGAATAATAGGCTGCCCCTGCTTACTGGGAAACCCTGTACATCTGATGAGCTCAGGTCTTAATCTCATCCTGGTGATTGTATTACGATAACCATTTGCTGTAATCTTGAAGTGTGTACAATGATTATCTATGAGACTACGGTCTTGGGCATTTGGCCGATGCAATAGCCTGCAGAATATCTAATACATTTTTTTATATAACAATTCCTATAACATACATACAGTATAACAGTGTCATTATTTTTTAACCATAAGCACTAAGAAATACATAACCATAATAATAAAAACAGGGTAACTCTGGTTAGTCAGGCCCAGGCATAGTGTAAAACAGTCCAGTCAGGACCTGGGGATGACATAATAGAATATCATATTTACTGCTTTATTAATATTGCATTATATCTGGCCTGTGGGCAAACTGGATTTGAAGCATGTAGGACTTCGAAATCTCCCCTCCCATTTTCAGTGACTTAACGCTAATGATCTCTTTTCCCATTGGCTCCATCTGAACCCATAACTATGAGATTGCTTAATTGTTTGTGTTTGAGCTCGCAAGCCCGATGGCAAAATAGCATCTCTCGTTCATAGCTCGCAGCCCTTTCTAATTCTAATAGCAATGTAACTCAGCCAAATTTGAAGCACGCAGCCCTTATGTGCTACACGTTGGACTTACGAGGCTGGAATTTAATATGGGCCTATATTAGGGCTTATGTGAACATTTCACCTACAAAATTTCCTGTGGTAGCTATGTAATGGAGTCAATAGTTGGGAAGTAATTTGATTTAATGACATGTCTTCAAGACCCTTTAGGGTATTATTTAAAGTAAAAGTATCACTAATAAGGCAATTTCTATTTAATTAAATGTAAACTTTTTTTTATGTGTCTATCATTCTCTTCTCTCTTCATGAAATTATCAAAAGTTTAAAAAAACAAGAAAAGCAAGTCTACCAAGGGGATAAACACTGACAAAGGTCCCCTCAGGGTGCCTCACAAGCAAGTCGAACCCAAATGTTACTCCACCCTTAGTCAGTTTTGGAAGCCCTTAGTGGGAAGCAGAAGGAAATAAAGATAGTAATAATTCATGACCTTTTATAACCTGGATACTTGTGCTTTCATTATGCTAGCTGCAAGCTATATTTTTAGATTGTCATGGTTTGTTTTTCCACTATAAATCAGTGTGTTAGGGTAGGGATAATGTATAAATGAAGCAGGGATCCTAAAGACAGACAAGTTATTATATGTCATGTCTTTCCCATAGCCCATGACCAGATGGCATAGGGGAAATATTAAAAAGTATTACATAAAATAGATATTCCTACGTATCTAGGGCCACACTAGCCCCTAGGAGTCCATTTGGGTTAGGTTAAGCCTCACATAGAACCACCCTAAACTAAAACTGACCACACTGGGTGGAAGGCGAGACTTCCGGTTGCTGCGCATAGACACTGCAGCACTCCAAACATCTTGGCACGACACAGTCTCCTTTCTACATCATTGAGGACTATCAGCCCCATTAAATTGCTCCAACTGAAAAATGTGTAGCCCGTAAAAGAGCCCGCAAGGCTTACGGCTATTAAATTGGCCTCTTTCAGCTACCCACAAACGATCTACGGGTTACAGGTGGAAAAACCCTATGGGACGTAAAAATCAGAACTCCGTCTCAGCTAAGCCTTTGATCTGTCAAGCCCATAAATGTTACAATCGCAAATTGCTATTAAATTGCTACAAATCCCCAAAGACGCACTGGCGTTCAAACCTGTAAACGGCAAATGGAGCCAAAATCCCTATGGGTACTAGAGAGGCCCCGCAATAGGGTTAAAGTCCTGTCCGTAGCAATGTAAATGCAAATATAAACACAATACTGTATTTTAAATTAAAGGAAAAGTGATGTAAGGTATTAAAATTAATAGCACGACATTCTCAAGTTCGCAAATCTGCAATAAAAAATATTTTATTTTATGTTTAGTTCCCCTGTTATATCGATCCTGGCAATCTATGTGTTAATACATGTAATAGAACTCACATGGACTAAAATATGTCTGGATTGCGGGTCTGATCGTAACTCGTACTTTAAATTCGTAAGTAATTGAAATCTAACCTCCATTTTTCAGTGACGTAATGATGATGATCTCTTTTGCTATTGGCTCCATCTAATCCCGTAACCATGGGTTTGACTAATCATGTTCACGGCCGCAAACGCAACGTGTGCAAGCATGGTTTACGGATTTGGATGTTGGCCACGTCTGTTGCGGGGTTGTCTAATTTTTATCACTCTGTAACTCCACCAAATTTCAAGCCCGCAGGCTTTGCATGTATACCAGGGCCACTGCGGCCTTGGAATTTAATGTGTCTGTATGTCTGCACAGTAAGCCAGAGGATTGATTCAAATGTGGACTGTGAGTCAGTAAGAAGAGAGGCAGTTGCTAAGCCTCTGGATGCTTGACTTGCAGCATCAGCGACTCCACAGCAAAGCTATTAAGAAAGGGATTTGCTAATAAACTTTATTTTTTTACTATTGCTATATTAACAAGAGGATTGTTTCACATGCTGGATATAGATAGGTTTTAGGAAGTTATGTTAAAAGCCTCCTCTTTTGGCATATGTATAAAGAAGGTTGGATAATCATTGAGAAGAAAAAATCCCTCTTGGGAAAAAGCATTCTGATAAAGCTGTCGAAGTAACCAGATTTTCTTGGAGAAGTTAGGTAATATGTATACCATCTTATCTATTATATCCTCTTCTCTTTTACACATACTGTAGAATCCCGGTTATACGGCACCCAACTAACCGGGACTCTCAAGCAACCGGCACCTGCATCAATTCCCCATTTTAAAAAAACTCCTGCTAAACCGGCATAAATGGCACTATCCAGCACTATTCGGCAGGTTAAGACTGCAAAAAAAAAATGCTAACTTTTTTTCCATATGTTTTTTCTGGCCCTAAATGGCCCAGTTATGGTGCTAATGCCTTTTAACCTTCCTGGCATTATGATTATTTCAGTATAAATAATGTTAAAGCGGTACATTCTAAAATACTTACATAATTATACCGCCTTTAGACAACATTATCCCTTCCCCCTCTCCTCTTCCCTTTCCCCTTATCCTCCTTCTCCTCCTCCATTTCCCCCCTCTCCCCCCTTATCCATCCCCCTTTCGCTACTTATCCTCCATATTCCCCCTTATCCTCGTGATCCTCCGCCCTTATCCTCATCATCCTCCTCCCCCTCATCCTCTTCCTTTCCCCCCTCATCCTCCTCTTCCCCCTCATCATCCTCCTTTCCCCCCTCATCCTCCTCTTCCCCTTCATCCCCCCATCCTCCTCTCCCCCCTCATCCTCCTCTCCCCCTTACCACCTCATCCTCCTCTTCCCCCCTCCTCTTCCCCCCTTCCCCCTTCCCCCTCCTCTTCCCCTTCTTTGCCCTTACCCTCCTCTTCCCCCTCTTCCCCCCTCACCCTCCTCTTCCCCCTCACACTCCTCTTCCCCCTCTTTCCCCCTCACCTTCACTTCTCCCCTCATCCTCCTTTTCCCCCTCATCCTCCTCTTCCCCCCTCATCCCCCTTTATTCTCCTCCTCTTCCCTCCCTCCTTCCTCCTTCCTCCCTCTCTTCTTCCTGCTGCTGATCGGAGCCCCGCAGCCCGTCTTATGCCTGTCTCTTGAACCGGCATATGCTAATGACGTGACGCGCTTGTGACGTCATTAGAATATTAAGGGTCATTTAAATTCAGGACTCCCGATTATCGGCAACTACACTTATCCGGCAATAGGGAGTCCCCGTGGGTGCCAGATAAGGGGGGGTTTACTGTACATTGCTTACTGGATTATAATTTAGGAATTATAATTGCAGAAATAGTGTACATTTCTATAGGCCCATTGGATTTACTTAAAGAACTGAGACAGCTGTCCCTGTAAAAATGTATTATCAATTATTTATGAATTTTGAGAGTCGTAAAAGGAGGATTTATTTCTCTGCAGGCTCATTGGTTCTCTTTCAAAGAATTACAACGGCTCTGTTCTGTTGTGAAGAATTGGTTGTGTTTAAAGAACTGTACTTGGTTAGCTGGAATTCTTTCCATGTCTGGTAAGATACGAACATGTTTTCTGTGGATACAACTGCAGACTAATTGTATAGTTAAGTTGGCTACTTTATGGAAAGAATGGTAGAACGTCTTTTCTTACAGGATCACTGGATTTATTTAAAGAACTGTAACATCTTTTTTCTGTTGGGAATCTTAAAGGTGAAAAAACAGGAATAATATTTAATATCCCAAAGTTAAAAAAAATCTTTACACTGTGAAAATGCACACAAATGCTACTTTGTTTATTTTTTTTTTTAAGTGATAGAGGAATCTTTTTTAGAATGATAATAATAAGTCTGATGGATTAATGGTACAATAGCATGTATAATAACTAGTAGCCCTATTAAATTCAAGCTACGTTGAAAAACGTAGCTCGCATGGTAGATAGTAAGGTCTACAGCTATTAAATTAGCCACTTAAAGTAGGCCGTTGTTGATCTGCGGGTTAGGGGCGAAAAAAGCCTACGGGATGAGCAACGTTGAACTTCTTGTCCGCATATCCTTTAAACCGTAAAGCCAGTATCCGCTACAATTCCAATCATGCTATTAAATTTGAATGAAGTCACTCGCGAACAAGCATGTAACAAGCAAATGGAGCACGAGTGCTGGAGAGGACTCGCAAGTGGGGTAAAGACCAAAACGTAGCACTTGTACTGTGAATAAAAATACACTACTATACAATTATTAAAAGTGAAAGTGAAGTTAGGTCTTTGTGAGGAATTGACTCTGCTGGGATTCAAACCCTGGTTTGCATGTTGCTAAACCTCTTCCCTACTGGTACGCCAGCCTGCCTCTTGCAGATTTACCTGAGATCTGATACCTTGACTCTAAAAGCAATGCAATCAGTGACAACTCTCTTTAGCTGTGTCTGGTCAGCTGTCTGGTTCTTGGCCTATATAAGGCACTTCCTGCCTCTGTATCCTTGCCAGATTATTGTTGGTTCCTGATCCCTTCAATAAAGCTTGTTCCTGTTTCACCTACAAGTTGCTGAACTGGATTATTGCTGACCTTGGCTACTGGTCTCCACAACGTTGTGATTCCTATATCATTACAGAATAATCTGGCAGCTTTCATGGAGACCGCTGGGTCAGATTCTGCATTGGCCCAGCAGGTTGCTTTTACTGCAAGAACTGTGCAGACCCAGGCACAGACCATTCAAGTGCTGCAGGACCAGGTAGCTGAACTGCAGGCCCAACAGGTTGCTTTTACTGCAAGAACTGTGCAGACCCAGGCACAGACCATTCAAATGCTGCAGGACCAGGTAGCTGAACTGCAAAATAAATTTCAGTCAATGCACAGTGAGTATACCAGCTACAGGGCACGTGATGTTGCGGCTGCTACTGTTACACCTGCACAAGATGCCCGCTTGCCCCTGCCAGAAAAGTTTGGAGGAGATCGCAAAAAATTTAGGGGTTTCCTAAATCAATGCCGTTTGCACTTCATGATGTTACCTCACCAATTTCCATCTGAAAGAGAGAAGGTGGGATTTATTTTTTCACTATTTAAAGATGAAGCCCTGGCTTGGGGCTCCCCTCTTCTGGAACAGGACAGTCCAGTCTTGGGTAATCTAAATGACTTTCTTGAGGCCATGTGCCTAGTTTTTGATGACCCCAATCGATGTGCTACAGCAGAAGCCACTCTCCTTCATTTGCATCAAGGGAGGCGCTCTGTGGCTGAATATGCTGCTGAATTCAGACAGTGGGTTGCTGATACTACCTGGAACCAATCAGCCCAGAGGTTCCACTTCAGAAAAGGTCTCTCAGAAGCTATAAAAGATGAACTAGCTCGTGTTGATCTTCCTGCTGACTTTGATGCATTTGTGCGTTTGGCTATCCGTATCGATCGGAGACTTTCTGAAAGAAGATTGGAACGACTGTGCTCTTTTAGACCAAGTACTACTCCTATTTCCTATTCAAGAATTTCTACTCCAACCCCACAAACACCTTCAGACTCTGAGCCTGAGGCTATGCAGGTAAATCTAATAAGAGGGCCATTATCCAATGAAGAAAAACAGTGGCGACGCACTCACAATTTATGCCTGTATTGTGGTAGTGCAGGGCACTATGCCATCAATTGCCCTAGCAAATCCAAAAGAACAATAGCTATGGCTGCTGAGGGCGCACAGATTCGACACCAATCCCAGATTGGAGATCAACTGGATTCTGTCACACAACCCTTGTTTTCTCTGGCTCATGGTGAAGAGGGTATGTTGACTCAACATCCTCATTTTGTGGTACCTATTACGTTGCAATGTGGTGATCATAAAATTTCAACTACAGCTATGATAGATTCTGGAGCAGGCGGAAACTTTATGGACATTAAATTTGCAGCAGGAAATAGAATTCAGTCTATCCCTAATTCTTCACCTGTGTTAATGGAGACAGTGGACGGTTCTCCACTTACGTCGGGCCCGGTTACACATGAGACTGTGCCCTTAAAGTTGACTCTGGAAGTGAATCACCATGAGACTATATCTTTCCACCTAATTTCCTCAACACAGTTTCCAGTGATTTTGGGGGTACCTTGGCTTGCTCTGCATAACCCACAAATTGATTGGAAGATCAGAACTTTGTCCTTTCCTTCAGAACACTGCTTAATGAATTGTCAACCCACTAAGGTAACACCTGTTGCCACAACAATTAATAAAAAATGGTTGCTACAAACTTGACTAAGCTTCCTCTACAATATCGTAATTTTGCAGATGTCTGTGATAAGAAGAATGCTGATCAGCTTCCACCCCACAGGCCTTATGATTGCCCAATAGAGCTGTTGCCTGGGGCTGCTATCCCATTTGGCCGTATATATTCCCTTTCCGAGCCTGAATTGAAAGCTCTTTGTGAATACATACAACAAAATCTTGCCAAAGGTTTTATTCGACCATCTACTTCCCCAGCAGGAGCTCCTATATTCTTTGTAGAGAAGAAAGATGGCAGCCTACGGCCATGCGTTGATTACAGGGACATTAATAACATCACTGTTAAAAACCGCTACCCCTTGCCTCTCATTCCTGAACTTTTGGAGAGACTTCGCTCAGCTAAAATATTTACAAAGCTTGATCTTCGGGGGGCATATAATCTGGTTCGCATAAGACCAAATGATGAATGGAAAACAGCTTTCAGAACCAGGTACGGGCATTACGAATATCTAGTAATGCCATTTGGGCTTTGTAATGCCCCTGCAACTTTCCAGCATCTTATCAATGATGTACTACGAGATCTCCTGGATCAGTTTGTTGTGGCATATTTGGATGATATCCTAATATTCTCTGATAATCTTGAAAACCACAGAAAACAGGTCTGTATAGTTCTGGAGCGCCTTCGTACCCACCACCTATACATTAAACTAGAAAAATGTGAGTTTGAACAAACAGAAATTCAATTTCTGGGGTATGTCATAACTCCTAAAGGTTTAACTATGGACGCAAGTAAAATTAAAGCTGTGCTGGACTGGCCCATCCCCAAGAATGAAAAAGATGTCCAGAGATTTGTGGGGTTTGCCAATTTTTACAGGCGTTTCATTAAGAATTTCTCTGCCGTTATTACACCGATCACTGAACTCACACGTAAGGGGACTCCTTTTCAGTGGTCCGATAAGGCGGATACCGCATTCTCCCGATTAAAGACTCTGTTTACATCTGCCCCCGTCCTGGTCCATCCTCAGCCGGAATTACCATTTATTGTGGAAGTTGATGCTTCTGATTCAGCTGTTGGTGCTATACTGTCTCAAAGGACTGGACCTAAGATGCTGTTACATCTGTGTGCCTTTTATTCCCGCCAGATGGTGCCAGCAGAAAGAAACTATGACATAGGGAATAAAGAACTATTGGCTATAAAAGCTGCCTTCACCGAATGGAGAGATCTCTTAGAGGGAGCTACCCATCCAATTACTGTCCTCAAAGATCACAAAAATCTGGAATGTATTCGATCAGCTAAGAGACTGTCAGCCAGACAAGCATGCTGGTCCCTATTCTTCTCGAGGTTTAATTTTTTGGTTACATACCGTCCTGGCTCCAAGAATGGTAAGGCGGATGCCTTGTCTAGAATAGCTGACCCCCTCCATGCTACCGTAACCAAGACGACCATCTTGCCGGAGGATATATTTATAGGAGTTACTTTTCCTTCTGATCTGATGTCTCGCATTAAAAAGGGCTACGCTGAAGACCCAGTTCTTCGTGATCCTCCTCGTGATCTCCATATGACGATGCTTAATGGGTTTTGGATTTTTCAACGACGTCTGGTTGCTCCGGAGTCAGTGCGACTGGACCTTTTACGTCTCTACCATGACTCAAAACCAGCAGGTCATCCAGGAATCCGAAAGACACAAGAGCTACTCGCCCGATCCTTTTGGTGGCCCAAGTATTATGAGGATGTTAAGAAGTATGTGTCCTCTTGTGATGTATGTGCCAGACATAAGACTCCTCGCTCATCCCCTGTTGGCTTGCTTCAGCCTCTTCCGATTCCTCATCGTCCCTGGGGATCCATATCCATGGACTTTATTGTGGAACTACCTCCCTCTAAGGAACACACTACCATTCTTGTTGTTGTGGACAGGTTAACTAAGATGGGTCATTTCATACCAGCTCGTGGTCTCCCTTCAGCTAAACAGACGGCTGACCTGGTTATTCGGGAAATATTTCGCTTGCATGGAGTGCCTGATGAAGTAGTTTCTGACAGGGGAGTGCAGTTTACATCTCGTTTTTGGAAACATTTTTGTTCTAACCTAGGTATTAATGTAAATTTGTCATCAGCTTTTCATCCACAAAGTAATGGACAGACTGAGCGAACCAACCAGACTTTGGAGCAATATTTGCGGTGCTATATTAGTTACCTGCAGGATGACTGGCTGGATTTTTTACCCACTGCGGAGTTTGCCTATAACAATGCCCAACACTGCTCCACTTCTCTGAGCCCATTTTTTGCCAATTATGGTTACCATCCAACCTTTCTAGTGAGTCTCCCGATTACTACTCCCGTTCCTGCAGTCACTGACCGGCTAACCGCCTTACGTGATTCCCAAGCACTGTTGAAAGAGACTCTTTTGGAGGCTCAGGAATGTTACAAAAGAGCTTCTGATAGGCATAGAAAGGAGGCCCCAGTCTATCACGTGGGTGACAAGGTGTGGCTGTCAACAAAGAATCTTAAGCTTCGGATTCCTTCTCATAAATTGGGTTAAAGGTTCATGGGACCTTTTGAGATCATTGCTCAGATCAATGCTGTCACTTTCCGTTTGCAACTTCCAAATTCCCTGAAAATATATCCAGTGTTTCACGTTGCACTGCTTAAACCTTTTCATGAAAATACTTTCCCTGGCCGAGCCCTACCTGCCCCACCTCCAGTCCTCGTGGATGGCGAAGATGAATACGAAGTGGAAAAAATTCTTGACTCCAGGATCTTCCGTAACAAGCTTCAATATTTGGTTCGGTGGAAAGGCTATGGTGAGAAGAATAGATCATGGGAACCAGTGGACAATATTCACGCTCCTGATCTTCTTCGTTCTTTCCATGCACAGTACCCTGCTAAACCGGGTAATATGGTATCCAGAGGCTGCGCCTATAGAGGTGGGGGTAATGTGAGGAATTTACTCTGCTGGGATTCGAACCCTGGTTTGCATGTTGCTAAACCTCTTCCCTACCGGTACGCCAGCCTGCCTCTTGCAGATTTACCTGAGATCTGATACCTTGACTCTAAAAACAATGCAATCAGTGACAACTCTCTTTAGCTGTGTCTGGTCAGCTGTCTGGTTCTTGGCCTATATAAGGCACTTCCTGTCTCTGTATCCTTGCCAGATTATTGTTGGTTCCTGATCCCTTCAATAAAGCTTGTTCCTGTTTCACCTACAAGTTGCTGAACTGGATTATTGCTGACCTTGGCTACTGGTCTCCACAACCTTCTGATTCCTATATCATTACAGTCTTAGAATTAAGAGCACAACATTCTCAAGCCCGTAAATCGGCCAATAAAATACTTAATTTCATGTATATTTCATGTGCAAGATTGATCCCGGCAATCAATGTGTTAATACATATAATGTAACCTGCATGTAATAGAATATAATATTTGCGGCTTTATTAATATTGCATTATGAATGGAATGTGGGTCCGATCATAACTATTAATTGAAGCCCGTAGGACTTTGAAATCCAACCTCCATTTTTCTGTGACCCAATGATGATGGTCTCTGTTTCCATTGACTCCATCTAATCCCGTAACTACAGGTTTGATTAATTGATCACTAGCAAAAGCACAAGTCTGACAGCCGACAACTGGTTTATGGGTTTGCGTCTCAAACTCATAACTCGCAGCCTGTTTTTATTTAATAGCACTGTAACACAGGGGAATTTCAAGCCCACAGCCGCTGTGAGCTTCAGGTTGCACTTACGGGTCTGAAATTTAATAGGGCCCTAAATTAACCAGTCAAAGATACAACTAGCCTCAGTCTATTCTCCTCTTTTAAGTATATGAATAGATTAGAAATGGTAGGCTGATGCTCTTACAAATCCGAACAAAAGGTCGAAAGCTCTCACAAAGAGAACAAAAAGTGCTTAAAGAACAGAAAGAAATTAGTCAAAATCTAGATATATCTGTTGAAATGTCTCCAGAGAAGTTTAGGATTAAAAAATGTATATATATCCTTAATTGTTATGCCTTTAGTTGAATATGTATAATTTGGTTTAAAATAATTTAAAGATGATTTAGTCATAATAAATCAAAGAATTATACAGTCCGAACAGCATATTTCAAAAATGTATACAACAAAATCAAGCTTTCTTGAATAAAACTAAATTGAGAATTTGAAGTAGACATAACAACTTAAGGTTAATTGGCTTACCAGAATTAATTAAAGGAAAAAATGTATTAAAGTGTGTAGCTGAAGAACATACAAAATTAATTTATATGAATCCTAACATTCAACCTGTACAGATTGAAATAGTCGATAGGATTGATCCAGAAAGGAAATCAGCTGATGGCTTAGTTTATAGTAGAACTGTATTCAAGAAATAATAAAATTGCTGCAAAATTTAAAAGACAATTTATAGTATCTCTTATGAAGGTTATAGATTAAGGTTATTTAATGATTATTCATCTGAGGTATCTAGAAGGAGGAAAGAATTCTCAGAAGGTGCTAGAATCCTACATGACAGAAAGGAAAAATGTAGATTGCTTTATCCAGCTAAATTATCCATAGAAATTGAGAAAGTTATGATTCTATTTACTCAACCAGCTGAAGCACTTAAATATTTGAGAGATTACCAGCCTTATTAAATTCCAGCCTCGTAAATAACAGGCTTCTACTTAAACCCTACGTACTGCAAAATACGTGTGAGCTACGCAGCAGGGCCGTCCGTATGAACATGGTGATAATGTACACGAGGAGTGACAGCCTGCGGGATGATCTCCCATGCTCCCGCACCTCATCAATTAGTGCAGGGGTCCTAAAGGGGACCTCCGCTGCAGTCCCCCACATAAGCCCTACTCCAACTATCCCCCCGGCACCGAAAATTAACCCCCCAAAGTGTCCCCACATTAACACCTTGCTGCAGGGGTCCCTTATCGGCACCGATCAGGCCCCCACTGCATTTAAAACGTTTAAATTCCCCGTCGCGGCTCCTTAAAGGGCCTGCAGCACACTATAAACAATCACAGCCGCAGCAAAAAAAATTAACCGCCCTCTATGCTGGGGTTCCCCATGGGGATCCCCGAAGTGTCCCCACATTAACCCTTTGCTGCAGGGGTCCATAGGGACCACACAGTCCCCCCACATTAACCCCTTGCAGCGGGGGTCCCCGATCGACACCGATCGTGACCCCGCTGCATTTCAATTTTTAAATGTCCCCCGTCACGGGTCCTTAAAGGTCCGTAAAGGTCCTGAAAGGATTTGCACTAAAAAATATTAACCCCAGGCAACTAAAATTAACCCCATAACTCATGGGGGTCAATACAGACCCCCATAAGCACTTAATTAACCCCATAACTCATGGGAGTCAATACAGACCCCCATAAGCCAATAATTTACCCTATAATTCATGGGGGTCAATTCAGACCCCTATAAACCTTAATTAACCCAATAATTCATGAGGGTCAATACAGACCCCCATAAACCTTAATTAACCCTAAAAACTCATGGGGATCAATACAGACCCCCATAACGCCTAAGTTAACCCTATAACTCATGGGGGTCAATACAGACCCCCATAAGCACTTAATTAACCCCATATCTCATGGGGGTCAATACAGACCCCCATAAGCACTTAATTAACCCCATAACTCATGGGGATCAATACAGACCCCCATAAGCCAATAAATAACCCTATAATTCATGGTGGTCAATACAGACCACCATAAACCTTAATTAACCCTATAATTCATGGGGGTCAATACAGACCCCCATAAACCTTAATTAACCCTAAAAACTCATGGGGTCAATACAGACCCCATAAGCCAATAATTAACCCTATAATTCATGAGGTTCAATACAGACCCCCCATAAACCTTAATTAACCCTATATTTCATGGGGGTCAATACAGACCACAATAAACCTTAATTAACCCTATCACTCATGGGGGTCAATACAGACCCCCATTAGGCCTTAATTAACACTATAACTCATAGGGGGTCAATACAGACTCCCATAAGCACTTAATTAACCCTATAATTCATGGGGGTCAATACAGACCCGCATAAGCACTTAATTAACCCTGTCACTCATGGGGGTCAATACAGACCCCCATAAGGCCTTAATTAATCCTATAACACCAGAAGCACTTAATTAACCCTATAATTCATGGGGGTCAATACAGACCCCCATAAGCACTTAATTAACCCCATAACTCATGGGGGTCAATACAGACCCCCATAAGCACTTATTTAACCCTGTCACTCATGGGGGTCAAATAAAGACCCCCATAAGCACTTAATTAACCCTGTCACTCATGGGGTCACTACAGACCCCGTTAAGCCAATAATTAACCCCGTCACTCATGGGGGCCAATACAGACCCCCATAAGCACTTTATTAACCCCGTCACACATGGGGGTCAATACAGACCCCCCATTAGCCTCTATTTAACCCTATCAGTCCCATAAGGGTATATTATGACCCTTAGGGGGCTGTTAAAACCCTAACATTAACCACATAAGTGCCATGACGGTTCACAAGGAACATCATGACACTAACTACAAACACTACACTATAACCCCCAATAAACCATTAAATCTAAACTAACCCACCTCTACACTAATCTATTAACACTTATACTACCTACCTACACTACCTACCCCCTAATAACTGACCCCACCACTCTAATTACCAAAAATAAAAAACACCTACCTTACAGAAAATAAAAAACCTAAGTCACAAAAACAAACAAACCTACATTACAGAAAATAAAAAAATACATTACAACCCACCCCAGAAAAAAAAATATACACACCTGAAAATGAAAGACAGACATACACAATACAATACATACATACAATACATTACATTACATACAATACATTACATACAATACATTACATACAATACATTACATATAATACAAATAAAATACCCCCTATCTATCTAACATACAATCTATTTAATATACAATAAATCCTAACTATATCAAATACATCCCCCTATCTATCTCATATGCAATACATCCTAACTACATCCAGAAACCTTAATACTAAGCTAAAATAATTAAAATCCTAACTACAGACACAAACCCTAATTCTAAGCTAAAATAAAATAATTAAGACCACTTACCTTTGAGATGTGCCTTCAGATCACCAACCTAGGGGTTAAAAAAAAAAAATAGTACAACACATTAACATAAAATAAATAAACTTTATACACATTCTAAAAATTCTACTCATCTTTCCAGCATGTCTTTTCTTCTCCGGCACACCCCCTGTTAAAAAAAAAACAATACATTACTACACATACAGACACAATTAGATTTAGAACCTTCTTTAAAAAACACTACATATATGTGGGAATTTTTAAACACATTGATTAAAGACTTAGGGCCTCATTCAATTGCGATGTGGCCAATTGAATAGGGCCCTAAAGAAGCACATAGCATATTTTTATTAAATACGTTTTTAGTTAGTGAAAACCTTTCTTCTGGATAGATGCTTGCTAACTAAAAACTACTTTAAAAAATATATGTTATGTGCTTATTTAGGGCCCTATTAAATTGGCCAAATTGCAATTGAATGAGGGTCTTAGAATTTATTAAAATGTAAAAAGGAATTGGGATAATTATGTAATGTATTGTATGTAATGTATTGTATGTAATTTAATGTATTGTATATATCATTTTCAGGTGTGGAATTTTTTTTTCTCTAGTGGGGGGGGTTGTAATGTATTTTTTTATTTTTGGTGACTTAGTTTTTTTATTTTCTGTAATGTAGGTTTTTTATTTTTGTGACTTAGGTTTTTTTATTTTCTGTAATGTAGGTTTTTTTTATTTTTTGTGACAGTTTTTTTTATTTTCTGTAAGGTAGGTATTTTTTATTTTTGTAATTAGAATGGAGGGGGGTTATTAGGGGGTAGGTAGTGTAGGTAGGTAGTGTAAGTGTAAATAGATTTGTGTAGAGGGGGGTTAGTTTCGATTTAATGGTTTATTGGGGGTTATTGTGTAATGTTTGTAGTTAGTGTCGTGATGGTCCTTAGCCCTGCTGCGAGCAACGTGTGAGCTACGCAGCACGGCCGTCCGTGTAAAACACAGATAAACTGTGCATGAGGAGTGACAGCCTGCGAGATGATCTTGCAGGCTCCCCCACTTCATCAATTGCTGCGGGGGGTCCTGAACAAGACCTCCTCGGCAGTTCTAAATACAGGCCCTGCCTTGGGGGGTACTCCAAGTACCCCCCCCCGGCACCTAAAATGAACCCCCCTCTATGCTGTGACCCCCAAAGTGACCCCACATTAGCCACTTGCTGCAGGGGTCCATAGGGCCCCCAGCAGCCCCACACATTAACCCCTTGCAATGAGGGTCCCCGATCGGCATAGATCAGGCCCCCACTGCATTTCCAACATTTAAATTCCCCGGCGCAGCTCCTTAAAGGGCCCGCGGCACGCAATAAGCCAATCCCGGTTGTGGCACCTAACATTAAGCCCCTCTATGCTGGGGGTCCCCATCAGGACCCCCAAAGTGTCCCCATATTAACCCCTTGCTGAAGGGGTCCATAGGGACCCCCGTAGCGCCACACATTAACCCCTTGCGGCACTTAAAAACTCTAATTTCCCGCCTCGCTGGTCCTTCAAAGACCATAAAGGCCCTGAAAGGACCCGCGCTGAAAAATATTACTATAACTATAAGTACTATAAGTACCCCCCAGGCCCCTAAAATTAACCCCACACCCCTCTAAACAGAGCCCCATGAGCACTTAATTATCCCTATAACTTAAGGGGCTCTATACAGAGCCCCATGAGCACTTAATTAACCCTATAACTCATGGGGCTCTATACAGAGCCCCATGAGACAAAAATTAACCCCATCACTCATGGGGCTCCTTAATTAACTCGGTCCCTCATGGGGGTCAATACAGAGCCCATAAGCCCTTAATCAACACTGTCACTCATGTGGGTCAATACAGACCCCCATATGCCCTAAATTAACCCTGTCACTCATGGAGGTCAAAACAGACCTTCATAAGCCCTTAATTAACTCTGTCACTCATGGGGGTCAATACAGATTCCATAAGCCCTTAATTAACTCTATAACTCATGGGGGTCAAGACAGATTCTCATAAGCCCTTCATTAACTTTGTCACTCATGGGGGGTCAATACAGACCCCCCATAAGCCCTTAATTAACCCCGTCACTCATGGGGTCAATATAGGGGTGTATCCTATTCTGATTGGTTCACACCTTGGTGCCTTTTGAGTGGATGAAATTTGATTGACAGCCTTTTCAGCCAATCAGAAGTTGCCATTACCAATTTCCTACCGGAAGAGGCTGAGGAGGCCTCATTAGCATTGAGGAGCTCCGCTTTTTTTTTTTTAGAGCATGGATTCATCAAGGGCCCAGCCGGGGCAGAAGAGGAGAAGACCAGGGACATCGCGGACAGGTACGTTTTACATTTATAATGTTTATTGTTTATTTATGTTTTGTGTTAATGTGTGACTAATGTTATGTATCTTTTTTCCAGGGGCTGAGCCAGAGAACAGAAGAAGATGGATGGGGACATGCTGGAAAGGTAAGTTTAATACAGTATTTGTAATGTTTATTTATTATATATAATGATTAATTCTGTACTAATCTGAAGTTTACTAGGGATGCAATCTGAAGGGTCATCTGCAAAGGTAAGTGGTTTTATTTATTCTATTTTAGCTTAGATTTAGGGGGTATTGTATAGATAGGGGGCTATGTATAGATAGGGGGTAATGTCTATGTGGGCATAATGTATACATAGGGGGTTATGTATAGATAGGTGGTGATGTCTAGATAGGGGGAAATGTATTGTAGTTAGGGGTATATTTATAATGTCTTTATTAGTGTAATGTTATGTATATATGTGTATGCCTTTTTCTTTGCAGGTGTGTAATTATGTTTTTATTTTTTGTACTGGGGGGTTTGTGATGTTCTTTTTTTATTTTTGTAGTGAGGGGAGCTTTGTAATGTCCTTTTTTGTACCTTAGGTTTTTTTATTTTTGGTAACATAGTTTTTTAATTTTTTGTAACATAGTTTTTTTTGTGTGTAATTAGTGGGGTGCAGGGTTAATATGGAGCTAGGTTAATTAAGGGCTTATGGGGGTCTGTATTGACCCCCATGAGTGACAGAGTTAATTAAGGGCATATGGGGGTCTGTATAGAGCCTCATGAGTGATGGGGTTAATTTTAGTCTCATGGGGCTCTGTAGAGAGCCCCATGAGTTATAGAGTTAATTAAGTGCTCATGGGGCTCTGTATAGAGCCCCGTTAGTTAAAAGGGTTAATTAAGTGCTCATGGGGCTCTGTTTAGAGCCCCATCTGTGATGGGGTTAATTTTAGTCTCATGGGGCTCTGTATAGATATAGATTTAATTAAGTGTTCATGGGGCTCTGTATAGAGCCCCATGAGTTATAGGGTTAATTAAGTGATCGTGGGGCTCTGTATAGAGCCCCATGAGTGATGGGGTTAATTTTAGTTGCCTGGGGGGGTACTTATAGTACCTCCAGCAACAGCGGTTAATATTTCTTTAGTGCACGTCCTTTCAGCACCTGCGAGGCGGGAAATTTGAATTTTTTAAATGCAGCGGGGACCTGATCGATGTTGATCGGGGACCCTGACTGCAAGGGGTTAATGGGGGACCTCCAGCATTGAGGGAATTAATGTCAGATGCCCGGGGGTATTTGCAGTACCCCCGTGGCCAGGATAGGTTGATAGTGTGCACCAGTGCACCAGGCCCTTTAAAGACCCGCCGCAAGAATTTTTTAATTTTTAAATGTAGCGGCGGCCTGGTGATCAGGGACCCCTGCCGCAAGGGGTTAATATGGGGAGACTTGGGGGTCCCAATGGGGACCCCCAGCATAGAGGAGGGTTAATGTTAGGGGGCGCTGGGGTAATTACAGTACCCCCGCGGCCAGGATTGGCTAGTAGTGTGCCGCAGGTCCCTTAAGGACCCGCAGATGGAAGTTTGAACATTTTAAATGCAGCAGGGTCCTGATCGATGCTGAACGGGACCCCCGCTGCAAGGGGTTAATGTGGGGAGACTGCAGGGGTCTCGATAGGGACCCTGCAGCATGGTGATGTGTTTAGGGATCAGGGTGAGCATCAGACGGTGGTGTCAGGCTGCTCCGATGCAGCGTGTATAGGCTTTAGGATCCCTTTATGGCTGCATGTTACTATGTAGCTCTCCCGGAGTCTATTCTCGGCAGTTTTTGTTTGTCATCTCACAAAGGAGGGCGCATGGAACATATTGAGGAATCGGTCCTCGCAAACAGCAACAAACGGTCTATTGCGAGGACCGAGGGAACTATGAGCGCTAATTTAATGAGGCTCTAAATCTTCCTTTTTCACAAGAAGAATGCTCTAGTGTTATAAAACAACTCCCTAAAAATAAATCACCTGGACCAGATGGTTTCACAAATTAATTTTACCAGATTATGCAGGAACATATTGCTCCAACTTTGATAAACTTAATGAATGCATATATCATTGAATGAATTCCTATTTCAAAATAATTTACAGAGGCTAATATTACTGTATTCTGCAATAAAGATAACAAAGGAGATGGAGTAGAAGATTATAGAACCATCTCTCTTTTGAATACAGATTATTAAATTCTAACTAAATTGATTGCGAATGGATTGCAAGTTGTTATGGGGGAGATTATTCATAATGATAAAACAGGTTTTATACAAGGTAGAACTATGACAACAAATATTGTTATGGGGGAGATTATTCATAATGATCAAACAGGTTTTATTCAAGGTAGAACTATGAAAACAAAATAAAAATAGTCCTAATAAAACAGCCTTGATAATTAGTTTAGATGTTGAGAAGGCCTTTGATCATATTTCTTGGCATTATTTCATGACCTCCTTACATAACTTTGGAATCTATGGCAACATTTGGCATATTATAAAAAATATATATACTAAACCTTTAGCCTCCATCATAATTAATGGTATTAGATTAAATAGTTGTGTATTACAGAAAGGCACTCGCCAAGGATGTCCTTTGTCACCTCTCCTCTTTGATCTTGCATTAGCCTGCCAACTTCAAAATTATTTTGAAGGTATTACATTGGGAAATAAACATCTCCATTTGGCTTTATACGTTAATGATTTATTAATATTCATGAATAAACCGGCTATAAATTATCCTAAAGTTATTTCAATAATTTAGGAATTTTCTACTTTTCCTGGATATTTAATGAATTAAAAAATCAAAAGCCTTATGGTTGGGAACCTCACAAAATATTCAGGCAAGTTCTTTGTAAAATTAAACAAATTAATAAATTAGTTAGGATTGTAAATTTCTTCAGATATTCAGAAGCTTCTTCAAGTTTCCTCTAATTATGATGGGAAGAGTCAGTTTGATAAGATAATGATATATCCAAAATTATTGTTGCTTATACAAAATTTTCCAATCATTATTAAAATAAAAAGATATTCAGAAAATTGACTTGATTTTTAAGGGATTTATATGGAAATTTAGAAAATCTTGTATTAGTTTAAAAAATTTGGGCTATCTGTTGATGAAGGAGGTGTTAATTTATCTAATATTAAGTGGGCAAATTGGTCAACATTAGTCAAAATTGCATTGGATTGGCAAAAATGTGAAGGAAAATTCATAGATTATGATTGGGAAGTGAAGATGTATCATAATAATCCAAATTTATTATTTTGTATGCAATCACAAGGCAAAAAATCCCAAATCTGTATGTAATAATATCTTGGTTTATCTAATAACTAAGATTTGGAGATTGGTAAATATTAAGATGTTTCCATATAATAAAATTACTTATGAAATGCCAATTGAGAATAATCCTGACATTTTTGAGGGAAGTAAAGTAAATTATTTTAAAAAAACTAAAAAGATTTGGATAATGAAGAATAATTAATTAATTGAGCCAACAAAAAAAGAGATAAATATTATAAAAGAAGACATTAGGTTACTTACATTCAAATTATGAGTTATATAAACAGATGAAGAAATGAAAGAACTCAGTTTTGGGAGATAAATGTTGTTAATAGGTTAATTCAAGGCTATAAAAGAGGGATTAATGTCTCAAATATTTTTAATCTTATACAAGAATATTTTATCTAAACAATTAATATTGAGATTTTTAAGAAATGGATTGGTCTATTTCCTGATAGTATTGATAATAAAAAGTAACAAATAGTCTTTCTGGAATTAAAACAATTAGTCTTACCAATGACCTACTTTCAACAACAATTGAAAATTATTCATCAAGGCTACTATCTCTCTAAAACCATGTGCAGATTTAAGAAACATTGTCTAAAAGAATGTCCTAAATGTAAAATTTGGAATCCTTCTAATATTCATTTTTTTGGGTCTTGTGGCTCTGAAATTTTTGACGTAAAATGGAAACTTGGCTAATGAAGAGAATGAGCATCAAATTATTCTTGAAACTGAAAATGGTTCTATTTGGTGGTATTGATAAAGTACAAATAGTAGAGATGCTTAGAAATCTTGATTATTACAGCAAAGAAAATTATTATGAGAAAATGGATTGTCAAAAAATCACCTAAGATACCGTGAAACAACATTTGTCAATGGATTAATTTGATAGCGAAGGCTTTATTGAAAATAGTCTTTTGGAGGGCTGGTATTAAAGACCTTGAAAATATATTTGGATGATATCAAAGTTAATTAATTGTCTTGATAGGATTATTTGACTTTATTTGACCAGGTTGTCATTTTAGAATTGTATTGATTATGTAATGTGTCCCTTCTTTATTCCTTCCCATGAAATATGTATAAATGTGAAGATCTCATTGGAGGTGGTACAGCTAATACAGATGCAAAAAAAACTAAAACTACCTACCCCTTCTAGCACTGCTTACCGTCTCTAGCCAGTGCACTAGAGGAGGGAGCTATATCAGTGTGTGGCTTTTTGTGGTCTGCTTGCATATGTTCTTTGATTTCTCCTGAACAGTAAAATGTGTTTGTGTACTTGTGCAGTGAGTGATGGGCAGGTGAGTAGTAAGAACCTAATAAAAAAACAGGGGAAGGAGCCAACTTGTGAGCTTGCAAACACTTCTAGTGTAAGTGCAGTACTAGTATAAGTGTAGGAGTTTAAATAAAAGGAGGGAGTGCAAAGAAAAGGGGAGCACCTTTTATTCCACAATTACTCACTAAAGAAAATGGCATAGTATACCAAGCAGACCAGATTACTAAGGCATTTCAACAATTTTATACCGAGCTGTACTCAATGCCTGTCCATTCTGGGTCACAAAGCCATTACTCCCAAATAGAGACTTTTTTGTCATCCATTATGATACGCTAATTTGAGAAAAGTAAAGTAGATTCCCTCACATCACCTGTCTCTGAAGAAGAAATTAGAAGAGCAATAGGGGCTACTAAGCCTCATAAGGCACCTGGTCCGGATGGATTCACTAATTACTATTACAAGCAATTCATGGAAACTTTGTTACCTCACCTCCAACATCTATTTAATGAGTTCCTCTTGGGCAAAACTATAAAAGCTGAATTTCTGGAGGCAAAAATTATAGTAATACATAAAGAAGGCAAAGACGCGATGCAGTTCAGCAGTTATAGACCCATATCTTTAATAAGCAATAATATCACATTATACTCCAAAATCAAAGCAAATAGATTGGCCTCTTTGTTGCCGACCGAGATTCATCTGAACCAGGTGGGCTTTATCCCGGGTAGGGAAGCACCTGATAATACTAGGCTAATCTTTAACCTCATGGATATCGTTAAAGTAAAAAAATTACCACTAATGCTACTATCTTTAGATGCAGAGAAAGTGTTTGATAGGATTGGTTGGACTTATATGAAAGAAGCATTGCTTAAATTTGGCCTTAGTGAAAACTTTGTAGGAAGCATTATGACATTATATTCTGCCCCTAGTACCTATATTTTCTATCAGGGTTTCAAGTCTCAATTATTTAAGATAGATCGGGGAACAAGACAGGGATGTCCTTTATTGCCTCTACTTTTTGCTCTATGTTTAGAACCACTAGCGATAGCATTAAGGGAAGCTCCAAATGTTAGTGGAATCAAGTTATCAAGCCTATTTGCAGATGATATTCTCCTCACAGTTACTAACCCATTAATTAGCTTACCTAGCTTATTTAAAACATTGAGCAATTTTGGCCATATATCAGGGTTTAAAATTAACGCAAATAAAAGTGAAGCTGTTAATGTCTAATTGCCCATGCAACTGGAACATTTGCTCACCTTAAACTATCGCTTTAAATGGTCCTTGCATCATATAAAGTACCTAGGTATTCATATCCCTAAATTTTGGTTTGGTAAAATACACACCATTAAAATGAACACCCTCCCTAAACTGCTATACCTTTTTAGGACTATACCATCATTGATAAATCTTAAAGACACAGCAACATTGCAAAAAGCAATATTTAAATTAATCTGGGGCAATAAGATGCCTAAAATAAATAGGGCGACAATGACAGCATCAAAAAAGAAAGCAGGCTTAGCAACTCCCCAACCTCTACGATACTATAAGGCGCGAGATTAGCTCAAATGGCTAAATGGTATATTAAGAAAGCCCCCTCCACTTTGGGTGGAGATAGAACGTCAAGTTTTATGGGACCAAAATATTCTCCTGAACCCAATATTATGGCTAAGCATCCATCAGAGTATTTATTTAAAATCACATCCGATGTGTCTCAGTTACTCCATCGTACTACGGAAGCAAATCAACAAGAGAACTCCTCTACTACAAAATGGCTCATGGCTAACGCCATTGTGGCTACCCCATGCAGACTTATCAATCAATAAAAATACCCAATTAGCTTGGTGGATTAGTCAGATAACAATTGTTGCAGATGTACTGTTAGAATGTCAAAACTGGTCTCCATCAGACTTTAGCATAAATCACAGATTGCCACACAAAGAATGGCTTAACCTGATGATGATTAGCACAGAAGTGGGACAAACTGCAAAAATACAAACAAATTAGCTTGGAAAACTCCCTTTGAATATCGTTGATTACACAACTCACAAGGTAAAAAAAACCTCAATGTACTTTATAACTACCTAAATGAACAGGCCACGCCTAATAATTTGTCCTATAGGGCCTCCTGGGAGGCTGAGCTCAATATTAGCCTAGATGATGAACAATGGGGTATAATTATCAAAAACGCAGCAAACTCCTCTATAAACATTATATAAATGTTTACAAAACTATCTTGAGATGGTACCTTACCCCAGCTAGACTCCACTGTTCAAATATTCAGTTGGATGTCAATTGCTCCAGAGGTTGCAACACAATAGGTTCCTTAAAACATATGCTGGGAATGTCCCAAAGTCCAGCATATTTGGATGGCGACCTATAATACCATGGAGAAACTATGGGATACAGTTATTCCTTAAAAAACAGGCTTACCACTCCCAGGTCTTTCTAACAATGCACAATATGTATCAAATCCGATATTTCTGGCTGCTAGAAACATAATTGCAAAACATTGAAAAAAAACTGTTCCAGCCTTTAGGGAGGTTCTACGGAAGATCGAGTTAATTCGCTCCATGAGTGTCTTATCTGTTGATAGATACAGGAAATGCACCTCCTGTTGGGATATGTGGATGCTGAGAGTTGGCCGCTGAGAGTTGGCCCATGAGGTTGGTGAATGTGGACCTTGAAAGAGGGCAATATGCTTCCTTCTTTTTCTTCTTTCATTCTTCTTTTTATATATATTTTTATTGTTAGAATATTGGTCAGTATTACATTAGAAATACTAGGAGAAGTTTAAGAGTACTTCTTTAACAAAAACATAAAATAGCGAGAAAGAGTTGCAGTAAATGTGTTTATTATAAGCTGTAAAGTGTCATACTACAATGTTTTGTATTCTTTCATTATGAAGACATGTTCAAATGTTTTGCAACCTACTTTTCTCATAATAAAAATGAATTTAAAAAAAAAGAAAGATTTTCCCCACTGTACAATTTTTCCCCACTGTAATTATGAGTCAGTTCAGTGACAACCTCACTCAGTGTACATCCTGTCACATGTATGCACTACTGGAACAGATGATCCAGGGTCCATACCTCTGTTGAGCATGTTGCCTACCTTGAAACTCAAATTGGAGACCTGGAGAGGAGAATTGCAGCCCTTACAAGGGGACGCATGGGGATCAGGAGGAGGCAGGCCAATACGGAGTTGGCAAGAACCAACATATTTGCCAGTTTGAGTAAAACTGCTGGGGATGTAACTGTCTAACTGCCTGGAGAACAGTTCTACTGGAGGAGTGGGAGGGCAGCATAGGCAGAGCAAGAGAAAGTTTTGGTGGTAGGGGACTCTATTATTAGGAAGGTAGACAGGATGATTTGTCATCCATATCCCAGAAATCGAACAGTTTGCTGACTCCCGTGTGCTCGTTTTTGGCATGTTGTGAATCAGGTAGATAAATTATTGGGAGGGGCTGGATATGAACCGGTGGACTTGGTGCATATTGGTACCAAAGTTAGTGGAAGATGGAGTGTCCTAAATAATGATTTTATAGAACTAGATAATAAGCTGAAGGCATGGACCTCCAAGGTAGTATTTTCTGAGATACTATGTGAGCCACGTGCTAGCCCAGGGAGATGGAAGGGGCTTAGGGAAGTTAGTAAGTGGCTAAAAATGTGGTGCATTAAGGAGGGGTTTGGGTTTTTAGAGCACTAGGCTTACTTCTCATGTGGGTACAATCTCTGGAGCAGGGATGGATTGCATCTTAATGATACGGGAGCTGCTGTACTAGTGGAAAGGATGGTAGAACGGCTGGGGAGTTTTTAAACTAATAGGTGGGGGGGACTAGATAGAAATAATAGGATAGTGTAGAGGTGGTAAGGAATTAATTAAATAGTTGTGTGGGAGGAGATGGGGGAGGGTTAGTATAGTTAATTCAAGTACAGTGGCAGGCACTACAGAGCAACAGACTCATAACATAAGGTGTATGCTCGCTAATGCCAGAAGCTTGCCAGGAAAGATGGGAAAATTAGAATTATTAGCAGGTAATGAGAAATGGGATTTAATAGGCATTAATGAAACCTGGTGGGATGAATCTCATATTGGACTGTTAATCTGGATGGTTATAACCCATTTAGGAAAGATAGGGGCAATGGTAAACGAGGAGGAGGGATTTGTCTGTATGTTAAGCCTGAATTTAAGCCTATAGTCAGAGAAGATATTTATGCTGGAACTAGTGGTAATGTTGAATGTTTGTGGGTAGAGTTAAATGGCGGAACAGCAAATTCTAAAAGAATATTAGTAGGAGTATGCTATAAACCCCCAAATATAATTGAAAGCAGGGAACTGCAATTATTGTTACAGATTGGAAATACAGTCAAGTTTTAATAATGGGAGATTTTAAATACACTGAAATAAACAGTTCAGCTAAGGGGAGCAGGTTCTTGAGTACACTCAGGGATCATTATCTGGCACAGGTTATTCAAAAACCTACTAGAAATGGGGTCATCTTGGAGTTAGTTATCACAAATAATATTGATATAGTATCAATTGAAGGCGAACACTTTGGGAAAACAGTGATTTCAACACAGTCTCATTTGAGATTGAATTAAAAAACAAAACTGTAAGGGGGCAACAAAAACTCTAAATTTTGAAAGGGCAGATACAAATATAGACTGGGACAAAGAACTGATGGGTAAAAATACTGAAACGGACAATGTTCAAATCCTTACTAAATGAACATACCTCTCCCCATATTCATGTGAGTACAAGGAAATCAACAAGGCTGGCAAAAGGGCTATTAGACTGGCTAAAATCGAAAATGAAAAGTTAGTTGCAAAAGAGAGTAAGACTAACCCTAAAATATTTTTTAAATATATTAATGGAAATAAGGCCAGGAAGGAAGCTATAGGAACATTACAATGTGAAACAGGCCGTCTGATAATTAGTGACCAGGAAAAGGCAGATGAGCTAAATAGGTTATTTTCTTTGGCATACACAAGAGAGGTTGGGGCACTGCAGCATAATGGGGCTACACTACCTTCACCAAATAATTGGTTAACACAGGAAGAAATCCAAAAGGTTGGAAAAAATAAATGTTAATAAAGCCCCCGGTCCTGATGGAATACATCCAAGGGTACTGAGGGTATTGGGCTCTGTAATAGGGAAACCATTATATCTAATTTTTCAAGATTCACTCAACACAGGGTCTCTATCAGATGACTGGAGAAAGGCAGAGGTGATACCTATATTTAAGAAGGGAGCAAGAACAAATCCAGGAAATGATAGACCTGTAAGCCTCACTACTGTAGTGGGAAATAGAGATGTTGCGAACATAACATTTTCAGCAATTTTTATCAAATGTTTGCGAACGGGCGAACAGGGCGAACCGCCATAGACTTCAATGGGTAGGCAAATTTCAAAATCCACAGGGACTCTTTCTGGCCACAATAGTGATGGGAAAGTTGTTTCAAGGGGACTAACACCTGGACTGTGGCATGCCGGAGGGGGATCCATGGCAAGACTCCCTCGGAAAATTACATAGTTGATGCAGAGTATGATTTTAAGCCATAAAGGGCATAAATCACCTAACATTCCTACATTGTTTGGAATAACATGCTTTAAAACATCAGGTATGATGTTGTATCGATCAGGTAGTGTAAGGGTTACACCCGCTTCACAGTAGCACACCAATCTCCCCGTTTAAAGCACCGCAAACACCCGCAAACAGTCCCTATGCACAAATGCAATCTCCCCATTTGCACAAGGTTGGATACCAAGCTAGCCATGTCCCGTTCATTGTCCTCACTGATGTCATTGAAGGTCTCTTCCTCCACCCAGCCACCAAGGGTCCCTGAAAGGTGACAAAAAGCCCCCTGGGACGCCTGCTGTGTTTGGTCTTCCACCTCCTCAAAGCCACCTTCCTCCTCTGACTCCACTTCTTCAGACTCCTCTCTCTGCGTTGCCTCTGTCTGCGTTATTATAAGGTGTGTACTGTTAAGTAGTACTTTTCCTATCGGTTTAATCCCTGTTACGTCTACTATTAGGGGACGTGTATATGGCATTGATTTTTGTAAGCGGGAGATGGAAAAAGAAGCTTGGTCGGTCCTCCCACTTCAAATTTGGGGCACTGCGCGTGCAATCTAAGGTGCCACCAGATAGGAGTGGTGTGTTCAGTTGTACTATTTATTCCTATCGGATTCAATAAAGCCAATAAACCTGGCCCGTTACTAGCCAGGAAACTACAAACCAAAACAACACAAAATAGGATACTTCAAATTAAGACCTCGAAAGTGAGAAAAAACAACGAACCCAAATAAGATCCAGAAGATGTTTACAAAATTTTACAATACCCTTTACACAGCAACAAAACACATAGATCTACACAAAATGAGGGGATTTCTTAATTCCTGTGATCTCCCCTTAATTGAAGAAAATGACTTAGAGACTTTAAATGCCAAAGTGACCCTAGAGAAAGTGAGAAAAGCAGTCCAGAACCTCAAACCTGGTAAGTCACCAGGCCCAGATGGGTACACCAATTTATATTATAAAAAATGTATAGACATATTAGGCCCGCACTTGGTCACTCTAACAGAGTTCTAGAAGGCAAGCAAACACCAGCAGAGCTGAACAGGGCAGATATCACTCTATTCCCTAAGGAGGATCGAGATGCCCTAGAACCAAAAAACTACAGGCCAATATCATTACTAAACTGTGATACAAAGATCCTGTCAAAAATAATAGCGGATAGAATGTCATCCTTCTTGCCTAAGTTAATACATAATGACCAAGTAGGCTTTGTCTCCCACAGGCAAGCGGGAGACAACATTAGGAAAGTCATGAACCTACTGTACCACACCAAAGCCTCTAAAATTCAAGCCTGTCTTATGGCCTTTGACATTGAAAAGGCGTTTGATTCCCTGGAGTGGACTTACCTATACGCCACGCTTGAAAAATTTGGTATTAAAGGCCATTTCATAAATCTCATACATTCATTATACAAATCATCCAGGGCAAGGTTACAGATTCCGGGAGATGAGAGATCCTTAATTAAAATGGAAAGAGGAACAAGACAGGGGTGCCCCCTTTCTCCCCTTCTATTCGCAAGAGCAATAGAATCCCTGGCTCAGACAATTAGGGCCAACGCTGGGATCACAGGCATAAAAATAGGCCATCACCATTTCAGAACTTGTCTATTTGCAGACGACCTGCTGTGTATGCTCTCAAACCCTACCCAATCGGTCCTAGAATTGATTCGAACTATGGAGGAGTTTGGTCAGTTTTCTGGCCTTAAACTGAACATAGAGAAGACAGAAGCACTAGCGATTGACTTAACAGCAGTAGAGAAGCAGGGTCTCCAAGAGAAGTTTAATATTAAGTGGGATAAGAACCACATAAACTACCTGGGAATCCGACTAACCCCTAAGCTAGAGGACTTGTACAAAGCCAACCACTCCAAACTTTATAAAACAATAATTAATGACCTGAGTAAATGGACAAAGTATAGGTTATCCTGGCTAGGCAGAATAAATACCATAAAAATGAATGTCCTTCCTAGGTTGCTCTACATATTTTGAACACTCCTGATCCCAATTAAATAAAAAGAATTAGAAAATATTAAAAGGAAAATATTTCAGTTTATCTGGAACCATTCTCCCTCACGCATCACAAAGAAAATTATGTACCTTCATAAGTCAGACTATCGTATCCAAACTTAAAATATTACCACAAGGCAGCTCAGTTATCTTTCCTCGCAATAGCACATTCTAAAGGGTATCAACCGGCCTGGGTGTATCTAGAGAACCACACTTTAAGGCCCTTAACCTGGGACAAGGTGGCTTGGCTATCAGAATTGCCTCAGAGCCTTAAAAACTCGCCAAACCCCCTAATCAGACACTCACTATCATACTGGAAATGGGCCAAGAAACACACAGGTTTGTTCCCTGGATCCACCCAATTGGCCCCGAAACACATGAGCACAACATCACAACACTGGTGGAGGTCAAGGAAACTAGATAGACTGGGAGACTGGTTAGTAAAGGGCCAGATGCTCACCTATGAGGAACTGAGGGACAAGCATGAGCTACCGCTGTCAGAACATTACAATTACTGTAGGCTGAGGCATTTCACACACTCCCTGACCCAGAAACAGGGGACACCGGTCTTAAATTGGTTCTCCAAAATTTGTAAAGATAAACCTCTATCAAGGGGGATCATTGGGTCGCTTTACAAATATAAAACATTTGTTACTGGTTGAAGCGACACTGGGGGAGGCAGAGTGGGGGAGGCCTGGAGACCCTTCAGAAGCAACCGGCGGCAAAATCATCCCAGGAAAGGAGAGGTCGCTTACTGAAGCCTGCCCTAGGGTAACCCAAGGGTGATTGCCCAGGTTAGATATTGTAAATAATAAGCTAATACTGCTGGAGGGATGATAGCTAATAGGACTTTGGTGTTTCCTGCAGATATACTCTTTACTATTGTCTGTTTTACCATGTTTTAGGTATCTCTTAAATTGCAATCACAGTAAAAAATAAGAAAAATTATTAACCTAAAAAGTAAAAATAAGAAGGACTAGCCAGTTAACTTTCACAAAATGTCTTTATTGTAAATATGTATTTTTGCACAACTGTTATGCAAGACTGTTCAAAAATGCTTTATTTTTCATTACATGCTGTACACCTTCTGACAATAAAATAATTTAAATGCAAAAATAAGGTATTGTTGCAGCGACCAGAAAAATTGATGTTAGTTTGCCAGGCAGAAAGTGCCCTAACACATTGCGTCTTGAACCCTAGTTGGTGGCGGACAAGTCACACAAGTCATCCGGCATTCAGGGATAAAATACAGCAGCGTGTGGACCATTATTAGCTCAAGGCAGCTCATCTATCAGGCCTTTTTTAATCGAATGTATCGCCCACTGTCAGTCCCTTCGGGACCCATCCCTCATTCATCTTAATAAAGGTGAGGAAATCTAGACTTTTTTGACCTAGGCGACTTCTCTTCTCAGTGACAAAACCTACTGCTGCACTGAAGGTCCTTTCTGACAGGACACTTGAAGCGGGGCAGGACAGAAGTTCTATGGCAAATTGGGATAGCTCAGGCCAATGGTAAAGCGTGCACACCAAGTAGTCAAGGGGTTCATTGCTCCTCATAGTGTCGATATCTGCAGTTAAGGCGAGGTAGTCTGTTACCTGGCGGTCGAGTCGTTCTCTGAGGGTGGATCCCGAAGGGCTGTGGCGACGCATAAGACTTAAAAAGCTCTGCATGTCCTCCATCAACAACCCGTATGTAAAGCGTCCTCTCATTGCCGGCGTGGTCGTGGGAGGAGGAGGATTATGTTCACCTCTTCCGCTGTTAGATTGCCGTTGTGCTGTGACATCACCCTTAAACGCTGTGTAAAGCATACTTTTTAATTTATTTTGGAAGTGCTGCATCCTTTCCGACTTGTGGTAATTTGGTAACATTTCAGGCACTTTCTGCTTATACCGGGGGTCTAGTAGCGTGGACACCCAGTACAGGTCGTTCTCCTTCATCCTTTTTATACGAGGGTCCCTCAACAGGCACAACAGCATGAAAGACCCCATTTGCACAAGGTTGGATGCTGAGCTAGTCATGTCCAGTTCCTCGTCCTCAGTGATCTCACTGAAGGTATGTTCTTCCCCCCAGTCACGTACAACACCACGGGTACCAGATAGGTGACAACGAGCACCCTGGGATGCCTATTGTGGTTGGTCTTCCTCCTCCTCCTAAAAAGCCACATTCCTCCTCGGACTCCTCTTCCTCACAATCCTCTTCCAGCAAGCGATGCTGATAAGGCTGTTTCTGGTGGTGATGGTGACCACAACTCTTCCTCTTCCTCTTCACGCTCATCTGTGGCCTGATCCAGCACTCTTCGCAGGGCACGCTCCAGGAAGAAAACAAATGGTATGATGTCGCTGATGGTGCCCTCGGTGCGACGGACCAGGTTTGTCACCTCCTCAAAGGACGCATAAGCCTACAGGCATTGCGCATGAGCGCCCAGTAACGTGGCAAAAAAATCCCCAGCTCTGCAGAGGCTGTCCTAGCACCCCGGTCATACAAATACTTGTTAACGGCCTTTTTTTGTTCGAGCAGCTGGTCGAACATTAGGAGTGTTGAATTCCAACGTGTCGGACTGTTGAAAATCAAGCGCCTCACTGGCATGTTGTTTCGCCGCTGGATATCTGTAAAGTGTGCCATGGCCGTGTAGGAATGCCTGAAATGACCACACACCTTCCTGGCCTGCTTCAGGACAACCTGTAAGCCTGGGTGCTTATGCACAAAGCGTTGTACAATCAGTTTACACACATGTGCCATGCACGGCACATGTGTCAACTTGCCCAAATTCAATGCCGCCAACAAATTTCTTCAATTGTCACAAACCACTTTGCCGATCTCCAGTTGGTGCTGATCTCCAGTTGGTGCCGATCTCCAGTCAGCTACTGATCCACCTGTGCGTTTAGGGCGGACAGGAGTGCTGGTCCGGTGTGACTCTCTGCTTTCAGGCAAGTCAACCCCAAGACGGCGTGACACTGCCGTATCTGGGATGTAGAATAGTACCTGTGGAGCTGGGGGCATGTGGAACAAGACATAGCAGCAGCAGAAGAGGACTCAGCCGAGGAGGTTATGGAAGAGGATGGAGTAGGAGGATTAGAGGAGGTGGAACCAGGTCTGCCTGCAAGTCGTGGCGGTGTCACCAACTCCTCTGCAGAGCCACATATTCCATGCTTGGCAGCCGTCACCAGGTTTTCCCAATGCACAGTGTAGGTGATATACCTGCCCTGACCATGCTTTGCAGACCAGGTATCAGTGGTCAGATGGACCCTTGCCCCAACACTGTGTGCCAGAGATGCCATTACTTTCTTTTGCACAATTGAGTACAGGTTGGTTATTGCCTATTGTGCAAAGAAATTTTGGCCGGGAACATTCCACTGCGGTGTCCCAATAGCTACAAATTTTTGAACGCCTCAGACTCCACCAGCTTGTATGGGAAAAGCTGGCGGGCTAAGAGTTCAGACAAGCCAGCTGTCAGTTGCCGGGCAAGGGGGTGACTTTGTGACATTGGCTTCTTACGCTCAAACATGTCCTTGACAGAAACTTGACTGTGGGTAGATGAGCAGGGACTGCTCAGGGCGAGACACGGAGTGGCGGATGGTTGAGAGGGGGCAAGCAGGGCAGCAGTGGTTGACGTGGCTTAAGATGCTGGAACAGGAGGAGGATGGCGGCTTTGACTTGTGTGCTGCTTGTACTCATGTGTTGATCCCATAGGCGTTTGTGATGTGACATCATGTGCCTTCGCAAAGAAGTTGTACCTAGGTGGGTGTTGGACTTCCCACGTTTCTTTTGGCACAGGTTGCAAATGGCATTGCTGTTGTCACAGGCAGACACACAAAAAAAGTGCCACACTGCTGAGCTCTGCAATGACGGCATTCTGGTGGTGGCAACAACATGCGTTGACTGGCGTGCTGTCTGTCTGACCCCTGGTGCCGATGCATGCTGTCTGACTGTGCCACTAGCTACTTGCGACGACCTCCCTCTGCTTCCAACTCGTCTCCTCCTCCTCTCTGTCTCCCCATCTGAACTTTCCTCCTGTTCTTCTTCTCTTATAGCGGGCACCCACGTGACATCCACGGACGCATCATCATCATCAAACGCTTCACTTGTATCTGACAACTCAACAAAGGAAGCAGCACCGGGTACAACATCATCATCATCAGACCGTATGTCCATGTGTGTAATGTTGCCTGACTGGGACATATCCCTGTTATCGACATCCTCTGGCACTAATGTTTGCGCATCACTCATTTCTTCCAACGGATGTGTAACTAACTCTGCTGACGGATCAAGTGAGGCGGCTGTGGTGCTAGTGTTGGTGGTGGTGGCAGGCGGGCGAGTGGTAACTGGAGAGGTGCCCGAAGCTAAGCTGGATGGTGCGTCTAGGTTCCGAGCGGAAGCTAGAGAAGATTGGGTGTCCTGTTAGCCAGTCAACCATGTCCTCAGAACTTTTCAAGTTCAGGGTACGTGGCCTCTGAAAACTGGGCATTATTCTAGGGCCAAAGGGAATCACAGCACCACGACTACGACGGCCCCTGCAGGGTGGCCTGCCTCTGCCTGTCATTTTTTTTTTTTGATTAGTGGTACTATGCGTGCAAGCTACTGTGACACTAGATATGAGTGGCACTGTGCACTGGCAAAAGTTGGCACATTATACGCAATAGGCCTCGCACACACGCCTGTAGGCAGGCAACTGATATTCAATCGAATACAGTCAAAAAAGTGTTGTTTTATTTCACTGAGCACAATATAAGCTGTGAGCCTGACACAGGCAGGAAACTGAAATTAGATTAAAGGAAAAAAGGGTTGTTTTTTTTCAATGTATGGTACACCAACTATGACTGGTGAAACAGAGCAGAATATTAGCTGTGAGCCTGACACAGGCAAGCAACTGAAATTAGATTACAGGAAAAAAATGGTTGTTTTCAAGGTATGGTACACCACCAGGTATGAGTAGTGAAAATAAGCACAATATAAGCTGTTAGGTGTTAGCCTGTCACACACACACGCTGGCAGGCAGGCATATGCAATTAGATTACACAGAAAAAAATAATAACATAAAATAAATAATGTTCTAGCCCTAAAAAGGACTTTTTGGGTTGCTGTCCTTGCAGCAGATATCAGATGAGTCCTTCAGGTCTGTAGTGGAAGCTAAATACACAGCCTGGCTATCTATTTCCCTATTAAATCACCAGCAGCTACACTATCTGTCCTCTCACAACGAATGCAGCTTCAGAATGATTCTAAAATGGATGCTGTCCTTCAGATGGAAGGCTCTGGAAGGGAGTGTATGCTGCTGATTGGCTGGAATGTGTCTGCTGACTGTGAGGTGCAGGGTCAAAGTTTCCTCAATGATAAAGAATAGGGGGCGGACCGAAAAGCGCATGTGTCCGCCGTCCGCTGCGAGCGCGAAAGAGCTAAAATCGCTGCAAATAGTTCACAGGCGAACTGTCCGGGACATCTCTAGTGGGAAAGCTTTTAGAAGGTTTAATAAGGGATGGTATACAAGAATATGTATATTCAAACAAGATTAAAAGTAGGAGCCAACATGGATTTATGAAGGATAGGTCATGTCAAACAAACCTAATTAGTTTCCATGAAGAGGTTAGTAGGAACTTGGATCAAGGCAAAGGATTATGATACAGTACCATGGGCGAGACTATTGATCAAACTAAGGGATACAGGAATTGCAGTAAGGATTTGCTCATGTAATGAGAGCTGGCTAAAAGACAAGAAGCAAAGGGTTGTTGTAAATGGAACATACTCGGATTCGACTAATGTGGTAAGTGGGGTTCCTCAAGGTTCAGTATTAGGTCACCTCCATTTTACATATGTATTGATGACTTGGAAGTGGGATTGGAGTGTGGTGTCTCAATTTTTGCTGATGACACGAAGGTGTGCAAGGTAATTAAATCAGAAAATTATGTACTTTCCCTCCAAAGAGATTTGCATAATTTAGAGGAATGGGCATCTAAATGGCAGATGAGATTTAATATGAATAAATGTAAAGTTATGCATCTGAGAAGGAAAAATAACCATGCAATTTGTAATCTTAATGGAGCAAATATAGGGGTATCAGATATTGAAATGGATTTGGGAGTACTTGTGGACAACCACCTAGATAGCAGTGCTCAATGCCAAGCATCATCTGTAGAGATGTTGCGAATAGTTCGCTGGCGGACTGTTCCCGGCGAACATAGCATGTTCGCGTTTGCGGCGAACTGTGAACATATGCAATGTTCGATCCGCCCCCTATACTTTATCATTAAACAAACTTTGACCCTGCACCTCACAGTCAGCAGACACATTCCAGCCAATCAGCATCATACCCTGCCTTCCAGACCCTTCAACCTCATGGACAGCAGCCATTTTGGAATCATAACTAACTTGCAGTCTTACTGAGAGGAGGCTTAGTGTAGGTGATACTAAGCCAATAGGGAAAACCATAGCTAGGCTACTGTACACAGTGTCCAATACAGTCCTGAAGGACTCTTTTGATCTCTGCTGCAAGGACAGCACCCCAAAAAGCCCTTTTTAGGGCTATAACATCAGTCTGTTTTTTTGTTTTTTTTCTGTCTAATCTAAGTTAATTTGCCTGCCTACTAGCCAGTGTGTGTGTCAGGCTCACAACTGATACTGTGCCCAGTGCAACCAATCCAATCTGGTGGTGTACCAGCAGTGTACATTTAAAAAACAAAACTTGTATTTTGTCTAATCTCAGTTCATTTGCCTGCCTACTAGCCAGTGTGTGTGTCAGGCTCACAACTTATACTGTGCCCAGTGCAATCAATCCAATCTGGTGGTGTACCAGCAGTTTACTTTTAAAAAACAAAACTTTTATTTTGTCTAATCTAAGTTCATTTGCCTGCCTACTAGCCAGTGTGTGTGTCAGGCTCACAACTGATACTGTGCCCAGTGCAACCAATCCAATCAGGTGGTGTACCAGCAGTGTACATTTAAAAAAAAAAACAAATTGTATTTTGTTAAATCTAAGTTAATTTGCCTGACCGCTATTCTGTGTGTTTCTCCGGCTCACAACTGATACTGTGCCCAGTGCAATCAATCCAATCTGGTGGTGTACCAGCAGTTTACTTTTAAAAAACAAAACTTGTATTTTGTCTAATCTAAGTTCATTTGCCTGCCTACTAGCCAGTGTGTGTGTCAGGCTCACAACTGATACTGTGCCCAGTGCAACCAATCCAATCAAGTGGTGTACCAGCAGTGTACATTTAAAAAAAAACAAATTGTATTTTGTTAAATCTAAGTTCATTTGCCTGACCGCTATTCTGTGTGTTTCTCTGGCTCACAACTGATACTGTGCCCAGTGCAATCAATCCAATCTGGTGGTGTACCAGCAGTCTACTTTTAAAAACCAAAACTTTTATTTTCTCTAATCTAAGTTCATGTGCCTGCCTACTAGCCAGTGTGTGTGTCAGGCTCACAGCTTATACTGTGCCCAGTGCAATCAATCCAATCTGGTGGTGTACCAGCAGACTACCTTTAAAAAACCAAAAATTTTATTTTGTTAAATCTAAGTTCATTTGCCTGACCGCTAGTCTGTGTGTGTCTCAGGATCACAACTGATACGGTGCCAGTGCAATTAATCCAATCTGGTGGTGTACCAGCAGTCTACTTTTAAAAACCAAAACTTTTATTTTGTCTAATCTAAGTTCATTTGCCTGCCTACTAGCCAGTGTGTGTGTCAGGCTCACAACTGATACTGTGCCCAGTGCAACCAATCCAATCAGGTGGTGTACCAGCAGCCTACCTTTAAAAAACCCAAAATTGTATTTTGTTAAATTGAAGTTCATTTGCCTGACTGCTAGTCTGTGTGTGTCTCAGGTTTACAACTGATACTGTGCCCAGTGCAACCAATCCAATCAGGTGGTGTACCAGCAGTCTACCTTTAAAAAACCCAAAATTGTATTTTGTTAAATCTAAGTTCATTTGCCTGACCGCTAGTCTGTGTGTGTCTCAGGTTTACAACTGATACTGTGCCCAGTGCAACCAATCCAATCAGGTGGTGTACCAGCAGTCGACATTTAAAAAAACCAAAATTGTATTTTGTTAAATCTAAGTTCATTTGCCTGACCGCTAGTCTGTGTGTGTCTTTCAGGCTCACAACTTATACTGTGCCCAGTGCAACCAATCCAATCTGGTGGTGTACCAGCAGTCTACATTTAAAAAAAAGCAACACTTTTTTCAAATTTCATTTGCCTGCCTGCCAGCATGTGTGCTCACAGCATATACTGTGCCCACTTGCCCAGTCAGTGCCACCACTCATATCTGGTGTTACAGTCAGTAGTCCACATTTAAACAAATAATACAATTTTGACTGTAATACATTGAATAGCAGTTACTTGTCTGCAAGCAAGTGTGTCAGGCCTACAGAGTCTACTCTGCCAACTTCTGCAAGTGCACAGTGCCACTCATATCTGTTGTCACAGTAGCTTGCACACATAGTACCACTAATCGCAAAAAAAATGACAGGCAGAGGCAGGCCAATCCGCAGGAGCCGTCGTGGTCGTGGTGCTGTGATTCCCTTTGGCCCTACAATAATGCCCAGTGTTCAGAGGGCAGTTACCCAGAACTCAAAAACTTCTGAGGACATAGTTGACTGGCTAACACAGGACACCCAATCTTCTACAGCTTCCGCTCGGAACATTGACGCACCATCCTCCTCCAGCTTAGCTTCGGGCACCACCAGCCTGCCGCCACCAACAACACTTGTACCACAGCCGCTTCAATTGATCAGTCAGAAGAGTTATTTACACATCAGTTTGAAGAAATGAGTGATGCGCAACCATTATTGCCAGAGGATGTAGATAACAGGGATATGTCTCAGTCAGGCAGCATTACACACATGTACGTATGGTGTGATGATGATGATGTACCCGCTGCTGCTTCCTTTGTTGAGTTTTCAGATACAAGTGAAGCGGGTGATGATGATGACGATGCATCCGTGGATGTCACGTGGGTGCCCGCTAGAAGAGAAGAAGAACAGGGGGAAAGTTCAGATGGGGAGACAGAGAGGAGGAGGAGGAGACGAGTTGGAAGCAGAAGGAGGTCAGACAGCATGCATCGGCACCCGGGGTCAGCCAGACAGTACGACAATCAACGCATGCTGTTGCCACCACCAGAACGCGGTCACTGCAGAGCTCAGCAGTGTGGCATTTTTTTTGTGTGTCCTCCTGTGACAACAGCGATGCCATTTGCAACCTGTGCCAAAAGAAACTGAGTCGTGGGAAGTCCAACACCCACCTAGGTACAACTGCTTTGCGAAGGCACATGATGTCACATCACAACGGGTTAAACACCTGAGTACAAGCAGCACACAAACTCAAAGCCGCCATCCTCCTCCTGGTCCAGCATCTTCATCCACGTCAACCACTGCTGTCCTCCTTGCCCCCTCTCAACCATCCGCCACTCCGTCTCTCACCTCTAGCTGTTCCTGCTCATCTCCCCACAGTCAGGTGTCTGTCAAGGGCATGTTTGAGCGTAAGAAGCAAATGTCACAAAGTCACCCCCTTGCCCGGCAACTGACAGCTGGCTTGTCTGAACTCTTAGCCCGCCAGCTTTTACCATACAAGCTGGTGGAGTCTGGGGCGTTCAAAAACTTTTAGCTATTGGGACACCACAGTGGAAGGTACCCGGCCAAAATTTATTTTCACAAAAGGCAATCCCCAACCTGTACTCAATTGTGCAAAAGGAAGTAATGGCATGTCTGGCACACAGTGTTGGGGCAAGGGTCCACCTGGTCTGCAAAGCATGGTCAGGGCAGGTATATCACCTACACTGCGCATTGGGTAAACCTGCTGACGCCTGCCAAGCATGGAATGCGTGGCTCTGCAGAGGAGTTGGTGACACCGCCACGACTTGCACACAGGCCTGCTGCCACCTCCTCTACTCCTCCTACTCCATCCTCTTCCATAACTTCCTCAGCTGAGTCCTCTTCTGCTGCTGCGTCTTGCTCCACAACCATGGCACCCCCCCAGCTCCCCAGATACTATTCCACATCCCGGATACGGCAGTGTCACGCCGTCTTGGGGTTGACTTGCCTATAAGCAGAGAGTCACACCGGGCCAGCACTCCTGTCCGCCCTAAACACACAGGTGGATCAATGGCTGACTCCGCACCAGCTGAAGATTGGCAAAGTGGTTTGTGACAACGGAAGAAATTTGTTGGCGGCATTGAATTTGGGCAAGTTGACACATGTGCCGTGCATGGCACATGTGTGTAATCTGATTGTACAAGCTTTGTGCACAAGTACCCAGGCTTACAGGACGTCCTGAAGCAGGCCAGAAAGGTGTGTGGCCATTTCAGGCGTTCCTACAAGGCCATGGCGCACTTTTTAGATATCCAGCGACGAAAGAACATGCCAGTGAGGCGCTTGATTTGTGACAGCCCCACACGTTGGAATTCAACACTCCTAATGTTCGACCGCCTGCTCCAACAAGAGAAAGCCGTTAACGAGTATTTGTATGACCGGGGTGCTAGGACAGCCTCTGTGAAGCTGGGAATTTTTTTGCCACATTACTGGACGCTCATGCGCAATGCCTGTAGGCTCATGCGTCCTTTTGAGGTGACAAACCTTGTCAGTCGCACAGAAGGCACCATCAGCGACATCATACCATTTGTTTTCTTCCTGGAGCGTGCCCTGCGAAGAGTGTTGGATCAGGCCGTAGATGAGCGTGATGAAGAAGTGGAAGAGTTGTGGTCACCATCACCACCAGAAACAGCCTTATCAGCATGGCTTGCTGGACCTGCGGCAACGCTGGAGGAGGATTGTGAGGAAGAGGAGTCAGAGGAGGAATGTGGCTTTGAGGGGGAGGAGGAAGACCAATCACAACAGCCCTCCCATGGTGCTCGTTGTCACCTATCTGGTACCCGTGGTGTTGTACGTGGTTGGGGGGAAGAACATACCTTCAGTGAGATCACTGAGGACAGGGAACGGGACATGGGTAGCTCGGTATCCAAACTTGTGCAAATGGGGTCTTTCATGCTGTCATGCCTGTCGCGGGACCCTCGTATAAACAGGCTGAAGGAGAACGACCTGTACTGGGTGTCCACTCTACTAGACCCCCGGTATAAGCAGAAAGTACCTGAAATGTTACCGAATTACCGGAAGGCAGAAAGGATGCAGCAGTTCCAAATGAAATTAAAAAGTATGCTTTACACTGCGTATAAGGGTGATGTCACAGCACAACGGGAATCTAATAGGGGAAGAGGTGAAAGTAATGCTCCTCCTCCCACGACCACGCCGGCAAGGACAGGACGTTTAAAAGACGTCTTGTTGATGGAGGACATGCGCAGCTTATTCAGTCCTACGCATCGCCACAGCCCTTCGGGATCCACCCTCAGAGAATGACTCAACCGACAGGTGGCAGACTACCTCGCTTTAACTGCAGATATCGACACACTGAGGAGCGATGAACCCCTTGACTACTGGGTGTGCAGGCTTGACCTGTGGCCTGAGCTATCCCAATTTGCCATAGAACTTCTGGCCTGCACCGCTTCCAGTGTCCTGTCAGAAAGGACCTTCAGTGCAGCAGGAGGTATTGTCACTGAAAAGAGAAGTCGCCTAGGTCAAAAAAGTCTAGATTACCTCACCTTTATAAAGATGATTGAGGGATGGATCCCGAACAGACTGACACTGGGCGATACATTAGACTAAAAAAGGGCTGATGAGATGAGCTGCCTTGAGCTAAAAATGGTCCACAAGCTGCAATATTTTATCTTTGAATGCCGCATGACTTGCGTGACTTATCCGCCACCAACTAGGGTTCAAGACGCAATGTTTTAGGGCAGTTTCTGCCTGGGAAACAATCGTAAATGTTTCTGGTCGCTGCAACAGCAGCGGCTTCAACAATACCTAATTTTTGATAATGGTGCACGCATCCCGGGGAGTCAGCGCTCGTCGGCATGTATCAGCTCTCTAATTCCGACAGTTATCAAAGTAACAGATGGAGCGATCAAAGGAACCAGTCTATAACTGATTAAATGAGCAATTCGCAGTTTCACTGTACCTGCTGTGTGTATTTAAACGTGCATGGCTTAATCTTTGAGGCAGGATAAACCAGGTAGCCCGACGAGGGGGCGCCCACCCGGCCCTGTGACAGTAGGAGGACCGACCAAGCATCTTTTTCCATCTCCCGGTTCCAAAAATCCAGGCCTTATACACGCCCCCTGATAGGTGACGTAACAGGTATTAAACTGATAAGAGTAGTACTTACAAACATGCCACTCCTATCTGGTGGCACCTTTGATTGCACACGCCGTGCCCCAAAATTGAAGTGGGAGGACCAACCAAGCATCTTTTTCCATCTCCCGGTTCCAAAAATCCAGGCCTTATACACGCCCCCTGATCGATGCAGTAACAGGTATTAAACTGATAAGAGTAGTACTTACAAACATGCCACTCCTATCTGGTGGCACCTTTGATTGCACACGCCGTGCCCCAAAATTGAAGTGGGAGGACCAACCAAGCATCTTTTTCCATCTCCCGGTTCCAAAAATCCAGGCCTTATACACGCCCCCTGATAGATGCTGTAACAGGTATTAAACTGATAAGAGTAGTACTTACAAACATGCCACTCCTATCTGGTGGCACCTTTGATTGCACACGCCGTGCCCCAAAATTGAAGTGGGAGGACCAACCAAGCATCTTTTTCCATCTCCCGGTTCCAAAAATCCAGGCCTTATACACGCCCCATGATAGGTGACGTAACAGGTATTAAACTGATAAGAGTAGTACTTACAAACACACCACTCCTATCTGGTGGCACCTTAGATTGCACACGCCGTGCCCCAAAATTGAAGTGGGAGGACCAAACAAGCATCTTTTTCCATCTCCCGGTTCCAAAAATCCAGGCCTTATACACGTCCCCTGATAGGTGACGTAACAGGTATTAAACTGATAAGAGTAGTACTACTTAACACACCTTATAATAATGCAGAGAGAGGCAACGCAGTGAGAGGAGTCTGAAGAAGAGGAGTCAGAGGAGGAAGGTGGCTTTGAGGAGGTGGAAGACCAAACACAGCAGGCGTCCCAGGGGGCTTGTTGTCACCTTTCGGGGACCCTTAGTGTTGTACGTGGCTGGGTGGAGGAAGAGACCTTCAATGACATCAGTGAGGACAAGGAACGGGACATGGGTAGCTTGGTATCCAACCTTGTGCAAATGGGGAGTTTGCGGTTGTGTAAATGGACTGTTTGCGGTTGTTTGAGGTGCGTTAAACGGGGAGTTTGGTCTGTCACTGTGAAGCGCGCCTAACCCTTACACTACCTGATCGATACAACATCATACCTGATGTTATAAAGCACGTTATTCCAAACAATTTAGGAATGTTAGGTAATTTATGCCCTTTATGGATTAAAACCAGACTCTGCATCAACTATGTATTTTTCCGTGGGAGTTTTGACATGGATCCCCCTCCGGCATGCTACAGTCCAGGTGTTAGTCCCCTTAAAACAACTTTTCCATCACTATTGTGGCCAGAAAGAGTCCCTGTGGGTTTTAAAATCCGCCTGCCCATTGAAGTCTATGGCGGTTTGCCGGATTTGCCGGTTCACGAACATTTGCGGCAATTCGCGTTCGCGGTTCGCGAACCGAAAATTTTATGTTTGCGACATCACTAATCATCTGCAAAGGCAAGTAAAATATTAGCATGTATTAAGAAGAGTATAGAAGCAAGTGAAGAAATATAATTCTGCCACTATACAAATCCCTAGAACCCCCGTCATTTGGAATAAGGGGTAACATTTTGGGCACCGCTACATAAAAAGGACATTTTAGAGCTGGAAAAAGTACAGAGAAGGGCAACAAAACTAATAAGGGAAACGGAGGGGATAAGTTATGAAGAAAAAACAAACCAAATTAAACTTATTTTCTCTAGAAAAAAAGTGTCTAAGAGGGGATATGATTACCTTATATAAATACATCCAGGGTCAGTATAAAGATTTGTCAAGTGAACTTTTTTGCCAAGAGGTTTTCAACTGACAAGGGGACATCCTTTGAGCTTAGAAGTAAAAATATTTTGCCTTAAAGAAAGAAAAGGGTGGTTAATCTTATCTACCAAAGTAGGTGGTGACAGCGGATTCGATAGATAATTTAAAAAAGGGATTCGATATATTTTTTTAAAAAAAGGGCATTCAGGGTTACCCTGGATACTTAGAGAGGGAGTATTGATCCAGGAAGGAGTCCGATCACCAGCATTTGGGGTTAGGAAGGAATTTTATATTTTTTTCCCTTTTGGCAAAGTTTCACAGTTTTTTTTTCTGTTTGCCTTCATCTGGATCAATTAACAATTAACAATTATTCAGCATATTGCAGATCAGAGGAGATCTAAAAAGGTTGAACTTGATGGGCTAAAAGTCTTTTTTCAACCTAAATTAAATTACTATGTAACAATTCCTTTGAAAATTAATCAAAAAAAGTCCAAAATGTAAACCAAACCAGAGCACAATTAAACTATTTTTCCTTTTTGTTGAAAAAACATATCTTTATTTTTTTAATAATATATTTGAATGTGCAAAGTACATGTTTATGTGTTTCTCCAGAACAAATAATTTTCAGCAGAGGCTGCTTCATGTTTTTGTGCAGCTCACTTGCTGACGAACATCCTGTACAGATGCATTACTTTTGAAAATGGTTTGTGGCTTATTTATCAGTTATATTTCATTTAATAAACCATGTATGCGTGCATGTATATATATATATATATATATATATATATATATATATATATATATATATACTTTTAATCTGTATTCTCTAGTAAATTAAATATATGATAAATAAGCCACAAACCACTTTGAAAAGAATCGCATTTGTGATTTGTGATATATATTTCAGATTTCTGTTTTATGGTGGAACAGCTTCTCTACTGATACTTTATGTTTCAAACAGAAATACTGAGAAAGATAAATATGCTGAGAGTTCAAATGGTCAAAATGATGAAACTAATTTTACGTTGACTGTTAGAGGAAATAGGAACAAGCACTAATGTGAAACCATTTAGTGGTAAATAAGTTTTCTTTCCGACCTTTGACTGGAAACCAATATATCTTTCTAAATTGAAAAAAATCATTAGATAATTGCTTTTTATATTGCAGGTGGAAAGTAATATAGAAATGAGCTCATACCAGCACAATTAAAAATACTGTATTCACTTTTTTTAAAAATTACCAGTTCTCTGCTTTCAAAGAGGGTAGCTTTAAGACTAAATATTAAAGGGCCATTGACATATCCTACTGTGAGCAGCTAATTGTTTTGATTATTAGTGATTAATACAATTCCTATTTTAAAAAAGTAAATATTTAATGTTAAACTGACTTCCATCGACTGGAGTATCAGTCTGTAATTGTGTTACTAGTCTACCCTTGATCGATCATGTGAGGGTTGGCTTTGAGACAGGTCTAAAGGGATTAAATAATCTGTTTAGTTAAAATAAAGCTTTTGCCTAGGCCTTCATTCATTTGCTGCTTCCCTGCCAGAGCTTGTTGCCAAGGAAAACCATCACATTGCCTGTTAGCCACAGTTGTCTCATCTTGTTGACCATATAGTGGTGAAGGCTACTGAATCTGGATCCATGTTATGCATTTAAAAGTTTGTAGGCTGTGTAGGCTATGGGGTAACATCATAGCCCAGTCTTCTCCGAGCTCCATGATGATCCATCCCCCAAGCAGAGCTGGCTATGCCCTCAGGAAGGTCGAGATTGGCAGCTCTATTGAAGCGGAAACAGACAATCTAAAAAGTATGAACTTTTTTAACTTGTATTTATTTTTTAACTGTTTAGTATTTTTAATAGTCTTCCCAACAAACAAACATATAAGCAAAATATCAATGCATAATTATTCGGCTTCTGTTGTTAGATCATTACAGTGCTGCTTCATGGCCTGCCAGCCCTCTCATATTGCCAGTTAGAAGAAAAAAGGTGCCCAAGGACAACACCTGTGATGGAGAGGGGATTGGATTCTCTCTGTATAGAACACTGACAGTTGGTGAAGACAACATTTGGATCAGGCTTCCTTGTTGGGCAGTTATATTACATTATATGAATATATTTTTCATGTGTCGACTTGTCCATTTAAGGATTTACATGTCCACTGTATTCCTATGTTGACATTATGTCCTTTTGAAAAACAACACTTGATACTTGGAAAAACAATACAATCTTAACTATAATGGTTAATTATTATTGTAAATGGAAACCATAGCCTTGGATGAGCTGCTTGTTTGACCCGCTTTATCAACAGGTTCCATATTTTCAAGTGAAGTTCTTCAAAATCATATATTTTAAAAACATGACCACATTGGTCTTTTAATGGCTGGGTTGTTTTTTTCTTTTCTTTTGTGCTTGCAAAAAATATTTGTACATATATCAAGTTTAGTTATTGAAAAGACAGTATTGCAAATGTGTATTACTTTGGCCTTTAACAGTGGGGGGAATTATTAAGACTCTCAGGTGTATCTCACGACATCCCTTGGTTTACTATGAACTATTTCATATGCAGCAAAATAGAAGCTTCTCATTGAAAGTGAGAAAATGCTTAGTAAATTCACTCCAGTTTCTGGTAAAATCCCAAATATTTACATGTTAAAGGCACAGGTATCTATCACTTTAGGTTCTCCATAAGCATGTTATATGCATATTTCTGAGTAAAAAAAATGGCCCAAATGACATGACGCAATGTGTAACTGTATCAGGATGCTCCATTATTTAGCTCAGATTTTTCGCCTTGGATACATGAGCCACACTTCTATAATGAATCAAGGGAGAAGTCACAGATGTGGTGAAATCAAGAAATGTGGCAGCACTTGATTTATTATTACGCAGAGGGATGCTTTACTTTTGTGAATTATAACATCTGTCATGTGTATGTGTATTTAAAAATCCTGGGGCTGAACTGAAATGGATACCTGGGGTGTTTGAAGCACCTCTGATAATACCACTGTGATGATCCAAGCTGGTAGGGGCTATACAAGCCCAGAGCCACTTGCTATAGACTACAGGTTAACTGCCAACAAGGACCAGTTGGGTTGTTGGAAATCTCGGCACCAACACCCTGATATCTGGATTCTGTATCAGTCAGGGTCTCTCCATCAGGAATTAGAACTTCCAGGAGTCCCAGTAACTTCCCTGTGGTAGTAAACGGGACAGGTTACTTACTGGGTAAAGATAGGATCAGTATTGCAGCTACCAGGAGCGAAATAAGAGACATACCATTTTCTATATGCCTCAGCAGTGAACTGACTTTATTCGCTTCTAAAACATAACTAAAACTAAAGACAGAAACAGAACCAAAGCACAACCCACCTCCCTCCTGAGAAAATCCTTGATCTGCTGTGCTGTGTTGTCAATAGGGGGGGGCTTAGTTTTACCTATGCTCTATTTACAACCCCAGAAGGACAATAAAACTAGATTAAGGGTTTATGGCTATTCCTTTGATCACACATGAGGGACTAGGATGGGGGTAGGGAACATCTGGGAACTGCACCTCTGGACCAAACCAAATATATCAAATATATCACCATTAGCCACATTAAATTAGAAGCCTGTATCTGTAAGTGATCCCTGTAACGTATGCCAGCTTGAAAATCTCCCATGTTACGGGGCTATTAAATTGGAAGGGGCTGCAAGTTACGGGCCTGAGACGCTAAACCGCGACACAGTCTGTCACACGTTGGATGTGCGGCCGTGAAAAGGATCAATTAGTCAAACCCGTAGTAACGGGATAGACGTAGCCAATGGCAATAGAGATTACCAGCATGGCTAATGAAAGCCTGGGGGAACCCCTGCTACATTTAAACATTTACATTTCCCGCCGTGGGTCCTTAAAGGGCTTGCGGCACACAAACAGTGAACACCTGTCACAGGGGTACTGTAAGCACCTTCGCGGCACCTAACATTACCACCCCCCAATGCTAGGGACCCCCGCAGTGCTCCTACATTAACCCTTGAGGCGGGGATCTCGATTGGGACCCCGGCTGCATTTAAAATTTGAATTTCCCACCTTGTGGGTCCCCCTGCCGCAGGGGGAACTATAAGTACCCCCGGCACCTAAAATTAACCTCATCACTCATAGGGGTCTATTTAGACCCTCATGAGACTATAATTAACCCCATCAGTCCAATAGGGGTCTATATAGACCCCTATAGGACACTATTAACCCATATATTAACACTATAAGTGCAACGAGGGTTATCCAGGACTGAGCAATACACTACACTATTAACCCTAATTATACCCCTAAATGTACCCAATAAACCCTACCTTACATTATTAACCCCTATCCTACCCTATAAACTCCTATCCTACATTATTAACCCCTATCCTACACTGTACCATTCTATTAACCCCCCTCTAACTAATTAACCTCCCTCTAACCAATTAACCCCATCTAACCAATTAACCCCATCAAACCAATTAACCCCCTCTAACTAATTAACCCCCTCTAACTAATTAACCCTATTTAACCCTTGCCATACCTAATGTAAGGTAGGGGTTAATATGGTAGGGGTTTATTGGGTACAGTTAGGGGTGTCTAGGTATAGTTATGGTTAATTGGGTTTAGTTAGGGGTGTACATATATAGTTTGAGTTAATGGGGTATAGTAAGGGTTAATAGATGAATGGGGTATAGTTAGGGTTAATGGGGTATAGTTAGGTTTAATGGGTTAATATGGTATAGTTAGGGTTAATTTGGTATAGTTAGCGGGGGTTTCTTTTGCTGCTCCCGCAGCAAATGTAAGGGCTTTTAGAGTCTTTGAGAGTCCTCCCCAGCACTCGTTGGGATTTGGCCTCCATTTGCGTGTTACGGGCTAGCTTGCGGCGGACTTCGTTGCAATTTAATGGCTCCTGATAATGACATAGATAATGACATAGCAGTGATAGAGCTAGTGAACAGAGGTCCACAGTGCAAAAAAATTCAGGAGCAATGCTTCCAAATTCTCAGTACAAGCTAGGAGCCTATAGGAGTGAATATATATATATATATATATATATATATATATATATATATATATATCGTTGAATCATCAGAGTATTGCAGTGAATAGTGATACCTTTTTTATTGGGCAAACGTATTTATAATAAAGCGACGAGCTTTCAAGAGATAATGCCTCTCTTTATCAAGTCAAAAAGCGATACTGATACAAGTATGAACTAAAAACAGTAAACAGAAAGAGATGGAAAAAAAACCATTTAAAACAAGAAAAACGAAATTCATAGGCCAGAGTTAAGTGAGAAATAAACCAGCACTGTGAATAATGTCCTGATAGGTCAGTAAGTAAGTCTATAGGTCAGGTTGTAGATAAGAACACAGCAGAGTAAAATAAAGAGCAATACATTTCAGCATAGCATGTAGCTTACAAAAAAATAGTAATAGAAGGGGGGGTATGTGGAATGTGTGAGCTATAAGACATTAACATAGTGGGCCAGAAAGCCTAAGTCAATATTAATGCCCAATCCTTTGTATCCTTTTTAATTCAAAAGTTTTCCGCTGTTGAATAGTTCTGAAATTCCCTCTAAATACTTTTATATTGAGGTTCTGGATGGAGTGGTTCTTCAGGGTGAAATGGTGTCCAACTGGAGTACAATAACTGTTGACTTGATAAAGAGAGACATTATCTCTCGAAAGCTCATCGCTTTATTATGAATTCGTTTGTCCAATAAAAAAGGTATCACTATTCACTGCAATACTCGTTTACTGGATTACTGGACATTCACGGCTACCTCACTTTTCATAACTATGGAAGATACCGCATATGGCCGCTTTAAGAAGCTACTGATTAAGATGCCTAAAAAAAACAGCACAGCTCAACAGCGACATATATTTTCTGTCACACTGCAAAAGAAGGAACCTTATCCCAAATGGGCCAAAGATAAAAAAAAATCCACTTTTCTACTATACGCAACTCACAATATGCTGATAACCTCTGCAGACGCACAAGTGAGAAACTGAAAAACAACCTAACCCACCAACTATATAGCAAGAAAGAAAAACTAAAGGACCAAATAATATCCCTTCTTCAACAACTAAGAGAACACAACATGCAACATGATCTCATAAAGAAGAAAAACAAAAAACTGAACTGCCTCTCTCAAAAGAACAGCAAAGTACAGATACAGAAAGAGAGTGTGAATGACCCCAATTCAACTGTGATTTCTACTACCACTAAAATTCTCTGGAAAACACTTCAGATAACACAGGAATCATAAACCTATCTAACTATCAGCTAACACAACCAGAGAGCTCTGTTCTCACTAAAGGACTATCATTCTGTCCAAGCACAGACCTAGATAAAATTCAACTATATTCTGACCTGGAAGAATTCTTCAGGAGACTGAGACTTACAGAATATTTCTACAACAAAGATGATACCACACCATCACTGGATTATAACAGCAGGAAAAAGAATACACAGTTCACTCCATCACCTGGACGCAACCCTAAACTGGACAATTACATAGAAAGCTTTTGCCTGAGAACTAAATCCTTAATAACATCCCAACAGAAAAGAGACTTATACGATCTCTCTCCATTAGAAAGAGCTGACATAAAAAGCTTAAAATCAAACCCTAACATCACCATTAAACCAGCAGACAAAGGTGGTGCTGTTGTGATCATAAACATAGACTACATACAAGAAAGAAACAGACAACTGACAGCTAATACCTACAACAAAAAAATTGAACCAGGACCCTACCGAGGAATACACCATCCAACTAAGAAAACTCATTCAAACGTTCCCTAAGAATGTGCAACAAGATTTGGAGCAGCTCATACCCACCCATCCTACAACTGGGACCTTCTACATGCTACCAAAGATCCACAAAGCAGGCAACCAAGGGAGAACTATTGTTACAGGTATGGACACAGTGACTGAACAGTTATCTGGCTTAGTTGAAAACATCCTTACACCACTAGTTAAAAACACTGACAGCTATATACAGGACACCACTGACTTTCTTAACAAACTCAGTCAGATTTAGGTCCCACCTGCCAACACACTACTTGTAACCATGGATGTTAAATGCCTTTACAGCAACATCCCACATAAAGATGGCACTGAGGCATGCATGAAGTTTCTTTCTACACACAATCATAATCACAAATACAGTATAATCCTGATACCATTGTCAAACTACTAGAATACATCCTGACCCACAATGACTTCACCTTCAACCAACATATTTACCTACAAATAATGGGGACTGCAATGGGCACGAAAATGGAACCACAATATGCTAACCTATTTATGGCCAACCTGGAAAAGAGATTCCTGTCCACATATGTCCACAAACCTTACTGATTCTACTGCTACATAGATGACCTGTTCATCATCTGTACAGAAGGGGAAGGAAAACACAAAGACTTCCATAATTCATTCAATACCTTTCACCCATCCATTCAATTTAAAATGGATTACTCCACAGAACAGGTTAACTTTCTGGACACCACCATTTCCATTACAAATTGCAAACTAAATTCATCTGTCTATAGGAAACCTACAGATAGATGTAGTTACCTCCACAACTCTAGCTTCCACCCCTCCCACAACTAAACAAGGGATAATTCATAGTCAAGCCATCAGATACCACCTCATATGTTCAAACACAGAGGATCATGATAAACACTTAAAAACTGCCTGCCTCCTTCAGACAGAAGGGTTACAAACCCTGTGTTATCACTCAGAAAGCAACCTCTGCCATCAGAACACCTCTGGAACACCTGCTGCAATACAAAACCAAAGAAACAACTTCACGTACACCTCTAGTAACCACATACCATCCGGTTCTAGAAGGAATACGCAAAATATTTAAGGATTTACAACTACAACTCACAGAGGACACAGAATTAAAACATATATTCCCCAAACCCCCCATTCTTGTGTTTAGGCAGCCACCAAATTAAAGACAAACATTGGTGAACAGAAGATTTCGAAACGAACAGCATAACAGAGAAAATGGCACCAAACCCTGCAATAAAAGTCGCTGTAAACTATGCCAACACATCTGCAAAGAGGACACAGCCACGCACAACAAGAAGACCCACAACATCAGAGGCTCATATTCATGTACATCATCAAATGTAGTGTACATGATACAATGTATTGTATGTGAAAGGGGGTGCTACATTGGGGAAACCAGCCAGAAACTACACATGTGAATGAACCTCCACCGAAGCTCCATCAAAAAGCACCATGAAGACAGTGGGAAGTTCAGAACTATCCAACAGCAGAAAACTTTTGAATTGAAAATTATACAAATTTTTAATACAAAGGATTTGGGCATTAACATCGACTTAGGCTTTCTGGCCCACTATCTTAATGTCTTATAGCACATACATTCCACATACCCCCCCCCCCCCCCCCCCCCCTTCTATTACTGTTTTAGTAAACTATATGCTATGCTGAAATGTATTGCTCTTTATTTTACTCTGCTGTGTTCTTATCTACAACCTGATCGCTTTATTATGAATACATTTGTCCAGTAAAAAAGGTATCACTATTCACTGCAATACTTCAACTAGATTACTGGACATTCACGCTTCCTCACTCTCTATATATATACTAGCGACTTGCCCGTCAAAAAATGACGGCAATGTTATTGTAAGTGAGCTAATGTTGTTTTGTGTGTAATAGTAAACATGTAATCAATTAATAAATGAATATACTTTACCTATTTTGAAGCATTGTGTTGAAGAGCTGTGAACCTTGTTTGATGTTGGTGCAGCATTAGTGTTGTGGAGCTGCTCTATAAGCGTGGTGAATGTGTGCAGTGTAATACTGTGCGTGCGCGAGGCTAAACCGTTAGCGTAGTGGTGTACTTCAGTGTTTGCGTAAAATGGCGGTTTCTATACGTTGTCCGTCTTAGCGGATTTTCCGTTGGTGCCTCGTAGTGTTTTTCGATTTCCGTGTGGTGTTTTGCGAGTGTGTTGTGGTGTTTTACGTGTGGAGAGTGCTGTAGCCTAGTTTTCGTTTTGTCCGTCGTTCATTTTTTTTCTCGCTTAGCGATTTTCTTTGTGTGTAAAGTGTTTTATTTGTATTTAAATGAAGGTGTAACTTGTTTTTTGGAGGTGCTGGATGGTTCCTCTTGCTGTAGGTAAGCTTTTTATGTGTGTGTTGTGTGTATTTATTGTGTTGTAAATGTTTGTATGTCAGCGTGTTGCATCCGATGTTTGCGAGGTCGTAATGTGTCGTAACGTGTCTCATATGGTGTTTGCGTGTGTAGCCTCGTTTTTGTTTTGTTCGGCTGCCATTGTTTCTCTCGCTTAGCAAATATTTTCGTGTGTAAACTCTTTTATTTTGAGTGAAATGAAGGTGTAAGTTGCATTTTTGAGGTCCTGGATGCTACCTCTTGCTGTAGGTAAGTTTTGTATGTATGTTGTGTGTGTATGTATTGTGTTTTGAATTTTGTAATGTTCGCAAGTAGCGACCGAGTGTTGCGAGGTTGTAATGTGTGTGAACGTGTGTCGTATGTTGTTTGCGAGTGTCGTAATGTGTGTGTCGTGCTCTTTGGGTTGCGACTTGAACTTTGCGAGGGTCGCAGTTGCTGGCATGGAGCGCCTTCGGCGCTCCATGCCAGCAACTGCGGCTCTCGCTTTGCTACGCGAGCCCGCAGCGTTAGCAACAACTCGTACGCTCACAACTATATATGTGATATATATATATGTGATTATATATATATATATATATATATATATATATATATTGTGATCAGGATGGCCGCATATAGCGGTGGTTTCTTGAATGAAGGGCTGATACCGGCATGAAAGTGCAGCAAATAGGTTTATTAGAAGAAAGAAAAACAGCGGTAGCCGCAGCTCAGCTTAAAAAAAAACAATTACTTCTCCGCGAGGTGGGAGAATGCCACCTTGTGGCCAGGTTGTAGGCAGTCCTTTAACTTGGGTAGTCTGCCACCTGGTGGTCAGCTTGAAAACAGTCCTTTAACTGGGGTAGTGCCACCTTGTGGCCAGGAAATAAACAAACAGTCTCTTTACAGGTGAGGGTCCCAGCGAGATTAGGTCGCCCTCTTCAGCAACCTCTGGGACACCGCTCCACTCTGGGTCACAGCTCCGCTCTCTGGGACACAGCTCCTCTCTAGCTCCTCGTTCTGTGGGACACAGCGCTCCTCTCTCGGGGACACAGCGCTCCTCTCTCGGACACAGCGCTCCTCTCTCGGACACAGCGCTCCTCTCTCGGACACAGCGCTCCACTCTCGGACACAGCGCTCCATTCTCGGACACAGCGCTCCTCTCTCGGACACAGCGCTCCTCTCTCGGACACAGCGCTCCTCTCTCGGACACAGCGCTCCTCTCTCGGACACAGCGCTCCTCTCTGGGACACGGTTGTGGGTGAAGCATAGGGCCCGCCCGTCTCTCCCGTATGCTTCACCCCAGGGACCCTTGCATACACAAACTCACTTGTATTCACTTCTCTATATCTTCACTTCTTCCCTGGGGCATAATACTTCAGCAACAACCGTGCCTAGGCCTTTAAGGCAAAACTCTGTCTGGGAATCCTCACTTATTCCCTTCACTTACTTGGCTTCCTTGTGACTTCTCCTCCTGAGTCTGAAGTTAATCTTCCAGCTCATACAACTTGCTGTAGTCCCCGTTCTCCCAGTAACAGTCACTTGGTGATCCTTGACAGGGTAGTTCACAACTTCACTGTATTTCCACAGCAGATCACCTTCCACTCTGTGCTTGTTCCTCTCAGCAGCACAGCTGCCTAGGGCCTAGTCAGCCCCTCCTCCCCCTTTCCATGCCTGCTTTCCAGTCTTTTAAAGGGGAGTTGCTCCAATTAGGAGTTCTTTCAGAAGTGTTAACTCCTTCACTTCTGACAAGAACTCACACTCCACTTGCTTGTCATCACTTCCAAGGAGCAAACGATCACAATATATATATATATATAGCATACATCCAAATCAAAAAAGGAATGGCTTCACCTGAAAAAGATTAAAGTTTTGGAATGGCCCAGCCAGAGCCCAGACCTGAATCCAATTGAAAATCTGTGGGGTGATCTGAAGAGGGCTGTGCACAGGAGATGCCCTCTCAATCTGACAGATTTGGAGTGTTTTTGCAAAGAAGAGTGGGCAAATCTTGCCAAGTCAAAATGTGCCATGCTGATAGACTGCTATCAGGTCCTTCAACAAAGTATTAGTTTACGGGTGTGCATACTTATGCAACCATATTATTTTATTTTTAAATTTTTTCTTCCCTCTACCTAAAAGATTTCAGTTTGTTTTTCAATTGAGTTATACAGTTTATAGGTCACATTAAAGGTGGAAAAAGTTCTGAATGATTTATCTTTGTCTCATTTTTTTACAGCACAGAAACCTGAAATTTTAACAGGGGTGTGTAGACTTTTTATATCCGTGTGTTAAGAATTTGGAAGCATGGCTCCTGAATTTTTTTACACTGTGGCCCTCTGTTCTCTAGCTCAATAACTGCTATATCCTTATCTTGTATAGAATTTGTTCTCAAGATTTCTAAGCCAGGGACTAGCAAGCAATTTTTTTTATCTTAAAAGGACAATTTTGGAGATTAAGACTGTTTTGAACAGATTTTTGGGCTTCACTTTGATTGACTTTTTCACTAATTTTGAATAACTGCAAAACAATTATTCCCTAACCTGTAACTTTAACTAGGCACCATCCAGCCTTGTTCCTGGACCAGCTGCTGAGAATTGCAGGTGTACAGCATGAACAGGTAACATCCCATGTCTTGCAGTACCCCAATTATAACACTAGAGGGCATACAACTCCAACTACATATCATCCTTATATGGTTTAATACACTAAAACGCATTGTGATTATACATGTAAAAATCTACTATGGGTAAATAGTATTTTCATTTGTATAATGTAGCATGTGATATACTATAATTTGTAATTATTTTTCCAGTTAAATGTTTATAGTTATACGGTAAGATAAAGCTGGATCTGTTTATTAAAGTTGTTAAACAGTTTTTAAAAATATTTTCTTCAGTTGAGAAGTTATCCACCTTTGAGCTATTAGCGTTAGCAACTGCAATTAATAAATGGTGGAGTGATAATGAACACAAAGAACATAACATATAGTAAGGTGACAAGAGATATTTAACAATGGATCCATTACATTTTATTGTTCTGGTTCTATTACTGTTTTCTTTCAACCAACACCAGCACTGATAAGCTTAATTAATTGCTGATAATGACATTATTTCAGAGTCTTGTACAAAAAATAACTTGTATTTAAATTTTAAGGCACATCCCCTTAATTTTTTTAATTACAGCCACCTACATTTTTTTATTTTCGTGTGTACTGTTTATTTCTTCAACAAATGGGACATTTTCTGTAACACTTTAAACACATACTTCTGTGTTTGTAACATTCATATCGCACATATTTGCTAGCCTAGATGAGACAGTTTGTATAGGACAAACACAACATGTCTTACAAGCCAAATGTGTTAGCCCAGTGTGATTGCAGTTGCTTGGAAAAAAATGTCTGTTTCATTACTGTGAACTGAAATAGCGGTGAAATATATAAAATGCGCCTCCCTATAGCTTCTCTGCCTCTTGCATGCTGAGTAAATTGAAGCGGAGAGAGAAGAAAGCTTCCATGATGTGAAACTAAACGTAACAAGACTGGAATCTCTTCACAATATTTACAGTATTTCTACTGTCCAATGTTTTTATTGTAAGACAAACACGTTTTTCATATATCTTTTTTTTCTCTCTGCTTTAAAGAATCAGTTAATTTAGGACAACTTGGAGCACACTACTGTAAAGTTCTCCTAAAAACAATAAATCTTTGTGCTCACAAAGTCTTCACCGCTCAGTGTCGGCAGGTGTTGTTAATCATGGAACAGTCAGCAGTGTGTTTGTAAACAGACCCAATGCTGTAGATTTTTAGTTGTTATTAGTGTAACTAAAACCAATAGATCATTTAAACATAGAATATTGTGCTCTTTCACATTATTAAGAGCACTTATAGTGAACCAAATGGCTCTTTAACGCTTACATTTTAGTATTCTAAATTAATGTTATGTCCATCTGTTTACTCAGATTTTATTCAGCTACAGACTTTCATTTTCTCATAATATCTGCATAATATCTACATAATATCTGCAAAAGCTACAATTAGTAGTCTGAGAACTTTAAGAGTAAAACAGCTATAGATTCTGATATTTCTACAGGAAACATGCTAGTCCTTGTAAGCTTTAGGGCAATGTTTTAAGCAAGCAGCAGGTCCTCCATTCCCTAGCTCCTCCATTGATATGTATAGTGTATATAAGCATATATTGAAAGATATACCTGTCCCAAGTGTGTCAGTTAGCTCAATTAAATAATCTTCCTAGAATAAAATATAGTGTAAAAAATGATCCGTAAAACAATTCCCCTCATAGCTGGATAAAAGCTAAATATTATTCAACATGGGAATTAACTACAGAAGAACCACTCAGTGCAAACAGGTCAGTACTATATGTGGCATCAAGCTATCAAAACATGGAAAAAAGCTTACAATCCCCTTAGCTTGGCCACTAGTTGTGTACACATTGTAAGCCATTTTTTATAATCTTACAAGAGAGCTGATGCAGAGCAGGCAAAGAAAGGTTTGGAAAGCTTACTTTGATAAAATATAGAATTTAGATAAATGTAATCAAGATCTCTTTAGATGGTGACTGTAGCCATAAACATAAAAGACGTTTGCTTCTGGGGAGAAAACCTATGGCAAGCTTGGACAAGCTAGTAAAAGGTAAATATATTACACTGTCAACAAAGTTAGAACTATGGTATTCCCAGTAGTAACATATGGATGGGAGAGCTGGACCATAAAGAAGTCTGAGCTCTGTTGAATTTATGCCTTTGGATTGTAGTGATGGAGAAAACTGCTTAGAGTCCCTTGGACTGCAAGAAGATCCATTAAATCAGTGCTTCAGGAAATCAAGACAAACTCTTCACTGCAAGGTTTCATCATGTGGCTGAAACTCAGATATTTTGACTGTATCATGAGAAGACAGAATTCCCTAGAGAAGACTCTGATGGTGGGAGAGACTAAAGGTACACGAAGAAGGGGGCAGCAGAGGCGGAGATGGATAGATGAGGTCACTGAAGCAATGAAGATGAGCTTGATGAAGCTAAGAGTGACAGTGTCTGACATATGTGCCAGGCGTGCTGCGGCCTGTAGGGCCGTGGAGAATTGGACACAACTAAATGACTAAACAACAACAATAATCATCATTTGTTCTGACACAGGCACCAGTGGAATAGTGTTGGTTAGTCTTCCATCATGGCCTCATTTGTGGGATCGCTTGGTGATGGCATATTTTAGGATTGTTGCAGCAAAACTGTAAACTGTTCCAGCAAATAGCTGTTTTGATGCTCTATAATGTCTGCTTGTGCAGTTGTTTTTGCAGGTGTTTTTCAGAATCTAGAATATAATTTGCCACATAATGCTAAGCTGGTTTAACAATGATTGAGAGAGCTGGTTAAAATGTAAGACAGTCAGCCCTATTAAATTCCCTCAACATTTAAAACCGTAGCCCATAACGTAGCCAGCAAGACTTAAATTGGCCCTGTAAGGCAACCCGCCAACGACTTGCAGCTTAAAATCGAAAAAAAAGCTACGGGATGTGGAAATTTTAACTGGCACCCGCAAATCCTTTGTTCTCTCAAGCCCGTAACTGCTACTTTCCAATTTTGCTATTAAATTGCTACGAATCTACTGGTGTTCAAACCCGTAACCCGCAAATGGAGCCAAAAAGCCAACGGGTATTAGAGAGGTCGCACAAGGCGTTAAAGTCCTATCTGTAGCACTGTAAATGCAAATATAAACACACTACTGTACTAATAATGAAAGGGAAAGTGATGTTAGGTATTAAAATTAATAGCACAACATTCTCAAGCTCGCAATCTGCAATATAAAATACATTATTTTCTGTTTATCTGTTATATCGATCCCGGCAATCAATGTGTTAATATATATAATGGAACTCGCATGGATTAATCATATTTACTGATGTATTAATATTGCATTATTTCTGGAATGCGGGTCTGGTCGTAACTCGTAATCCAAACCCGTAAGGCTTTGAAATCTAACCTCCCCATTTTTCAGTGTCATAATGATAATGATCTAATCTGCCATAGGTTCCGTCTAAACCGTAACTACGGGTTTGACTAATTGATCATGTTCACGGCCGCACATCCAACTGGCGCAAGCAATGGTTTACAGGCTTGCATCTACGGCCCGTAACTCGCGGCATGGTGGAGTTTAATACCTCTGTAAGGTAGCCGAATTTCAACCCCATAGGGTCTCAAGTTGCCACTACGGACTTGGGACCTCATTCAATTGCGATTCAGCCAATTGAATAGGGCTCTATAAAAGCTCATAGCAAATAGTTTTTACTGAATTTTTAGTTAGTGAACTTCTATCCAAAAGCAAGGTCTTGAGTAACTAAAACTTATTTTAAAAATATATGTTTTGTGCTTTTATAGAGCCCTATTCAATTGGCCAAATCGCAATTGAATGAGGCCCTTGGAATTTAATGTGGCTGAGTGTGTATTGTATTGAAAGTGCATTACTGCTTTTCTGTTCTGTATCAACATTTTCTGACTTCCTTGATTCATATTTACATTTGCCAGAAAATTTCCCCATTTTCTGATTAATAATCCTGACTGAGACCTGCGTCTCTGGGTAATATATATCCCTAGAAATGTGTAAAGATCGTGACATGAATGAAGGTTCTGAGAAACTGTTGGTGCAATAAGTGGATTTGGTATATGACGTTTTTTAAAGGGATCTGGAAGGTAAATTTGTTGACAGTAGATTAATGTTTTCTAAATTGCTTTTAGCCCCAGGAAACAGAGCTTAATATATATGAACAACAAATAATAAAGAATAGCGACCTCCCTGCCCTATTTCAGCGCTACATCAGAACCAACTAATTAGATGATAACTGTGTCAGAGATGGTCTCATGTTGGCAGGGAAGGTTGAGAAGTCTTGCAAAATCTCTGTAACGGAGTTGGAACACGAAGTCCAATATCTCCGCTGGTATACGGTAAAATATCCAAGAAGCACTTCAGTCTCACTATCCCCAACCTCCCATATTGGACGACACTCAATTGGGAGTCAAAGAATACTGTCTTTATTTTGTTGTGCAGAAATATATATACACATCTCTTTCCACAGGCAATACACATACCCTATATTTGGCCACACAATACACATAGAGAGGCAATAGGTGTGGTCACACCCCCCAGAGGCTACCTGGCTACTTTGATACAATCAGACATTGATCAGATTATACTTCTTATGTCTCATAATGAAAACACTTTATACAATAGACTTCCTTATCTTATGAGGAGTCTCTGTAATAGGATTATCTATTAGCCTAGTAGCTGTAATATTCTGAGCCAATATATTCTGTAGAACATAAAACAACATATCTACAGTACAGCAATGTGATCATATTTTAACCATAACCATAAAACAGGGTAAAACAGTGATGGGTTCCGTTACACACCTCCCCCGTGACCATAAACCGGCATACACGGTCTGATCCCAACGGATCGGCCTGGGGATGTCCGGACAAAAGTATTTGTTGGTCAATTCTCTAGTTTGACAACCCATCAGCATTACTGCAATTCACCTTTACTCACATTTCAAGAACAAAACAAACGCACACTTCATACAGCATTCACAGCAATAAACATTTCAAGGAGAGGGAAAATACATTTTACAAACAGGTTTTACAGAGGCCTCTGTACTGGAGACAATGGGGAAAGTAATCCAATTATCCAGGAATAGAGGCAGACTCCATTGAGCACATGGTTGCAAAAAAACATAAACCACTTTAATATACATAAAGTCACCTTTTACACATAACACACAGTTCAATTGCCATGTAGCTAAAGTCTTTCCCATAGTCTTTCATTATATGAATGGGCTCCATGGCATAGCTATCTGGGGGTATCACCGCTCACACAGGGCAAGTACCGAATGACCCCCCTGTATTTAAAGGGCCAGAATGAGGGACATACACTATGGTATGGCCGAATACTGTTTTTAAAGGGCAATATGTCCCAGGGCCATAGTAGGAGGGCAGGAGGCTGGCAATAAGTCCTCTCCAGGACAAAGTGGTGAAGGGCACTTCGTCACACATCTCCCCTTTGGGGGGAAGTCTAACCAGGCACCTGGATATTTCGCTGTGGTGATGGGGCAACACGCTGAGGGGACTTGAGGGGCAGAGGCCAGCGGCACTCTGCCCTGATGCCAGCTCTTCTGCTGGTATAACCTGCAGGACATCCTGCTCTGTACAAAGGACAAAGGGAGGGCAGAGGCCGACTGCACTCTGTCCCGCTGTCAGCTCTTCTGCTGGGGTACTTGGGACATATTCCGGCTCAGTAGCCAGGGAAAGGTGGGGGTCAGTGGGGGTTAACATTTCCTCTGTTAACCCTGGGGCCACATTAGGAGTTAGCTGGGGAGGGGAATTTGTACTTACCCCCTCTTCCGGTTGTCCCAGTGAGGGTAGTTGGGGATCTGGACAGGCTGTCCAGCATCCCGGTAGGTCAGGCACAGAGACCATGATCCCATCTGCGCCGTCTGGGAGATTGGTGTCTCCCCTTGTTAGGGTAAGCTGTCGCTGGGGAGAAAGGGTGACACCTTCAGCTCCCTGGGGTTCACACTGCCGCTGAGGGGGAAGGATGACACCTTCGGCCCCCTGGGATACACACTGCTGCTGGGGAGGAAGGACTGCACCTTCTGCTCCCTGGGGTACACACTGCCGCTGGGGAGGAAGGACGGCACCTTCTGCTCCCTGGGATACACACTGTCGCTGGGGAGGAAGGACGGCACCTTCTGCTCCCTGGGGTACACACTGCCGCTGGGGAGGAAGGATGGCACCTTCTGTTCCCTGAGATACACACTGCCGCTGGGGAGGAAGGACGGCACCTTCTGCTCCCTGGGGTACACACTGCCGCTGGGGAGGAAGGACGGCACCTTCTGCTCCCTGTGGTTCACACTGTCGCTGGGGAGGAAGGACGTAAACCTTCTGCTCCCTGGGATACACACTGCCGCTGGGGAGGAAGGACAGCACCTTCTGCTCCCTGTGATTCACACTGCCGCTGGGGAGGAAGGACGGCACCTTCTGCTCCCTGGGGTACACACTGCCGCTGGGGAGGAAGGACGGCACCTTCTGCTCCCTGGGATACACACTGCCGCTGGGGAGGAAGGACGGCACCTTCTGCTCCCTGGGCTACACACTGCCGCTGGGGAGGAAGGATGGCACCTTCTGCTCCCTGGGGTACACACTGCCGCTGGGGAGGAAGGACAGCACCTTCTGCTCCCTGGGGTACACACTGCCGCTGGGGAGGAAGGACGGCACCTTCTGCTCCCTGGGATACACACTGCCGCTGGGGAGGAAGGACGGCACCTTCTGCTCCCTGGGGTACACACTGCCGCTGGGGAGGAAGGACGGCACCTTCTGCTCCCTGGGATACACACTGCCGCTGGGGAGGAAGGACGGCACCTTCTGCTCCATTTGGTTCACACTGCCGCTGGGGAGGAAGGACGGCACCTTCTGCTCCCTGGGGTACACACTGCCGCTGGGGAGGAAGGACGGCACCTTCTGCTCCCTTGGATACACACTGTCGCTGGGGAGGGGAATTAGTTGGAGTATTCCACGTGGAGTGGTTTCTGTTTCTGGGACAGTCTCTCTGCATGTGGCCCTGCTGGTTACACGTGTGGCACCTGATGTACCGTGGAGGGGTTTGGTAGTTCCCACCACCTGGCCGCAGTGCTGGGGGGGGGGGTTAATGGTGGGAGGTGGGTTAGCAGCTCCCAAGATGGACCGCCCCTGTGCCCGCTGCTTTCCCATTATGTATTCGTGGACATCTCCTATTAACCATTCCGAGGTTATTGTGGGAAGCGTACCTGGGAAAAAGGCCAGTCTGCTTTGGAGTTCTCTTCCAAACTCATTCTGTGTGCTGTCCGTAAGAGGTGCTGTAGCCGCTGCCTGGTCTCCCTCCATGAGTTCCTTTCTCTCTGCATCCCTGTAGTCCTCGGCCGCCTCCTCCTCCTCATCATGAAACGCTGTCCGAAAACTAGCCGGTTCCATCCTGCTGTAGCCAGGGGCGCTGTACGGATACTAGCGTTGCCCTCAATTTGTAACTCCACGGAATGGTGTCTCCTGTAGCTGTCCTTCTGACCGTGGGAACAATTCCGCCACTTGCCACCAAATGTAACGGAGTTGGAACACGAAGTCCAATATCTCCGCTGGTATACGGTAAAATATCCAAGAAGCACTTCAGTCTCACCATCCCCAACCTCCCATATTGGACGACACTCAATTGGGAGTCAAAGAATACTGTCTTTATTTTGTTGTGCAGAAATATATATACACATCTCTTTCCACAGGCAATACACATCCACCATATTTGGCCACACAATACACATAGAGAGACAATAGATGTGGTCACACACCCCGGAGGCTACCTGGCTACTTTGATACAATCAGACATTGATCAGATTATACTTCTTATGTCTCATAATGAAAACACTTTATACAATAGACTTCCTTATCTTATGAGGAGTCTCTGTAATAGGATTATCGATTAGCCTAGTAGCTGTAGAACATAAAACAACATATCTACAGTACAGCAATGTGATCATATTTTAACCATAACCATAAAACAGGGTAAAACAGTGATGGGTTCCGTTACAATCTCCTTCTAAGTTTATACTGATCAGGTTTCCATTCATCAAGTTCAAGAGGCCAAAGCGAAACAATTGTTTTCCTGTGATAATTTGCTGCTTGATCTTCTGTATGTCCATGACAGCCTTCACAACTATGAAGAAGTGCTTACAAGCTCTGTTTTTACTAACTAAAATCAAATAAATAGTACCTGCCTGGGTCAGCCCTCTGCAGCTCATGAAAACAGACTCTGTAGTACTTACTATGCAATGTCTCATACTAACCAATCAGTGAGCATGTTCGCCCCTGATTGGTTAGTATGAGACACTGCACAGCCTATACTAAGGAGTCTTTCTCTTCATGAGGGCAGAGCCAAGCAAGTACTATTTGTAAATAGTAAAAACGAAGCTTTTAAATACTTCTTAATAAAATAAACTAGATACACAGGTATAATATATACCTAGTACAGGCTTCCCTGGGAATAGGACATGATCAGTTCCAGAGAACAGTCTTAAATTGGATCCCTGATGAATAATAATAATAATAATAATAATAATAATAATAACAATACTACAATGGCTCATATGTGGTAATAATAATACAGTGTAATAATAATAATACCCGTGTACTGTAATAATACATTACAGAAATCGTTGTGCTCTTTTGTTTTAATTCAAACAAACAGAACATAAAAAAACAATTAAAAAAATAGCAAAACTAAATGTTATCATGCATTATCAGATTTGGCCACTAGAGGCAGTATGGAGTATCCCTTTTATCCCAACAAAGCTTTGACCCAGGAAAGCTTTTGACTCCCCTTCTTTGTAACAACCCTGGAAGCATGGAATGAGCAGACAGGACTCAGAAGGCTAATTGGACAGTATTAGTGGAAAAGGCATTTGCACAAAGGTACACACAACATTGTAATTACAAATTGCCAGTATACTGTTTCAGACATGTATTTTTGCAACACAACACTTGACTTTATTTTTTTACTCTTGCAATTTATTCTGTTTCTGATTCAGATTTATATCTTTCCAACTCACTTCTACGCTTTGCTTTTATTCATTTTTTCCAGTTTTCACTTTACCCTTTCTCACTTTCTACCTCCGCTCTCAGATGCTGCTTATTGCTCTTCAGTAATTCCTCTTCCCTTCCCCTTGTTTTTTTTCATCACGCATATCCCATTTACCCTCACACACACTATTCCCCGTGGAAAGTACCATGGAGGATTAAACTTGGAGGGAAGTGAGGAGGGAGGAGCTTATGTTATACAGTGATATGATCGTGAGGAGTAGAAAGCCTGTGTTATACAGTGATATGATAGTATGGAAGGGGAAGCCTGTATTATGCAGTGCTATGATAGTGAGGAGGGGGGAAGCCTGTATTATGCAGTGATATGATAGTGTGGAGGGATGAAGTATGTTTTCTGCAGTGATATGATAGTGAGGAGGGGGAAGCCTATGTTATTCAGTGCTATAATAGTGAGGAGGGGGAAGCCTGTGTTAGGCAAAGGTTGTGATAATGAAAAGGGGGAAACCTTTGTCATGCAGTGATAAGATAGTGAGGTGGGTGTAAGCCTGTGTTAACGGGTGATATGATAATGAGGTGGGTGGAAGCCTGTGTTATGCAGTTATATTACAGTGAGGTGGGCAGAAGCCTGTGTTATACAGTGAAAAGATAATGAGGAGGGGGTAGCCATTGTTATGCAGTGATATGATTGTGAGGTGGGAGAAAGTCTTTGTTATGCTGTGATATGATAGTGAGTAAGGGGTAGCCTGTGTTACGCTGTGATGTGATAGTGAAGTGGGCAGAAGCCTTTGTTATACAGTTATATGATAACGAGGAAGGGGAAGTCATTGTTATAAAGTGATATGATAGTGAGGTGGGAGCAAGCCTGTGTTACGCAGTGATATGATAGTAGATTCCAAGTAGATTCAAGTAGATTGAAGCCATCCATGACTACAGCACAGATACATTTCTGTGTTTTCCTATAAGTCATTCTTTTTGTCAGCATTGCAGACATGTTTATTTATAGTTATATGCATATAACAAGTGGAACATGTTGACATGTCTAGCAGCATAAACCTTTATGTAGCATATTTTGCTCCCTTTTCTTCCTCTTATCCCTTCTTTCTCCTGCCTTCTAGCCTTCTTCTCCTGCTCTCTGGACCTTTCTCTCTCCCTTTTCTTTCCCTTTTCCTTTTCTCTCCCTCCATGCTCATTCCTTTTCTCCCTTCTCACTTCCCTTCTCTACCTTTGCCTCTCCTCCCTACCTATCCTTGCTAAAAAATAAATAACTTTTGGAGAAGAGTGGAAAAAAGGTGAAAAACAGCAAAAATGTATGGTGACGTAAGTTTAGGTTATTTTAATACGCACTTGAAAGATTATACTTACAAAACCATATAAACCATATATGTAGAACCTCTTTTTTAAATAAAAACAGCAAGTGTAAATATTCTGTCATTTATGTTCTGCATAAGTTTTATGTTAAATAATTTTATTAAGTAAATAATATTTATGCATTTATTAAAGTAACATTTATCCATACATGGAGTCACATTCAATTGCAAGGCCACAACCCACTGTATAGAGGCCGTATGTCTGCAGGCTTTTTGCTGGGCTTGAACTCTGCTACAATTACGGAACGATTCAATTGAACAAGCTCGCGAGTTACGGGCCGAAAGCCGAAACCATAAACCATGCTATTATATGTAGCATTTCAGAGCGTGAACATGATCAATTAAGCAAGGCATGAACTACCCATTTAGAAACAGCCATTAGAAAATGAGACCGTCATCATTACGGCAGTATAAGATGGAGGTTACATATCAATAAATTAACTTTGGGGGTCCGATATTCCATCGTTCTCGTAAAATACAAAATAATAAAAATGAATGCCAATACTGTTCAAGTCCATATGAGTGGCCTGATATGTATTATATAATCCCGAAATTAACATAAAAATTATTTTAAAAAAATAGCTGATTTGCGAGCTTGAGACTGTTGTGCAATTAATTTAATGTCTTTCCTCACTTTCCTCGTCATTTACAGTGCAATATTGATTTTTTTATTCGCATTTACAGTGCTAAGGATATGTCTTTAACCCCTTTGCAGGTCCCATCTGGTACACATAGGATTTTCTTCTACATTTGACATTTACAGGTGTGAACAAATTTGCGGGATTGAGGAATTGTAGCAGTTGAGTAGCGATTTGCAATTTTAGTGAACATAACTCTTGCGGACATAAAATATCAAAGGCTTAAGATGGGGTGTAAGTTATGGTTGAAAAAAACTGCAGGAATTTTCAGTCCGTAGACCGTTTGCGCCAATTGAATAGCAAATTAGTTTAAGGCCTACATTACAGGCTCCAGTAACTTACAATTTCTTAATTGAATGAGGCCCTTGGACTTGGACTGATACCTTTAGAACTGAAGGAGAATCTGAATTGCCGCTGCTTCCCAGAATGCAGTGTAATAACTGTATTTCTTGGAATTCTGAGATGGAAGCAGGTTTTTTTTTACTTGCTTTGGACATTCAAATGTGAACACAGATGTACTATTTATTTACTATATATATATATATATATATATATATATATATATATATATATATATATATATATGCCCATGTCTGCTTTCCTATACTCCATAAAGTCTGGAAACATATCCAAATAAAATCATTTCCTATAACTTTAGTCCAGGATTTCGGGCTCTCTTCTTTTGTATTCTGCTTAGGTCTGCTCTGGGGGAGGGAAACTTGTTCATGTCAGTCAATAGATAGTAAAATAGCTGTTGCAAAATAGAGTAATACATGTCTGTTATTAGAGCTATGTATTAAAGTATTTTCGCCATGTTTCATGTTACTTTGAATTAAGTTTAAGACGATTTACATAATATTGTTAAAAGCAAAACATTAAATTTTTTCCATGTCTATTTAAAAATGGCTTATAAAGAGATTGTGATATGTTAGCTATCAGAAGACACACATATATTTTGATGCCAAAACTATAGTAACTACATTATTTATGTAACCAGTAAGAGTAAATGATACTTGAATGAGTAAGATACTATAAGGGACATTCTATAAATATCTATTATTTTCAGGATAGTGTAAGTTCAAATATGTGTCTTCTTGCTATTATTAATACAAGACTACACCTCCCCACGCTTTGTGGAAGAGAGAAGAAGTGCATAGACTGGTAGCAGATTTCAGACAGCTATTCACTCCACCAACATGCTCTAGATTTTTACATATTTTCAGAGCAAAAACATGATAGAAGATGCCTACTGGTACAGACATGAGTAGGGGTCTTAAATGAAGTTCTGTTTGACTAACATTATCAGTGAATCCTGAAGTAGCGGACACTTGCATGCAATTCTTCTTGTTTCCATAGCACCTGCCCAAGCATGGTATAGAGAATACAACCACTTTCCTCCCACTTCTTTTTACAAATTCCACAATAAACCACACCACCTTTGGATAAATCAGGCCACAGCCACTTTTATTAAATAACTGTCAACACGACAGACACATAACCGGTCACATGACAACCACAAGTTTCGGGCGCCAGAGCTTTTTGTTGCCTGGTAAGCCACAATATGGATCGGCCAGTGAGAGGCTTCCTCCTACTAACCATAACCTGATTATAGGGGCGGCACTTAACCAACTCCTAGCCCAGGTCCCTGGTCTCTCCCCAACTTTGGTTTGTGGGAACAAAGTGCCTGTCACAAGTGAACCACTATCACCTAGGATGTGATTCACTCCCCATGCCTGCAGGGTGAGTATAAACAGACCTAATCCCATGGCATCAAGATGAACCCCATCCATGAGAAACATGCAGTCATTCTAAGGTGATTCAAAAATTACGTACCTACACCACTAAGTAAGCGTTCTCCTAGAAGGGGGAATAGCTTGAAGGGCTGAGATTTTACTGTTTTATGTGTTAATTTGGGTTAGTTCCAATTTTTTGGAGATGGAGCCAATTTGAATACACTTGCCTCTCAAAACTGCTTAATGTGCAGCCCATACTCCAGCCCCACTATTCAAATCAAAATATTCTACTATAGCGCTACATATTTTGTCCTTTGTGACTACATCATTGAGCAGGGCCGGTTTAGCGCCCATGAGGGAGAGCACCCCTTGGGTAGTAGATCATTCAAGGAGATTACAGCTATATCGTGGTCAGACCATGCAATAGGTCGGATTTTCTGCGTTCAGCAAATTAGGGGCTAAGTGTTACTGAATAAAAACATAATCAATATGGGAGTGTGAGTCATGTCTAGCTGAGTAGTGAACCATTCTCCACGCATCAAGCATACCATAATGGTTAAGCAGGAGTTTGAGGGATATTGTGGCGGATGGGGTGACCATCGGGGAAGTACAACTCAATCTGTCTTTTGCTTGGCCTAAAACGGAGTTCATGTCCCCACCAGAATCCATGCCGATTGCTCCAAGTCAGCCATAAGCTCTGATACTCTATGAAAAAATGCTGATTGCCAGCATTTGGGGCATATACATTTAACAGTGAAAGTTTATGTTCATTAATGGTACCCTCTACTAGAATAAATCTCCCCTCCGGATCTCTATGGGTGAAAGTGTGTTGGAAATTCAGCCTTTTGTGTATCAGAATTGACACCCCTCTTTTTTTTCTGGAGCAGTAGAGTGATACGTTTGCGTGAAATGTTTCCCCCAATACCTTGGGATAGCATTCTTCCTAAAATGGGTTTCCTGTATCATGACAATGTATAACCCCATACGACTGTATTCACCCAGGGCAACCCCTTGCTTCACTGGCTCATTTAACCCCTGAACATTATGAGATGCTATTTGTAAAGCCATTACTCACCATCTACACTGATCGCCCGTCAGAAAATTGGGGCTCTGATAGGTATATTATCCGCAGAGGGCTGATGACCTAAGGACTGCACTCTACTGGAAACTATTGGCTCGCAAAACTCCACACAGGACAAGAGATAAGCAGAGCAGGGAAAAGAGGAGGAAAAGAAGACTTAGAAGAACCAGGAAGAAGTAGGAAAGAAATGTAGAAAATATTAAAGCAATGTACAACGTGCAATAACAATCACATTCTTTTGCAGTGCAATATATCAGTCTAATTGTATGTAAATAGATAATTACTCAAATATATATGTATTTTAAAGTATAATAAAAATACACAAAACAATGTTCAATTTGAACTAAAGTGAGGAGAGCAAAAAGCTGTCCTCCTAAAACCTACGGTGAGGAACCAGGTATCTGGGTTTTAATTTTGTATATTTTCCTAATTTTATTATTTATTTATTTATTTTTTGGGGGGGCGAGACACCTATGTATCTTATTGTTAATAAGATACATAGGTGTCTCGCCCCCCCAAAAAATAAATAAATAAATAATAAAATTAGGAAAATATACAAAATTAAAACCCTATGGGGCACTTCTTAAAAAAAAACATTAATACTTAAGTGACTATATCAATGCAGTTGAAGTCTAATAAGTGGAAAAATTCTTTAATGAACCCTGAGGTAGAACCGAATCGGCACACAGAACTAAAACATTGCTACCACTTAGCTAAACTTAAACCAAAAACTATGCATTTACATGTAAGATTACTTAGTCCTCTCTCTCTGACATATAGCAACATCCTGAAGCAATATCTGCATTTGAGAGTAACTGGTCTTGAATTCCCCACATTCAAAAGTATAGAAAGTTGTTACAAACTTAGGATCTCTGTTGAGGCCTGAAGCGTTGGTAAGGTCTAGTATCAGGGCGTTGGGCAATTCCCAAATGATCTGGTAACTGAATGTTCCAGGACTAAGCAACGCCATGCCCTCCTCCATATCAAAAACTGGATATGTTCTCCCGTCCCTCAGAATGTCATTGTATGAACATTTTCATGGTAACATTCCCAAATATTTTTTTCTTCTATTTTACAACTGTTTTACTTTTTGATTTTATAAACCCTTAATAAATTCATTTACATATCTAGTTTTAAATTTAGCGTGAGTGGTTATCGCTTTATATAGTGTGCTTTCTAAAAAAAAAAACAATAGAGAGAGAGGAGAGAAACACAAAGAGGAACTAATATATATACAAAAACCAAGCTATATTCGAACTTCACGTTCTTTTCCTATACCCATTCCCCACGGAATCCAAACTTCTGGAAGTGAGGATCTCCAATACTCAATCTGAACCCCTTTATTTCAAATTCCACTCATCCAATAGTTTTTTAGCCTCCTTGGGTGAGTGAACAACTATCTTCTTTGAGTCATGATTTATAATTAACTTAGTGGGACATCCCCATTTATATTTAATATTTTTCTCCCTTAATAATTTGATGGCCTCCGAAAATTCTCTTCTTTTGATCAAAGTTTCTCTTGATAAATCGGAGAAGATCAAAAGATTTTCGTACGGTGGATCAAGTTTTTTAGACTCATATGCTTTTCTGATAATCATTTCTCTATGAATGGATGAGTGGAATTTGACAATTACATCTCTAGGGAAACCTCTATACTTTTAGGTAGAGGTATTCTGTGAACTCTATCTACCATCTGTTCCAAAGGGAGATTATTTATTAATATACCAGATGTACATTTTTGGATATATTGATTTAGTTCTAACTGACTAATATTTTTTCATATACCTCTTATCCTAACATTATTCCTGTGGGAATAATCTTCCATTTTATTGATTTTTGCTTTTAAATCTAAAACCTCTGCTTTTAAGTCAGAGGTTTCAATGCTAATTATACTATGCTTTGTTTGAATTTCATTATTATTATTTAATTTCAAGGCTATCTATTTTACCCCCTAGTTCTACTATTGCTATTGAGTTCTTAGCGATTTCTGCAGCTAAATCTGTAAATAATGACTCTTTAAATTCTGCGAGATTGTTTCTCAGTGTAGCTGTTGTTAATCTTTCTTCCTCCTGCTTATCTGTGCCTTGGCTATCCTCACTTTCCGTAGCCTCTTCAGTGCTTATCTGTTTTCCAGATTGATCTAATTTATCTATAGATTCCTCTTCTACTTGAGTTTTATCTAGATCTTTTTTTTTGTTTTGTTTCCCGGAGAGAGAAACATCCCTGGAGTTTTTGCTGATAAGTTTTTCTTTCTCTAGCCTTTGTTTTAGGGTTCTGATTTTCCCTTTTCATCTTAAAGAGATATTGATATTACTATTTATTACTTTTAATGTAAGAAGTTAAATCAATCTTTATAAGAGAGTTTTTTTATCTAGAATTAACTCTTTCACCCTTTAAATCTTTATATGTTATAGAGTGTAGTTATATGTTGCTGATTTATCTATTGTTAAGACATTAGATCTATATCCCCTCGTTAACAATCACCAAAAGACTTTAACAAAGTTGAAACCAGGTGATTAGTAAAAAAAAAATTCTTGTTAAAGGCACAACTCTTTGATTTTTCAGTGTGTTATTACTTTCCTAATTACCATCCAGTTTAATGTAATCTTCTCAAATAATACTTGTATTGCACTGTAAAGTTCTTAATATTGCACAGTCCAAAAGGGATTTCCTTTATCTTCAGCTGTTTTTAAACTTTGTGCGTATACTTCTTTAAATCTTTTAGGGCTGTGAGTTGCTGTGTGTTGAATAGTCCAATGTCTTGGTAAAGTGGTTTCCAACTTCTGAGATTTTTAACTAAGAGTCCTTTACTTTCCACATGTACTATCAATTCATGTGGGGAAACTCAGGAGTTCTGTTGGGGGAGGGATAGGGAGGAGTCCCCCATTTTAGGGTTTTCAAGCTAATTTCTTCTCTTTTCTCATACTCCCTATTCTCCTTTCCTCCTTTTTTCTTGCCTTTTCCCTTCTGGAAATGTACTATATTGAGAATGCTTGGTTGAACTTTCTATGGCTTAATAAGCCCTGTTTGTGTGACATGAGAACACATTCAGGAGGAATAGGGGCGGGACCTTAAGTGGAGTTGACTAAATTACGTCTTGCCTTTTCCCTTTCTCTCCTATCCCCCTGATCCCTCTACCCAATTGCTTTATGTGACTTTATAAGTACAGTTTGTATAGCATACAGTCAGCTTCAGAGGGGGTGGGGGAGGGGTTGCTTTAAGTGTGGTTAGCTGGATAATTTATTTCCTTTACCCCTTCTCCCTTCTCTCCTTTCCCTTTTCTGTTTCTTTCCTTCTTCTTTTAAGACATAGCCTATTTTGTAAAAATAACATTAGTGTAATCAGACAGTGTGATTTAGCAGGATATTTCCTTCTGCTCACCAGTTTAAATCACATATGCATAGTTGATCTTTGGATGGCTTTATAAGCACATTTTATATAACATGCAGCTAGCATCCGGGGGGTTAGGGAGGGGTAGCTTTATTTAGGGTTAGCTGAATGTTTTTTTCCTTTTTCTTTTCCCCCTCTCCCTTCTCTCTTTTCCTCCTTTTTTCTCTCCTTATTCCTTCAGGGTATAGCCTCTTTAAAAAAACATTTATATATTCAAGCAATGTGTACCCACCTGAATTCTTTTTTCTTCACAGACGTGTATATCACATAAAAAATAAGCCTACCAGTTCAGACGCAGGATGTTCACTTCACTGGTGCATTTCTGCTTCTCTTACTGTGGTGTCATCTGTGGTGAGAGCGTTTGAGGAGGAAATCTATGTGCCTGTGAGGGGATTTCTCTTGCAAAGAATCTCTTTCATTTTGCACACAAGCTCCTTTGCCCCCAATCATAATAACTGGTGTTGCCCCATCTCCAACATCTCCAACACTCTGTTTGAGGCTGTTTGAGGCTGTCTGGAAGTGATCGGTCTGGAATCTGGCTGGTTATGCTAGGTTCCCTGCATCACTGCAGTTTTGGCACCAAACTAGCCCGTTAGCTGCTCATTCTGACAGCTTCCTGGGCGTGGACTAACTCCCCAGAGAGGATAGGTCATTTCAAACAAATCTAATTAGTTTCTATAAGGAGGATAGTGGGAACTTGTATCAAAGCAACTCATTGGATGTAGTCTTTTTGAATTTTGCAATAGCTTTTGATACAATGCCACATAGAAGGCTACTGTGCAAACTAAGGAATAGTGAAATTGCAGTAAATAACTGCTCATGGATCGAGAGCTGGCTGGAAGATAGGAAGCAAAAGGTTGTTGTGAATGGAATATACTCAGAATGGACTAATGTGGTAAGTGGGGTTCCTCTGGGTTCAGTATTAGGTCATCTCCTTTTAAACATATTAATTAATTACTTAGAAATAGGTCTGGAAAGTAATGTCTCCATTTTTGCTGATGACACTAAGTTGTGCAAGGTAATTTAATCAGAAAATGATGTACTTTCCCTCCAAAAGGGATTTGCATACATTAGAGAAATGGGCAACTAAATGACAGATGGGATTTAATATGAATAAATGTAAAGTTATGCTTTTGGGAAGGAAAAATAGCAATGCAATTTATAATTTTAATGGAACCAATCTAGCGGTATCAGAAATCGAAAGGGATTTGGAAGTACTTGCGGACAACCACCTAGGTAACAGAACCCAATGCCAAGCAGCAACTGCAAAGGCAAATGCAATATTAGCATGTATTAAGAAGGGTATAGAAGCAAGGGAAGCAAATATACTTCTGCCACTACAGTGATGGTAAAAGGTATTTGATCCCCTGCTGATTTTGAATGTTTGTTACTGAAAAAAATGATCAGTCTATAAATTTAATGTTAGGTGTATTTTAACAGTGAGAGATAGTAATAAAATGGTAATATGGTAATAAAAACAGAGTCCTCTAGTAAATTTCTCATTATTAGAGTTTATTTAGAAAAGTTGTGGATCAGTAACAAAAGCACCCAATCTTGCAACATGGTACGACCTACTAACAACCAATGATATTTTATTTATATATATATTATCCAATAAGATATAACACATAACTTGGTATTATCTGTGCATACATCTACTTTATATGATAGACTTGTGCACAGTACATAACACTTAGACCTTGGGGATGACTGATTATTATGTATAAAATATGTGTACTGTCTGTAAATAAAATTGCAAAGTCATGGGTCAAATGTATTTAACTATTTAATAACTAATGCCTTACAATGGAAAATTACTGGTTTATTGCTTATATCCCAGCCAAATGTCACACTAACTGGAAAGAGTGCTAATTGTATATACATATATACGCTAAAAATGTAAGAATATTTGTATCATTTCACCAGCCGAATAAAAAAAAAAAAAAAGAACGCATGACAAAAAAGTTATACATTGATTTGCAGGTCAATGAGTGAAATAAGTATTTGATCCCCTTTCAATCAGCAAAATGTCTGGCTCCCAGGTGTCTTTTATACAGGTAATGAGTGTTCCTAATCTCAGCTCATTACCTGTCTAAAAGACATTTGTCCACAAAAGCAATCAATCAATCAAATTCCAAACTCTCCTTCATGGCCAAGAGCAAAGATCTGTCCAAGTATATCAGAGGCGTAATTGTAGACTTCCACAATGCTGGAATGAGCTACAAGACCATCGCCAAGCAGCGTGGTGAGAAGGTGACAACAGTTGGTGCGATTAATCACAAATGGAAGAAACACAAAATAAGTGTGAGTCTCCCTTGTTACACAGTTACAAAGTATTTAAGGTTGAAAAAAAGACTTTCAGTCCATCAAGTTCAACCTTTTAAGATCTCTACTGATCTGCAATATGCGGATTAACTATTAATGAATTAGTTGTATAAAAAAAAATCCCAAAAAAAATCAATTCCCTTCTGATCCCAGACACCGGCGAGCGGACTTCTCCCTGGATCAATGCTGTCTCTCTAATTATCCATGATAACCCTGAATTACCTTTTTAATTAGAAATAAGTCCAGTCCCCTTTTAAAGTTATCTGTCGAATCCGCTGTCACCACCTGCTCTGGTAGAGAATTCCACAGATTAACCACCCTTACTGTGAAGAACCCTTTTCTTTCTTTAAGGTGGAATCTTATTACTTCTAACCTCAAGGGATGTCCTCTTGTCAGTTGAAAACCTCTTGGCACAAAAAGCTCCCTTGACAAATCTTTATACTGACCCTGGATGTATTTATATAAGGTAATCATATCTCCTCTTAGACAACTTTTTTCTAGAGAAAATAAGTTTAATTTGGTTAGTCTTTCTTCATAACTTAGCCCCTCCATTCCCCTTATTAGGTTTGTTGCCCCTCGTCTGTACCTTTTCCATCTCTAAAATGTCCTTTTTATGAAGTGGTGCCCAAAATTGTACTCCATATTCCAAATTAGGGCGTACTAGAGATTTGTATAGTGGCAGAATTATATTTGCTCCCTGGCTTTTATACCCTTCTTAATACATGCTAATATTTTATTTGCCTTTGCAGCTGCCGCTTGGCTTTGAGCACTGTTACCTAGGTGGTTGTCCACAAGCACTCCCAAATCCCTTTCAATATCTGATACACCTAGATTTGCTCCATTAAGCTTATAAATTGCATGGCTATTTTTCCTTCCCAGATGCATAACTTTACATTTATTCATATTAAATCTCATCAGCCATTTAGATGCACATTCCTCAATTTTATGTAAATCCCTTTGAGGGAAAGCACATCATTACCTGGTTTAATTACCTTGCACAACTTTGTGTCATCAGCAAAAATGGAGACACCACACTCCAATCCTACCTCTAAGTCATTAATAAATGTGTTAAAAAGGAGAGGACCTAATACTGAACCATGAGGAACCCCACTTACCACATTATCCAATCGGAGTATGTTCCATTTACAACAACCCTTTGCTTCCTGTCTTTTAGCCAGCCCTCAATACATGAGCAGATATTTACTGCAACTCCTGTATCTCTCAGTTTGCACAATAGTCTCCCATGTGGTACTGTATCAAAAGCCTTTGCAAAATCCAAAAAGAATACATCCACTGAGTTGCCTTGATCCAGGTTCCTACTAACCTCCTCATAGAAACTAATTAGATTTGTTTGACATGACCTATCCCTCATAAATACATGTTGACTCCTACTTATAATCCTGTTCAAATAGACATATTCTTGTATATTATCCCTTATTAACCCTTCTAAAAGCTTCCCCACTACAGAAGTGAGGCTCACTGGTCTATAATTCCCCGGATTTGCTCTTGCTCCCTTTTTAAATATAGGTATCACATCTGCTTTTCTCCATCATCTCCGTCATCTGGTAGAGACCCTGTGCTGAGTGAATCTTGAAAAAATTAAATATAATGGTTTGGCTATTACATAGCCTAGTTCCCTTAGTACCCTTGGATGTATTCCATTAGGACCCGGGGCTTTATTAACATTTATTTTTTCCAACCTCTTTTGGATTACTTCCTGTGTTAACCAATTATTTGGCAAAGGTAGTGTAGCCCCATTATGTTGCCGTGTCTCAACCACTGGTACCTCCCTTGTGTATACCGAAAAAAAGAACCTATTTAGCTCATCTGCCTTTTCCTGGTCACTAATTTTCAGCGGGCCTGTTTCACATTCTAATGTTCCTATAGCTTCCTTCCTCACCTTCTTCCCATTAATATACTTAAAAAATATTTTAGGGTTAGTCTTACTCTCTTTTGCAATACATTTTTCATTTTCTATTTTAGCTTTTGCAAGCCTTGTTGATTTCCTTGTATTCCCGTAAAGCAGTCTCTGTCCCTTCTTCTTTGTACAATTTAAATGCCTATTTTTTACTCCATATCTTGATCTTTAAATCATTGTTAAGCCACATTGGATGGGATTTGCTCCTTTTATTGTTTTTCCCACACGGTATATGCCGATGTGTATGTATATTTAGTAAGGATTTAAATGTTGTCCATTTATGTTCAGTATTTTTACCTGCCAGTTCTCTGTCCCATTCTATACTTTGTATTGCTGCCCTTAGACTGTTAAAATCTGCCCTTTTAAAATTAAGAGTTTTCATTGGCCCCTTAAAATTTTCTTTTTTTAATTCAATCTCAAATGAGACTGTGTTGTGATCGCTGTTTCCTAAAGGTTGCCCTATTCCAACATTTGATACTATATCAATATTATTTGTGATGAGTAAATCTAAGATAGCTTCATTTCTAGTAGGCTCTTGTACAACCTGGGCCAGATAATGATCCCTGAGTGTACTCAAGAACCTGCTCCCCTTGAGTTCCTGGTCTCATTTATCCAGTTTATTTCAGGGTAATTAAAATCTCCCATTATTAGAACTTGCCCATGCGTAGCTGCATTTTCAATCTGTAACAATAATTGTATTTCCTCACTTTCAGCTATATTTGGGGGTTTATAGCATACTCCTACTAATATTCTTTTGGAATTTGCTGCACCGCTATTTAACTCTACCCACAAACATTCAGCTTTATCACTAGGTCCACCATAAATATCTTCTCTGACTAAGGCTTAACATACAGACAAGTCCCTTCTCCTCATTTACCATTGCCTCTATCTTTCCTAAATAGGTTATAACCATCTAGATTAACAGTCCAGTCATGAGATTCATCCCACCATGTTTCGGTAATGCCTATTAAATCCCATTTATAATTAATTGCTAATAATTCTAACTCTCCCATTTTTCCTGGCAGGCACACCTTATGTTATGAGTCTGTAGTTCTGAAGTGCCAGCCACTGTACTTGAATTACTTAGTACAACCTCCCTATTGACTATACTACCCCTCCCCCCATCTCCTCGCCTATGAGTTGTTAATTCATCCCTTATACCCTCTACACTTTCTACCCCATTACTTATATCTAGTCCCCCCCCCCCCACCTACTTGTTTAAAAACTCCTCCAGCCTTTCTACCATTGTTCTGGTGTTCCATGCAAGATCTTACCTTGTGGAGTTTGATGATCATAGGAATGGTAAGGAATCAGCCCAGAACTACACGGGTGGATCTTGTTAATGGTCTCAAGGTAGCTGGGACCATAGTCACCAAGAAAACAATTGGTAACACACTACGCAGTGAAGGAAATCCTACAGCACCCGCAAGGCCCCCTGCTCAAGAAAGCACATGTACAGGCCCGTCTGAAGTTTGCCAATGAACATCTGAATGATTCAGAGGAGAACTGGGTGAAAGTGTTGTGGTCAAATGTGACCAAAATAGAGCTCTTTGGCATCAACTCAACTCGCCGTGTTTGGAGGAGGAGGAATGCTGTCTATGACCCCAAGAGCACCATCCCCACCATCAAACATGGAGGTGGAAACATTATGCTTTGGGGTTGTTTTTCTGCTAAGGGGACAGGACAACTGCACCGCATCAAAGGGACGATGGACGGGCCATGTACCGTCAAATCTTTGGTGAGAACATCCTTCCCTCAGCCAGGGCATTAAAAATGGGTCTTGGATGGGTCTTCCAGTATGACAATGACCTAAAATACACAGCCAAGGCAACAAAGGAATGGCACAAGAAGAAACACATTAAGGGCCTTAAGTGGCTTAGCCAGTCTCCAGACCTTAATCCCAAAGAAAATCTGTGGAGGGAGCTGAAGGTTCGAATGGTAACGTGTCTCGTATGTTGTTTCCGTTGCGAGGTAAAGTTTGCGAGGGTCGCAGTTGGTGTGTCTTGTTGTTTGCGTTACAACATAAAGTTTGCGAGGGTCGCAGTTGCTGGCAAGGAGCGCCTTTGGCTCTCCATGCCAGCAACTGAGGCCCTCGCTTCGCGAGGACCGCAGGCGCTCCATTCCAGCAGCTGAGGCCCGCTACACGAGCCCGCAAGCGTTAGCAACAACTCATATGCTCACAACTATATATGTGATATGTGATTAAGGTATTTAATTAGGTAGAATTGTCTCTTTTTTCTTTTTTTAAATTGGTTTATACCAGATCTCTTTTGGCCATGAATTTTGTATATCTCTTTCCCAACTTATCATTTTAGCAGTTTTGCTTATATTGATATCATTAGTTAAACATGATACACATTTCGATATTAAATTAGTTTTATTTTCATTCATTATTAGGGTCTCTAGTTCTGATGTAAATCTAATTCACATAGTGTAAAATTCAGAATATTCCCAGGCTTTTTTAAACCCGAGGTAATTAATGTAAGAAATATTTGGAATAATATATTGTGGTGCCCAGGAGGGCCCCCCGCTGAACTTTGTGGACTGTGGACTATTGTGAAGGTGGAAGGGAACCGGGTACCTGAATGATGGATTCTGTTCTATATAACTCCAGCCACTTGTTAACGAATATATGTTGTTGCTGTGTAATGTAATGTAGATCTCAATAAGTAATGTTGGGGTCACCAAGAGAGTATGTGGGTATTAGAACAGGGTGGGTATTTGGCCTTAACAACAGAAGTTATGATTTATTATTGTAAAGAGGGTACCTAGGCATGTTTGGTATGTACAGACAGCATTTTTCTCAGGGAGTGTGATATAATGTATTACTGGGGCGCTGAGATGAAGTGAATTCAGTTATGGCGTTTACTGGTTTTCGAGGGACACAAATTAGCCAGGAGGTATGGTGGTGGGCATATAGATAATTTGTCTATAAGCAGGAGTTTATAATGCTGGCCTCCATGTGGTGAAGGCTGACAGCTCCTACGCTAAGGTGTGAAGAGTTTCTTTTCCTGTACAAACAGACATCAAAAGGCTCCTTGCCAGGTTATCTAGAAAAGAAGGAACTCTCTAAGGGAGTTATGATGCTGGGACAAATGTAAGGTGTGAATTCTCCTACATGTGACAAAGGGCTCATTAAGCTCTTCAGCCAAGAAGGCACCAACACCACAGGGGGCATTGAGAAGGGCTGACAGCAGATGATTGACAGATGGGTCACTTAGCTAAAGGGAGATTGGATAAGAGGGCTGTGGCTAAGGGGTGTGACTTGAGACTTGGAGTGACTTAACTGTATAAATATGATGTGAGAAAATAAAAAAGATGTCAGTGAGTGAACATGCATAATTGATGTGTGTGGATTATTCTGATGGATTATAATATTTCTAACTTGAAGGGAATATTATTATGTAAGGACTCTGCCTGCAACTCTGCTCCTATCCACCGGGTTAGTATTGTGTTTCTGTATTCCTGTAAACCTGAGGACTGGATGTTAATGGAGACAAGAAAGGCTGTGCCCAGAGCGAGGTGACCCAAAAGAATTGACAAACCAGATAGATTCCTGCAAGCCAAAGGCAGGTGGTCAATGCTAGTTCGTCACAGATATTTCTTCTCAAGTTACTCTATTGAAGCCAACGATCCGTTAAGATATAGATCCTTGAGGGTCTTAATCCCTCTAGCTGATCACTCCAAAAGGAAAGGCAATTTTAATTATCTTTTAATCACGTCAATTGGAGTTATGACACTCAGAGATCAAAATAAATTATATTTAGTCAATACCTTCCTCCAAAAATGTAGTCCCGAGCTAATTATTTCCAATTTAACCAGAACCGCTCACCTTCCAGTATAATGTCCAAACATTAGGGAAGAGAAACTACCCACCAGAGAGGGAATATTGATCCAGGGAGAAATCCCATTGGCACTATCTGGGATCCAGAAGGAATTTAATTTTTTTTCTTCCCCTTTTGAGACAATTGGCAAATTAACTTGAGTTTTTTTCTGTTTGCCTTCCTCTGGATCAATTTACAATTAATCCACATTGCTGACTGCTGATCAGAAGTTGAAAAAAAAGTTGAACTTAATAGACTAAAAGTATTTTTTCAACCTGAATTACTATGTAAAGGGAGCATAATAGACTGTGGTCAGCTGTTTAGCAATCTCATTATTGACAGATCTACATTTTGCATAGGACAGATGGTGAATCATCCTAAATTTAACTTTTTCTTTTTTGGGTACTAAACCCAATGGTGATATTATTAAATGTGGAATGGGTGGAGATAAGAAAGGGCTTGCCATGTAGCCTAGTACAACTCCTTTGTTTAATTTTGCTTTTATAACTTTGGGTGATGTACTACAGATATTACATTACAAGGAAACAAAGATGGAACAACACCTGCTGTAGGTATTATAAAACATTCTGAAAAGCCAGCTTTACATGGGACTTTAGCATACCTTCTTAACTAAGGACGAGCTTGGGTGGGGGAGGAACAATTTGATGTGTTTAAGTCTACAACTGCATAATCTTTCATCAAAGCCATAACAGTGCTTTTTAGCAGTCACTGAGCTAGTACGTCCAGCAGCCTCATCATGAAAAGACTGAAAGGATGCTCTCAAAGGGGTCATCTTTATCTGCCCAGGACATGTCAAGAGTTACTGAAAGGCTCTGTCAGAACTCCTCGTCTTGATGCTACCAAGCCATGCCACTATATGTTTTATTAGCTTCTGCAATTCATGTGTGAGTTTCTTTCTCCTATAAATCTAGCCATAATACAAAAAAAACACGGCAGACAGTTTTTCAACTTTTGGAATACAGTCTTTTCTTCTCATCCTCTACACTTTTTGTATACCCCTACTTAATTTCTTAATACCAGGAGCAAAAAGAACATTTTTCAAAATTTCCCGATACCAAATTCTCTGCTTTGAGTCACTTGTCAGATGTTTTTCCAATCATCTGGTAGTACATAAGTATGAAGTCTCAAATGCCCTATCCATTATTTTGATGGTGGAACTTTTTTTGGGCACCACCTGTCTACTCTGACTACCCAATGATGGGGCAGGGACTTAACGATTAACTGAAGTAGGTGGGATAGGACCTGAAAGGGTAGGCTGAGTAAGCAATACTGCTGAATTAGAAGGAGGAGGAACCCAGGCCGGTGATCAATTGGAGCCACTAATGTGTACAGACCAACTATGTGTAGATAGCAGTGTTTCTAGCAATGACTGAACCTGCAGTGCAACTTTAGAGAAGTCAGTAGTAACAGAGACAGCCCGAACACCTGGCACTAACTGAGGCCTACCCATAGTAGCTGTACACTAGGAGGATGTTAAGATGCAGAGTGCTCAAACAGCAAAAGGTGGGTTGATAGATTTTGCTGTAGATGAAGCCATCTGTCCCTATTGATTTGCAGCTGAGGATACCGACCCATATTGTTTGTTGCATATGCAAATGACCCTTAGGGATTTGTCTCCAAAAGGGTGATAGGGGCTCCAGACATGGACTCCTCAGCTTCATCCTACTGATGAGACCCAAGGACAAAATGTATGTCTTGAGTTTGCAGTGTCTTTTGTTCCAGGTACACTTGCCTGGTATTTCAGGGCTGGATCACCCTTAAGTGAGACCTGACTGATGTACTACAGGTAGAGATGTCGCGGACAGTTCGCCCGCGGACTATTCACGCTCGTAGCGGATGGCGGACACATGCGCTTTTCGGTTTGCCCCCTATTCTTTATCATTGAGGAAACTTTGACCCTGCACCTCACAGTCAAACACATTTCAGCCAATCAGCAGCATACACTCCCTTCCAGAGCCTTCCATCTGAAGGACATAATACATTTTAGAATCATTCTGAAGCTGCATTCGTTGTGAGAGGACAGATAGTGTAGCTGCTGGAGATTTAATAGGGAAATAGATAGCCAGGCTGTGTATTCAGCTTCCACTACAGACCTGAAGGACTCATCTGATATCTACTGCAAGGACAGCAATCCAAAAAGCTCTTTTTAGGTCTAGAACATCATTCACAGTATTTTATTTTATAATTTTTTTCTGTGTAATCTAATTGCATATGCCTGCCTGCCAGCGTGTGTGTGTGACAGGCAAACACCTCACAGCTTATATTGTGCTTATTTTCACTACTCATACCTGGTGGTGTACCATACATTGAAAACAACCATTCTTTTCCTGTAATCTAATTTCAGTTGCCTGCCTGTGTCAGGCTCACAGCTTATATTGTGCTCAGTGAAATAAAACAACACTTTTTTTTACTTTAATAGATTGAATAGCAATTGCCTGCCTACAGGCGTGTGTGAAGCCTATTGCATCTACTCTGCCAACTTTTGCCAGTGCACAGTGATACGTCATATTTGGTGCAACCGTAGTGTACAGTGACATAAAACAACACTTTTTTTACTGTAATCGATTGAATATCAGTTGCCTGCCTACAGGTGTGTGTGTGAGGCCTACAGCGCCTACTCTGCCAACTTTTGCCAGTGCACAGTGACACTCATATCTGGTGGCACCTTAGATTGCACGCGTAGTGCCCCAAATTTGAAGTGGGAGGACCAACCAAGCATCTTTTTCCATCTCCCGCTTCAAAAAATCCATGCCATATACACGTCCCCTGATAGGTGACGTAACAGGTATCAAACTGAATGGGGAGTTTGCGGTTGTGCAAAGGGACTGTTTGCAGTGCTTTAAACGGAGAGATTTGTCTGTTACTGTGAAGCGGGTTTAACCCTTACACTACCTGATCGATACATCATCATAGCTGATGTTTTAAAGCACGTTATTCCAAACAATTTAGGAATGTTAGGTGATTTATGCCCTTTATGGCTTAAAACCAGACTCTGCATCAACTATGTAATTTTCCGTGGGAGTTTTGCCATGGATCCCCCTCCGGCATGCCACAGTCCAGGTGTTAGTCCCCTTGAAACAACTTTCCCATCACTATTGTGGCCAGAAAGAGTCCCTGTGGGTTTTGAAATTTGCCTGCCCATTGAAGTCTATGGCGGTTAGCCCGTTCGTGAACATTTTGATGAAATTTGCGTCCACGGTTCGCGAACCGAAAATTTTATGTTCACGAAATCACTAACTACAGGATATTTCTCCCTGTGAAGGGCACAAGTGAGCTAAAAGAGGTTGCTCTCAGAGTGGATTATCATGTCCATAGAAATACCTTTTAAGGTTAGATTGTTTGATTGAGCGCCTCAATTTTAATTTGTTGCTCCAGATACTTCATGTTGGCTTTTTCTCTTGCCATACCTGAAAGAGGAAAACTAACTGCAGCTACTGCTCTCACCTATGACATCTGCTATGAGACCTGGTTCTAGGTTGTCTTGATCTGGACTGCCTATGGTGATGAGATCCACCATGGAGAGAATAAATATGTAATCTAGAGCAATACAAGCTCCCTCAGCATATTTTTTATGGCCATGGGACAACAGGACAGGTGATCCAGATGAGCGAGAAAAAACTAAAGTAGCTATAGTATGTCATGCCTATGTAGGCAGCTCTGGGTGTGTGGAAAACATATTTTTAAATATAAATCTGTGTGTATAGAATAAATCAATGTAATGTGTGTTTCTGAAATAAGCAGTATGTATTAGATTAGAAAAGTAAAAATGTTACAAATTAAGGGTATGTGAATGATTCCGTTTGTTTTTAACATTTCACATAAGAAAAAAGACACAATAACTCAAATAAAATCAAATAAAAAAATCACCTTAAATCATACACAATCAAGAGAAGAAACATATTTTTACAAAAAAGATTTGTTTATTGAAAAGAATGAATTGCAGATTTAAAAATAAAAACAAATGAAGAAACACGTTCTAAAACCGTGATCCATATAAAAAGTAAAGGACACAATAAAAACGAAAGATGACAAAATGCAAGTCAAGGACGTACAATGCAGAAGAAAGGAGAGTAATACTTTTACTAAAAAAAAAAAAATGTTTAACTACATTAAAATTATGTCTGTAAAGTGTTGGTTCTGGCAAATCAAATTTAATTGAAAGAGTGGAATAGAAATTAGACTCAAGGCTTTAAAAAAACCTGAGGCACAGCCAATGAAAATTAAAAAAATCTGAAAAGTGTAGCAAATATGAGAAAGTACAAATAATAATATATATGTTTTGTTTTTTTCAGATGTATTTAATTCTGGATTTTTGTATTAAATTTCATTCTATTACACTGAATTAGAATGATTATATATACACACACACACACACGTTATCTATTCACTCTGCAAAATATTTTTACTACATTTTTCAAACTTCTGACTTTGATAGCAAAGGTGAGAAACTGCTCAATATGGAAATTATGCGAAGATAGCAATAAAAACAAATCCGATTTATACAATGGCCTTTTAAAGGTCTTAAAAAAATGTTCTTCTATTTTAGGACATTTTTCTTTGTGGCACAGTCATTCTTACAAAATGTTTTCTGCTGCTAAAAAAACGCAAAAAAACCCAATTGTGATATGTGTTATGATGTATAAATACATTCAATAGTCACACAGTTGTGTGATTCAACATGAATAATAGCACCAATAATTATACAGTATTTTGTTCGTAGAAACAAGTTACTGCTTGGTCAATGTCCAATATTAATATATTTAGTTAAGACGGACTCTTCAGCACTTCATGGCTCCTACATATAACAAAAGTAGTTATAAAGATACATTTCTAGATGTATAGAAAAACAGCAGGAGGCACTATTTAAATGAAAACATTTAAAAAAAACAACTAATATTTTGTACAGTAAAAATGCATGTTTTTCAAGCTATGCCCAGGTTACAGTAGCCTGAGTTTTGGAAATTACAAAATAAGTACATAAATCTGCTACAAAATGTACGATTCCAACAACTATAGTTCTGTATTGACTGAGTAAGTTAGTTACAGCAGTGTGTTTTTTACTTGTGTACCAAAATGAAAGATAAAATAATAATTAAACTGGGCAAGATCATCATTACGGGCTCTGTTAAAGCCCTATCACCAAAAAAGCTGAATTTAAAATGAATGACTATTAATACACAGTATTGTATTGTTTTTCTATTGACCAACACATACGTAAAAGGTTTTCCAGTGCTTCTTAATAATACTATTAAAGTGTCACTTGCCAGAAATTTTCCATCAGGCATTTAAAAAGGCATGTTTTATTAATTACAAAAGGTGAGCTTATTAGCCTGGAAAATAAAATATATTTAGAAAAGTAATACCAATGCAACACAAAAAGTTTGTGTGTTTCAAGTTAGGCAGAGTAAACTTGAGAGGAAGTGTTAGGAATCACACAGAGTTTATTATCTAAGTTTTCTTAGCCACTTTTAGATTTAAAAGGATGGCAATACAAACACAAGCTTGGAGATTCCCAAAGTTATTTTAAAGGGTTAGGACGAGATGAGAAGAAACCTGTTTCACTGTAAAATAGGCTTTCTACACTATAGACTACAATTTATTTTAATTCACAGCACTTTTGAAATGTTTAAAAGATAATCTGACAGAAAATGTTGGACTAAGTAGTACTGTATTGTAGGCGATTTGGTGTAAACGTATTATCAAACAAATCAGACATTTACAGAGACTTAACTGACGAGTTATGTTGTATGCTACAGATCTTAAAACCATTTTTTCTGTACCGTGATGTACACAGTAGAGGAATTTGAATGCTTTTGAACTTTTGAATTGATTATACATTATGTGCCTTCTTTATTTAAAACAATCTCTGACGGCATGAGTCATAATAACTGGTGCTGTTGAGTGCTAAAAACATGTCTTTCTGCACAAAGCGGATAAACTTTGCAAATGGACACAAAGGCTGGTTTGAATTTCTTTCATGATCTCTACAGAAAGAGGTCTTAAAGGTGACATCCTCTCCATTATATAGAACTCGAACATAATGTTCTTTTTTCTTTTCAGTGTCATGCCACAGTTCAAAGACTAACCTAGCTGCAAATTGTGGGAACCTGGCTTCTGTGAGCCCTAGAGCACTTAAAACTGGTGAGAGAGTCACATCATGGGCGGAATAGAGAGCAAATAATTCTTCATTCTTGCCTTCTAAAATGCGTTGCATTCTGTTGATTGTCTGGTTTAGAAGTGGATAAGTTGCCATCAATGCATATTTATAATAAAGCTGCTTTCTGTGTCTCTCCTTTTCGTCCTCTATCTGATGTGCCTTGATGACCTTAAAGTGCTCTATGTCTATGCAGCCATTTTTGGTGCAAGGGAAACCAACATTGTGGCAGAAATGACACAACAGTGAGTCAATGGGATTAGATGCTCTTAACTGTCGAGTTGGAACGCCCACAATCTTAGCCATATCAATGTAGGTTTTCTCTAACTGATTGTTCTTCACTCTAAAACTGTACTGGCGCCTCTGTTCCTCTTCCAGGTAGTGATTTCTCATTGGGCAAGCGCAGTGGCTAGAGCAAAATATCGTACTCCATTGGTATCTAATATTTATCTTCTTCCAGTCAAAGTCAGGCAGGAAGCTATATAGCAGGGCCAGCCCACTTTGCAATGTTCTGCTTTTTCCAGTGGATTCAAAATAGAGATTCTTTGCAGTCCAGTTCTTTGGTAGAAGTTTATGTTTTTTTAAATAGATTTCCCTCAAGAGCTGCCCATTTCGTAGATGTTGCACAACACCTAGAATAAACATAAATTATTTAGAGAACGAGCATAGTTGAAGAAAATAAAATACACTTTGTTTAAGTATTTATATTAGCAGCTGTAAACTATTAACATAAAAACATTTTTTTAGAGAAAAAGAAAAATCAAAATTTTGGAAAACGGTTTACCCATTCAATACTACATCTTGTCGCTGCTTACCACTTCTGGATAGCAAGACCATGAGAGGCATGAAGAAAGTGAGGGGAGTTTATTAGATAAATGAATATTACTGAATTTTAACATCACCTTATTACCCCACAGGCCCAGTAGCAGACAACATGTATACACAGATATAAGCCCTCATCTCCAGAAATGAACACAGTCTTTACTAAAGTATCATGGATGCCCCCAAGGTCCAATAAAAGTCTATTTTGTTTCTCTAGTTAAAACTACCTTTATGACTTTTTCCATTATTTTTAGTCAGTAGTCCTTAACTTTTTCATTTTACACAAGTAACTATGCTATTATTTTAAATGTATTTTTAAGTTATCTAACTTGTTTTGATACAGACCATAAAATACACCTTCCCTTTCAGCAATGAACTTGTTTAAATACAATAAGTGGGGGAAAAAAAGTATTTGATTCCCTGCTGATTTTGAACGTTTGTTCACCGACAAAGAATGACCAGTCTATAATTTTAAATTGATTTGCAGGTCAGGGAGGGAAATAAGTATTTGAAACCCTATCAATCAGCAAGATTTCTGGCTCCCACGTGTCTTTTATAAAGGTAACGAGCGGAGATTAGGAGCACTCTCAAAGAAAGTGCTCCTAATCTCAGCTAGTTACCTGTATAAAAAGACACTTGTCCACAAAAGCAACCAATCAGATTCCAAACTCTCCACCATGGTCAAGACCAAAAAGCTGTCCGAGGATGTCAGGGACAAGATTGTAGACCTACACAAGTCTGGAATGGGCTACAAGACCATCGTCAAGCAGCTTGGTGAGAAGGTGACAACAATTGGTGCTACTATTCGCAAATGGAAGAAACACAAAATAACTGCCAGTCTCTCTCGGTCTGATGCTTCATGCAAGATCTCACCTCATGGAGTTACAATGATCACGAGAACGGTGAGGAATCAGCCTAGAACTACACCGGAGGATCCTGTTAATGGTCTCAAGGCAGCTGGGACCATAGTCACCAAGAAAACAATTGGTAACGCACTACGCAGTGAAGGAAATCTGACAGCGCCCGCAAGGCCCCCTGTTCAAGAAAGCACATGTACAGGCCCGTCTGAAGCTTGCCAATAAACATCTGAATGATTCAGAGGAGAACTGGGTGAAAGTGTTGTGGTCAGATGAGACCAAAATCAAGCTCTTTGGCATCAACTCAACACAAATGCTGCCTATAATCCCAAGAACACCATCCCTACCGTCAAACATGGGAGGTGGAAATATTATGCTTTGGGGGTGTTTTTCTGCTAAAGGGACAGGACAACTGCACCACATCAAAGGGACGATGGACGGGTCATGTACAGCCAAATCTTGGGAGAGAACCTCCTTACCTCAGCCAGGGCATTGAAAATGGGTTGTGGATGGGTATTCCAGCATGACAATGACCAAAAACACACAGTCAATGCAACAAAGGAGTGGCTCAAGAAGAAGCACATTAAAGTCCTGGAGTGGCCTAGCCAGTCTCCAGACCTTAATCTCATGGAAAATCTGTGGAGGGAGCAGAAGGTTCGAGTTGCCAAACATCAGCCTTTGAAACCTTAATGACTTGCAGAGGATCAACAAAGAGTGAGACAAAGTCCCTCCTGAGATGTGTGCAAATCTCGTGGCCAACTACAACAAATGTCTGACCTCTGTGATTGCCAACAAGGGTTTTGCCACCAAGTACCAAGTTGAAGGGGTCAAATACTTATTTCCCTCATTGACCTGCAAATCAATTTATAACTTTTCCAAAATGTTTTTTTCTTGTTTTTTTTGTTATTCTGTCTCTTACTGTTAAAATATACCTACCATTAGGTATATTTCTTTGTCAGTGGACAGTCAAAATCAGCAGGTGATCAAATAATTCCCCCCCCCACTGTATGTACCAAAATGTTACTCTTTAATGAGTTATATATACACAAGTTCATAACAGAGATGCCTCTCGCCCCAAAATCACTCATTTAGCCATTTTATATATAGGCACATCCAGCCAGAAAATGCTAAAAAAAAGGGGGTTAAAAAAACCTATGAATTCCTGATTCACCCTAATTATTTGCAACAAACTGTACTTCTGAAAATGAAATACTCATAATGCAGTTCTAATATGTTAAGTAATATATATATTCAACATGTCACATAACTAGGAAGAAGGGATGGTAGGTATGACAGTAACTGTAATTATATGGGAGGAAAATGGTGTATTATTCATAATTTGTTTTAACAACAACAAAAAAAAAGAAACCCAGCAAGCTAGTAAACATCATACTTTTTATTAACATTTTTTTATAGTGTACACGCCCAATAATTATGTGCAGGATAAGTTTCTACGCAATATCACTCAAAGAAAAGTAAGCATGGATAACCACAATTCTGTGATTAATCAGATATAAATTGCATATAAATATTGTTTAACTAGAACAATGCGTTTAAATGTGTAATTGCATTGTCTGAAATTACATTTTTTTTGCACTGCATCTGTGGCATCTCACAATTGAGCTTCTTTTATTACTTGACAGTAAAATTGAAATAGCCTACAAACCTGTCTGAGTTAGTTCTCCCATTTCACACATACTATGACTGGGGAAACGAGGCAGGCTTATCAAGGTGCCATCCATTCGTGCGTCGGAGCCTTTTGACATATGTATAATAAAATCTGACAATAGAGGATGCGATGGTTTTCTGTAGAAAATTAAGAAAATAATAAAAACCTAGTAAGTGCATGAGCAAGGATACTAATGAAATTAGTACTATGATACTATGATTTACAAGTGGCAAAACACAATTTCCGGGCTATGGAACAAATACAGAGAAAAGCAGCCATGATCAACCCTTTGTGTCTGAATACACAAGTCTTTGTGAAGTAAATGTCTGTTAAACATTGGTAAAGACTTCAGTGGTCAGTGCAATTTGAAACAAATTAACAGCATTAGCTGTGTAAATCATGGGTATAAAGGGATTTTTAGGCAACATCTTAATTTTAGTAGACACAGTTTGTGCTTGAAGGATGTCATGTTTTTGTCTACTTGCTGTCTTTAAGACTGAATGGGTGTGTTCTGGTATTTTTCACTATCTATTCAAGAATGGAAGGAGTAGGAAGAGAGGCATTTGTTGACAAATTAGTAGATTCAGATAAGATTTCCGCAATGGACAACTCTTTCCTCCAATATGCTCAGTAGAGGCATCTATTCAAGAATGGAAGGAGTAGGAAAAGAGAGGCATTTGTTGACAAATTAGTAGATTCAGATAAGATTTCCGCAATGGACAACTCTTTCCTCCAATATGCTCAGTAGAGGCAGCTTGCAAGAATACTTGCAACCATTGTTTGCCTTGCTCTATAACCTCCCCTTACTCCTTAAATGGAAGTGTGACTATCATGGCAACTTCCGCGTACTCGAAGAGTCTGCTGAAATGAAGACTCTCTCGAAAAATGTGTTTCTATCCATGACTTACAGAGCTGTTAATTTGGTTAGTTTGTTGCATACTTCACAATCATATGAACTTTTTGGTAATCTACAGTCTTTTAATGAAACTGTTCTAGTTGAACGGACGAAGGAGAGAGTCCGAACATTCAAAACCTGAAAAGACTATATTTAATTTTTGCAGCAACAAAAAAACTTTATTAATGAAAAAAGTATATATATAAAACTATAGTATATAGACGGCATGTGTCACTAGGAGCATATTGTATGTAATGTCACTGTCATTGTGCGCATGTATCACCAGGAGTATGTTGCATTGCATGTTTATCACTACATACATGATAAACATGCAATGCAACATGCTCCTAGTAACACACACACAATGCCTGGCCCATATGGCACACTGCCAGACCCTTACCTTGCCAAGCAGGTCTAGTAAATATGATATGGGGGCCTCCGTGGCAGATGGGATGAAGGCTGGAGCGCAAAGGCACTCATCTCGAGGCTTGCAAGTTAGAGGGGGGAGTTCAAATTGTATTGCCTTTGATGGACAAGTCGCTAGTGTGTTATATATTATCTATGACCCTCGAGGGGTTCCCTCCTAAATTTTATAATAAGCATAGGATTACTACAAAAGCCCTATATGGCGGATTTCTGGAGCAACAGCAAAAATGATTATTGAACTCCTGATGCGGACAGATTCACTTCAGCGTCTCAGGCTAAGATATCTAACTAAGGAGTTTAGTCAAAACTTGCAAGTGGTCTAGTGCCCCCTACAGTTTTAAAAGCCGAAATCAACACAGGAGTTCATAAACACTCCAAATCTGTGCTTCTCATTTCTTTTTTAAGTGTTACTTAATGTCTAGCCAAACCACCTCAAAATTGCTGGAGAATTGTGTAGACTATTGAAGGATATATATTTAGTTTGAACATGTAATTGCAATTGCAGTTAGACACTTAAAAATATTTTAACTACTCATTTCTACAAGAGAAATAAAAGCACTCCGCTTTGTGAACTCTAAACTTGTGTGAAGTTAATAAAAATGTATTTCCTATTAGGCCAGTGTAGGATGTTTTGAAAAATTAATTTGGAGAGGAGGGGTAATGGAATTGCAGCCAAAGCTCCTTCTCTTATAGAGAATGATCCAGGTTATCTGGCCTGCATAATTAATGCTATGTATAATTGTTTGTTTTCTGGTCAGTTGTCCTAACCACAATGAGAGAGGTGGGCTAGGAGTTCAGCAGAAGCCATTAAAGGTATATAGAAGTTTCCCTGTTTTAAAGATTTTCTAATTTAAGACAAACTACTTATATCAGATACGCACATTACATTTAGTCATTCTATACACAAACAGATGTATTTTATTTAAAAAATAAAAAAATAAGTAAACAAAAAAAGTTTGGTTTTCACACCACCAGAGTTGTTTACATGGGCAACTCATACTAACCAACAAAAGAACTGCATGCAAGCATGTTTTTTAACCCTATACTAACCATCCAACCAGTAGGAGCACAGTACAGAGGTCCAGAGCAGCCGGTAGGTGAAAAGTGTGTGGAGGGAACAAAAGACTACAAATCCCATGATATTCTGCTGCAGATACTAATTCCCCATACTTTGCTGCAATGTTTTACCTGCAGCTGATTCGCCACATCTAATTTTGTGTTAATTTAGCTTGGATTTTCAAAGGCATTCTTCCTCAAAATCAACTGCCAGAAAACTGAAGAAAGTGTGCAATATTTAGGGTAAGTTTATTTGAGGATTTTTTAATGCACAAAATGTTTCCATACACCACTGCATATTCTCAGATGCATTCATAATCCATGACACTTCTGTATATATTTAATGAGAAACTGTGTTAATAATGTTTATTGTAAAAAAAAAAGCATTTTAATATTAATATAAAACTCTCATGATGTAAGGTGCATATTTTAAACAAATTTCAAGTTCCTTCACTAACAACCCACAAGCTTAGATTACATCAAGTTTTATGCGTTTCCATTTTTTAAAAAAGATTATAATACATACATTGATCACTCCTTGGAATGAACAGACTTTAATTTAGGAGCTTACATTTCTATGCCAGTGCAAGTATTTTCGTTAATCTATACATTTCTGTACTACTTGTTCATGCATTTTATTAGCATGATTACCTTTCTGGATCAAGAAGGCAGTCAATCTCAGGTCTCTTTGTTTTCGGGATGGCATACAATGGATACCGGTCTCCATGACGGATCAGAACTTGGACAGAGAGCAATTTCAAGTTGTGAGGTGCATGACCTGGATATAGGAAAAATAAGTATTTATCTACCTTTGCAAGTGGTCATATCGGTCTTTTGAAAAGAACATTTCTTCAAACATACTCCTCCAAAATTAACATTAATCTGTGGCTTCTATTGTACAACATGTTCAAACAGAAGACGCATAATCTGTTTACAATTGATCTGTATATATTTGTAATGCATATAAGTATGCTAAAGTACAATCTGCTGCTAAGCTTGTATTTTTATTTTAGCACACATTAAAAGAAGAGAAAACAATGCAAATTCAAGTTATATATAAGTATCCCAACCTATCCATTGTTCCAACTATTATTGGAAGCTATCGGTGGGAAAATATGTTTTGTGGAATACTTGCAGGAAATGATTGCCCTTTTTTCCATAATTACTGGAGCAAGAACATATAAACAATTCCAGCAGTAACCTGAATTTAATCACATATTTTCTATGCAATTTGGCAACTTCTACGCTGGCTTTCACAGCCAGGAGAAACAATACCTTCCATGCTTTTCTCATTTCTTCCAGGAGTATTGCAGTAGAGATTAGCTTCACGGAGTGGATCTAGTGCAGGAGGCTCAGTCATAGGATCAGGCATTATTCTTTTACGATTCTTGATGCTTAATCCATCGCCTTTACCTTGGACGCCTACGATCATGTGCACTGGAAACTCTAATAGAAAAATTAAAACCAAACATATATTCACTTATAAAAAAAAAATGTATGATTTAAGTTTGCAGTTTAATTAATATATATAAATTTGTGCATATAAATAGAGCATTAAATGTTTTAAGAATCTTATAAATTTGATTTTATCTTTTCAATTGCCACTGAAGTGTCCTATATATAGCATGAACTTATGAAAAGACTTGATACACGATACACGATTTTGCTCCTTAATGCCTTCTAGGTTTGTACCCTACCCTTTCACTGTATTGTGGTAGTGTCCGGGTTGATAGAATTGTATGAAGCTTAAAAAGGTCTGTGTTTTTCATGTAAAATCTATTTTTTAGTTCACATTAAAAATGCATGTACAAACAGCAGCAAAACTTTAGCCAGGAAATAGTTTTTTTCTTTTTTTTACTTCACCTCATTAATGGCTACAGATGTACCACTCTCCACCTCTCTCATTGCTCTAAGCACTACTGAAAAGAACAAAAATCTGAGATCACATAATTAGGCAGGATGGGTAACCTGTAGCATGCTCTATAGTTACAATCCCATAACACATGCATCTACAATGTAAGCATGCTCCCGGTTATCAAACATGCCTAAATAATGTTGTGATCTCAGTTAAAAATGTGTGTTTTTCCTTCAATGTTGCAATGAGAGAGGTGGGGGGGGGGGGGGGGGGGGGGGAATACAACAGCAGCCATTAATGAGGTATACTGTATTTGATAATTACACTTTCTGGCTAAAGCTTTGATTTGCTATTGCTTGCATGTGTGTTTTTAGTGTTAATTAATGGTGAACTTAAAAAAAAAAAAAAGATTTCACATAAAAAGCACTGGTACTTTAAAAGGGGGCATGTCACCTGCACAGGTTGTTCTTATATGGAAGAATACACTTGTAACAATTGAAGGTTATACTTTTACACATATATTTGAACTTCTATAAGACCTCAGTAATATTAGGTGATATAAAGTGCTGGAGAATACAGAAAATCAAACAGTTTAGAACTCCGCTGCAGCCTCATTGGGTCTTGAACTGGCTCTTAATCTACTGACCCAAACGGCTCAGCACGACGAGTGTCAGTAACTGGCAAACTAGGCAAGTTACATACATTTTAAAATAGATAATCTTCTGTAATACAGATCTATATTAAAAAAAAATCTTAAAAGGGCCAGTTAATTCAGTACAACTTGGAGCACACCACTGTAAAATATTACTCAAAACATGTTGAAATATTTTTTGAATTTTTGAAATAGGTGCGTTTTTCACAGAAAAAAAAAAAATCATAAATGAAGTTCTGTTTACATGATAATTATCCCTCCAGAGAGAGGGACTGACAGCAAGAACGGTTTGTGGAAAGCAGATCAGAAAGAGTGTTAACCCTACACACATTCATCTGTGCAGAGAAATTAGTGCTGGAAACTCTTAAATATGTCACTTGTGGGTTAATTGATGGCTTATGACATTCCTGAAAGCAGAGTAAAACCATAATTATTGTATTCACCGGAGCTTGCAACGCCTGTTGTGGCAGATGCAGTTAATCATGGACAGTCAGCAGTGTGTTTGTAAACTGACCTATTGATTTTTAGGTGTTATTAATGTAATAAAAAAAAAAGCAACAGATCATTTTAACATATAATCTTATGCTTTTTCACACCATGAAGAAAAGAGCACCTTCTAGTGAGATAAATGGCCCTTTAAGAGTCAGTTAGAAGATTTGATATACCTTGTGGTGTGTTTGTAGATCAAAACATATCATCAGGATTAAAATACACCCCCATGAGCACTTGAACATAGTATGTCCATTTAACTTAGCACTATAGATTTTATCCCTACGCTTTTAACATTTTGCTGTACATCATATTAACCCTGAATGATTAGATACATACATCAGATATTTAACTATCTTGTTTTTACAGCCTGCATACTGGAAATTTAGATTTTAGGGAAAACAAAGCATTTTATGTCCACAGACTAAAAAATCCTAATGTGCACAGTGGGACAATATAAAGCATGTTCATGATTAGTGCATAAAAGCAAAGTGGTCGACCTGCCCAGCAATTTTCAATAATGTTCCTGCTTAAAGGACCACAAAAACTGCCATATGTAGGCTGTGTTTTCAGTTAAAGAGTGGAAAATCATGTGGAAAATTTGATTACATTTTTAAATTGATGAAGATTTTACTTCAATGACTATACTAAAATGACAATATCGAAGCCACCCCACAAGACTCTGCATAAAGAAGAAGACTGGAGTCCTAAGTGTTCTGTTTTTAAGATTGTTTCACTGGAAGGTCATAGGTTTTATTTTTTGCCCTGCCACTTATTTATATATCTCAATCCTATGTGTGTTATTAAATACATAACTCAATTAAAAAAAGGGGGAGGCATTGGATTATAACCAACAAAAACAATTTATAAAACAACATTTACCACTACACCAACACACTCTGCTTTAAAAAGTATGTCTCTGACAGTTAAACTAATATATATATATATATATATATATATATATATATATATATATATATATTAGTTTACTGTATATGTGTATATATATATATATATATATATATATATATATACACACACACACACACACATATACATACATACATACACACATATACATACACACATATATAAATATACATACATACACACACAAATTTATATATATATATATTTATATATATATATATATATATATATATATATATATATATATATATATATATATATATATATATATATATATATATATATATATACACACACATATACAGTGGACATAAAAAGTCTACACACCCCTGTTAAAATGTCATGTTTCTGTGCTGTAAAAAATTATACAAAGATAAATCATTTCAGAACTTTTTCCACCTTTAATGTGACCTATAAACTGTACAACTCAATTGAAAAACAAACTGAAATCTTTTAGGTGGAGGGAATAAAAATAATGTGGTTGCATAAGTCAAGCCTCACATTGTGTGGCAAAGATCATTGCCAGCCTTCAAATTTTATTTCCGTTATTAGTCTAAAATAGAATGTGTCACAGTTCGTTACTCCAACCTTATTATCTATGCAGATCTTTGTGGGAGGATTCAAAAAGCTATACAACAAGCAATAAATAAAAATGACATGATTTTCTACTTTCTATCTGATGGTACAGAGCAGGATATCTGTGTCCATTTAACGTTTTTCATGCAAAAAACAAACAAAAAAATATAAATTTTTAGAATGTGCACTTTTTAAAATGATTAACAGAGTATACCAAACTGCTGCCATCTAAAATTAGTTATCTAAAATGCTGCTTTATGATATTTGTAGATTCGATCATCACATTCAAACCTTCAAAATCAAATTGTTTTTTTTTTTTTAAAAAGACAAACCAAAAATCATACTTCTTCATGTGTCTGAAAACTTTCCTCAAGGGTTTGAAGCCCTTGAGGAAAGTTTTCAGACAAAAGAAGAAGTATGATTTGGAAGTATATGCTTATAGGAATTTGTATGTGTGCTGTGAACACTACCCTCAAAGTGCCTGCTTTAAATTATACATGAATACAAGGGAGTGTCTCATAGCAAAGTAAAGCTTGGCAGCAAACTAACCAAATAAAGACATATTTACTTTAATGACTATAATTAAAATGCAGAGAATATGCTTTCAGAAGACAGTTATGGAAATAACATATTTCAGATTTAGGATTTTAAAATAGTCAGTCTTCCATTTGCACCGTGGTTTTGGCTCCATCATGTATATTGAAACTATATAAAAGAAATGAATATTGTATGAGAAATATTGGATTAGATCCAAGGGGTCACAAGATGCGATTGATGGGTTTCCAAACTGCTGGAAAATATGTATTTTCCAAGGCAGCAAAATGAATGCCCTGACAGGATATTGCAAAAAGTTAGTTAATAAAAGTTCTTTAAAAAAATGATATATAAATATTTAGAATGTATCTTTTTAATATTAACACTGCATTATTAATTCTAAATATATTTCATATTTCTGAACTAACACATTCTCTTATAGCGTATACATTTAATCATCATATATTTGATCTCTTCCTTTCGATGGTAATAAATGTAAATTTTAATATACTATGGCACCACCAGGGTTAAATGAAGCAATAAATTACACAAGGTTTTTGTAATTTTTTTAATTATTATAATTATCGATTTTCATTATTTTTACGGTCTTTGAAGTGTAGGTAACCTTAAGATATATGGTAATATACAGATAAGGAACCCAACTACCTATACATATATTTTTTTATTTCATTATTCTTTGATCCTCTTAATTTTTTATTGTCCTATTGTTTTTTGATTTTCAGTATTATATATTCAAATCTTTTTTAGAGTATATACCTTACACCCTAACACTACTATATATAGGGTACAAAGTATCCATTATTGTTACATTTATGTGTTAGGTTTTCTTTACTATACCTAATTACGTGCAGTTAGAGTAATACACATGGACTGGGCAGATGAGTGAAAGTTCCATGTTACTGTTTAACAGGCCCAGTTATCTAAGGGGTTAATTAGAATTCCAGTATAAATAGATGCAGCTACTGGGTTCTCATCTACCCCAATAGAAGCACTTTGTTGCGAAAAGTGCGTTGGGTCATAATGCACTTGCTCTATATCTGTTCCATTGTCTGATCGTGTTGTGTGCATGCGCGGGCGTCTATTGCGTGAGCGTGACGTCACTGTTGCGAGGCGCGGTGCTCAGTTTGGAGCCTGATGGGACCACAGCCTTGTATGCAGCTCCGATTCAGGAACTTCTCTATGCGATGACAAATTTCAAGGTAGGAGACAGCTCACCCTAAGATTGATGCTTTGGGAAGTTTTCCCTTTACTTGCAGGAAATGTTTTTTTCCAGGTGGCTGTGAAGATCTCACAGTGCACCCTTCCTCTGCAGCATATAGCATACTTTATCAGTCTGGAGTTTACTCTTTCTATTTTTAAGGAGGAATTTTGCCTCTCCTCATATCCCAATTTTGGGAGTAGCATTTAATATGCAGAGGTTGTATACAATCTTTGGAGTTTATGCTTAGATCCCCACATGGTTTCATGTGTGTGTCTGTGACATGCAGTATAATCACACATTCATATATAGAATACAATTAGTTAATCTGCATACAGGACTGTGGTATTTTCTTTATGCCCCCTCTTGTTTTTAAGTAAGCCAAGTTGGCACTTTTTTTATCCATTATTTCCCCTTTGTTTTATTTATTAATTATTAAAAGTTATATTTTAGGTTTCTTTATTTGGATCTGGATATAAGCTGTGATTGCATATGTCCTTGACCAGGAATGGGCTGCTTACATATATAACCCATGTGATCATATATATGAGCTGATTTATATACTTACAGTAGATATAAAAAGTTTACACACCCCTGTTAAAATGTCAGGTTTCTGTGCTGTAAAAAAATTAGACAAAGATAAATCATTTCAGAACTTTTTCCACCTTTAATGTGACCTATAAACTCTACAACTCAGTTGAAAAACAAACTGAAATCTTTTAGGTGGAGGAAAGAAAAAAAAAAGAAAATAAAAATAATGTGGTTGCATAAGTCTGCACACCCTCTTATAACTGGGGATGTAGCTGTGTTCAGAATTAAGCAATCACATTCCAAATCGTGTTAAATAGGGTTCAGCATACACCTGTCATAATTTAAAGTGCCTCTGATTAACCCCAAATAAAATTCAGCTGCTCTAGTTGGTCTTTCCTGAAATGTTCTTAGTTTCATCCCACAGCAAAAGCCATGGTCCACAGAGAGCTTCCAAAGCATCAGAGGGATCTCATAGTTAAAAGGTATCAGTCAGGAGAAGGGTACAAAAGAATTTCCAAGGCATTAGATATACCATGGAACACAGTGAAGACATAATCAAGTGGAGAAAATATGGCACAACAGTGACATTACCAAGAACTGGAGCTCCCTCCAAAATTGATGAAAAGACGAGAAGAAAACTGGTCTGGGTGGCTACCAAGAGGCCTACTGCAACATTAAAGGAGCTGCAGGAATATCTGGCAAGTACTGGCTGTGTGGTACTTGTGACAACAATCTCCTGTATTCTTCATATGTCTGGGCTATGGGGTAGAGTGGCAAGACGAAAGTCTTTTCTTATGAAGAAAAACATCCAAGCCAGGCTACATTTTGCAAAAACACATCTGAAGTCTCCCAAAAGCATGTGGGAAAAGATGTTATGGTCTGATGAAACCAAGGTTGAACTTTTTGGCCATAATTCCAAAAGATATGTTGTCGCAAAAACAACACTGCACATCACCAAAAGAACACCATACCCACAGTGAAGCATGGTGGTGGCAGCATCATGCGTTGGGGCTGTTTTTCTTCAGCTGGAACTGGGGCCTTAGTTAGGATAGAGGGAATTATGAACAGTTCCAAATACCAGTCAATATTGGCACAAAACCTTCAGGCTACTGCTAGAAAGCATGAAGAGGTACTTCATCTTTCAGCATGACAACAACCCAAAGCATACATCCAAATCAAAGGAATGGCTTCACCAGAAGAAGATTAAAGTTTTGGAATGGCCCAGCCAGAGCCCAGACCAGAATCCGATTGAAAATCTGTGGGGTGATCTGAAGTGGGCTGTGCACAGGAGATGCCCTCGCAATCTGACAGATTTGGAGTGTTTTTGCAAAGTAGAGTGTGCAAATCTTGCCAAGTCAAAATGTGCCATGCTGATAGACTCATACCCAAAAAGACTGAGTGCTGTAATAAAATCAAAAGGTGCTTCAACAAAGTATTAGTTTAAGGGTGTGCATACTTATGCAACCATATTATTTTATTTTTAGATTTTTTCTTCCGTCTACCTAAAAGATTTCAGTCTGTTTTTCAATTGAGTTATACAGTTTATAGGTCACATTAAAGGTGGAAAAAGTTCTGAAATGATTTATCTTTGTCTCGTTTTTTTACAGCACAGTAACCTGACATTTTATCAGGGGTGTGTAGACTTTTTATATCCACTGTATATCAATGGTGGAAGTTATCTACCCTATATAGACCCCACTAGTTGTAACTGGCTTACTCCTTAACATATATTCCTCTGTTCTCCTGATATTTATTTGTTGCCACTCTACACCATCAGTTGCTTTTTCTATATATATATATATATATATATATATATATATATATATATATATATATATATATATATATATATATATATATATATATATATATATATATATATATATATATATATACACATATACATATACATATACACACACACAACTTACCCAAAAAGTATTAAAACAAAAATAAAATAATGTATATGCATGGTAAATAAAATGAATGATCTTTTTTTGCAACATTCCTAAGTTTCAAGTAACTTACTATGAAACTATAAAAGTGTATCCATACTGCCTAAATGGCATAGCAAGCAAAACTACTTTAAAATAAATAAATAAATAACAATAACAACAACAACAACAACAACAACAACAACAACACACAAATCATGTAAATAGATGGCTAGCATTGCAGTACATTTTAATATATTCACGTAATAGATTTCACATTTACTAGTGTGAAACTTTACCTGGAAACACATGTGCTTCTGTTTTGAGCTGCATGCTTAAGGGAAACCATCTGGAAACTGGAATAAAACAACAGCACATAAATAACGAGATGTTATTTCAAATAATAAATTAACCTCAATAAAACAATTCAGCAACTATTTAAAACACACAAATAAAATACCTCTTGAACTTCAAAAATGTATACCAATAAGTAACTTTGCTAGAAAGAAGACTTCAATAGCAGAGAAATATAGCCGTTTAAAGCAAAGATACACCTTACATATGTTGCATGTGCCTAAGTGCAGGTATTCAGGTTTGACAGTCTTGAAGAAATGTAAAGATGTTTTCTACCCAAGAAAAATGAAACAAAGTTATAGCACAGTCTAAAAAGACACTTAAAAAGGTGTAAAGAGAGGTGTTTTAAAAAGTAGGAGAAGAAAAGACAGCTATTTGCACACTATGGCCCCCTAAAGCAACAAATGTATTAACATATACAATTGTCGATGGTTACTGAGAACACCACTGACCACATTTTTAGTAAAATGCATATTAAAACATAACAGAGAAAATGTTCTTCAAACAAAAAAAAGCACAAAAAAACAAACAAAACAAGCATAAACACATACCCATTAAACATGTAGACTTCATACACTATTTAAAGAACAAAAATATTTTAAAAAAATGATCACTCTCACATGAGCCACTACAGCATTACCACTAAGATAAAAAAAAGTGATGAAGTATTACCCAAGATTAGAAGAACTGGAATCATGGTTCCCGAGAGCTGTAACGTCCCAGATGCTGCTCACTATGAAAATGGCAGCGCTTTGTACTTACAGTATAATTTATTTTTGGCTGTAGTACCACCTCAGGGAAGGGTTCCCTGCTAACACAGCACTCTCTTTCAAATGGCTACATACATAACCGTTGATTCAAATGCTTGTTCAGGGAAGTGCTAAACCAAAAGGAAGAAAGGCAATCTTGTTCTCCCTGGATTATTATTTTTTTTTGGGGGGGGGTATCACAGGAGTATTAAGGTTACTATTCCACATTTTTAGCTAAGCAATAAAACGTCAGAATATTATATATATCGAACACACACAGTATTATGGTACATCATTAAAAAACAGATAAAAATGCATTAATCTTCTCGCCTTACTCTCAGCCCAACAAAAACTTTCCCGAGAAACAAACAAACAAAAAAAATATATATATATATATATATATATATATATATATATATATATATATATACACACACACACACACATTTTTTTGAGGAACAGCCAGTTCCTGCCAGTAAAGTAAAGGAAGCTCATAACATTGTTGCTTTTGTCTACTTCATGGTGTGAACAAGACTGCTTGCAGCAGCTCTCTGAGCATTAGTGATGATAGCATGCAGAAACAAAATGTACCTGGTCCTGTAATGCTGGAATTAGTGATTTGGAGGGTGCTCCATTATAATGTCTAGGTCAGTGGGGCAAGGGTCTAGCATTTGTCCCCTTTGGCACCCTTGGGTATAAGTTTTTAAACTAGAGGTTTAGCAGTTCTTAAAGGGATATGAAAGTTTCATGGATTAATACATTTCTGCACTTTATAGGCAGAAAGCAGCCAATATGTATGCAGCACATCTCCCAAAACATTTTTATTAATATCTAAAAATCCTGCTAATGATTATGTTGACACCTCCATGGGGTGTCTAAACAACTTCCTGATCCCCACCCAAGCAGCATGCAGCATCCGGGGAGCAATATTAACCCACTATTTATCTGCTGTTGCTTGCTCAGTCAATCTCCTTGCAGCTCCCTGTCTGTATGTCAGCAGCAATACATAGCACATCAGTGATACATACATATCCCAGGCTGCTTTGCAGCACAAACAGGACCCAAGAGTTAACTCAAACGTTTCAGCTAACCAGATTGACCAAAACAAATCATTTTAAATGTGATGCTAATTTAACCTGGTTTTGGAGGGCGTTAACCCTAATATTCAACTGTCAGAAATTACAAGACATTTTGCCAACTTCAAGTGAAGTATTTAAAATGTTTTATTTTGACTGTTTCATGCGCACAACAAAAAATGTTTGCATACACTACTAATTCTCCTCTATCAGATGCATTCATAATACAACAAACTTACATATTCCATTGAATCAAAACATGTGTTTCAATGGTCTGTTGCCTCACCACTCATTATGCAAACAGCAGCTAAAACATGGGTTTGCTTGTGTATATATTATGCACTAGCGACTTGCCCATCAAAAAATGACGGGTAATAAAACTGTAAGGCAAGTAATGCTGTTTGCCACAGAGAGTAAGTGTTTTGGTGATCCGAGATCCTTGTGCCCTCATTGCGAAGCTGGTGCGCGCCTTTGGCACTCATTGCGTGGCTCGGTTTGTATCATTTAGCGTCCTTGCTAATGGTGTATGTTGTAGGTCATACAGGTTTTAGTAATAGCCGTATTTGCTTTATGGCTTTCGGCGTCGTGTAGGGCTCGTTTTCTGTTTTTTTCGTCATCCATTTTTTCTCTCGCTTGGAGGATTTTCGAGTGTCTAAACTTTGTAAATTTGAATTAAAATCGAGGTTTAACCTGTATTGCAGAGGTCATGGGTGTCCCCCCTTGCTGTGGGTAAGGTTTTTATTTTATTTTTGTGTTTTTTTAATCTTTGCTGCTGTGCGCTGGTTGTCCGTTAAGTTCGTATTTTTGCAAGTCCTTAATGGAGTTTTTCCTAGTCCCGCGGCTCGTATTTTTTTGTCTAAGTCCGTAGTTAGTCATTGCTTGTTTATTGTTTTTTTTCAAAGTCCCGCTTGTGTGGTCGTTTGTAACCGGTTGTGAGGCGCCGTAGAGCCTCCACCTCCGCAAATGCGGCCCCGCGCTTTGCGAGGGTCCGCATTTGCGGCTCATTGCAGCAGACGTGGAAGCCTCCACCTCTGCAAATGCGGACCCTCGCTTCGCGAGGGTCCGCATTTGCAGTCTGAAAGTCGTAGGGGGTCGTAGGGATGAGCTCCTACGGCACTCACCTCCACCAGTGCAAGGATCGCCTTTGGCGCTCCTTGCCAGCAACTGCGGCCCTCACTTTGCGAGCAAGCCCGCAAGCGTTAGCAACAACCCGCATTGCTGAGAACTATATATACGATTGGTGGAATTCATCCCCTACTAGTTTTCAGCATTCTTGAACCAATCATATATATATTTGACTAAAGAGTGCTTGAAACTAGTAGGGGGCAAAGTCAATGTAGTTATCCAGCATAATATTGTATGGCTTTTTATCCAAAACTATGTCCAACCCCTTTTTCTTAAATTATCTATTGAATCAACCTCATTTGGTAGCAACTTTCACAATCTGGACTTCCCTTACTCAGAAAACCCCTTTTTTTGTTCTTAAAAAGGTGAAATTTTTTTTTTTTTTTTTTACCTCAAGAGAGGTCCTCTTGTCAACTGAAAATCTCTTCACAAAATAAATTCAACTGATGGAGCTTTATATTGACTCTGGTTGTAGTTATAGAAGGTAATCATCTCTCTTATCTACCTTTTTCTAAAGGAAAAGGAGTCTAATTTGACTAGTTTTTCTACATAGCTTTAATCAATTCACTGCTCTTATTATTTTGTTGTCATTCTCTGTACCATTTCCAGCTCTACAATGACTTTTTTTTTGTGGCTAACATTTCCACCATATAAATCCCTGTTTTGTAATCTGGAATACAGATTTAGAATTACTACCCTCACTCTTATCCACTTAATGCATGCTAATATTTTACTTGCCTTTTTAGCTGCTGCCTGGCATTGAGCAATGTTGCTTAGGTGGTTGTCCACTCATAATTCACATTCTATCTCTGAATCCCCAAATATTGTTCAAAATTAGATAACACATTGCATGCTAATTTTACTTTCCCAATTGCATAACTTAAATTTTATCTGTGCAAAACCTAATTTGCCATTTAGCTGCCCATTCTTCTAGTTTATATAAGTCCATTTGCAGTGAAAGTACAGAATTTGCTTAATTAATCAGTTTGCACAATTAATGTCATCATCAAATATATAGAAATTACCTTCCAGTCCTAGTTCTGTGTCATTAATAAAAATGTTAAAAGGAAGAGAAATTAGTAGTTAACCCTGAGGAACCCCACTTACCATATTAGTCCAATCCGAGTATGATCCACTTACAGTAACTCCTTGTTTCCTCTAGAATAGCCTGGAGTAGCATAGTAATACTAGCTTATAAAAATATCATATTTTTATTTTGAAATGTAAAGATAAACCCAGCCTTAGCTTTACTGACACTTTCAAAGAAAATGAAAAAAAAAAAAGGTCAAGCAGGTGTCCCATTTTTCTGTACTTCTACCTCATATGGGTCACACATATCTAAGGCCTTACACAGGGCCCTAAATTGACTGCAGTGTCAACCTAGATTTTAACCCCTATTGCACAAAAAACATAAATATACTGAGCCTTACATGAGCATGCTGGAGCTGCTCAGAGAATGGTGGGCATCTAAAAGCAGATTTACTTCAGAGAAAATGTAAAGTCCGATATACAGATGGTTTTTAATGCTGTGTAAAAAGAGAACTTGTTGTAAATGAGAGAGTCCCTTTTAAGATGATTTTTAAAGATCAGTGCAATGAAAACAGGTGTTTACTACTTTTTGGGGGCATTTGCCAGTTGAACTATAGTTCCATTAGTCATAACAAGTGATCCAAATAAAAGAAACTGCAATGTATCGAGCAAAGCATGCAAAAACAAATTGCAGTCTCGGCATGGCGATTATTTGACTGGCAGACTCCCTACTCAAAAGGTATACAAACAAGTACACATGGAAAATGAGAGGTTTATAACTTCACCATTAGTAAGACTTAAGTTGTCTGAATTTAGTACATCATAATCTTCAATTCATCATGTAAATGGAAAGGGAGGTCTGTCATTCTAGAAACATATAATTTTATGACCACTAACAATTGTTTCTTCTTACATGTAAAAATGATGATTATAACATTAAAGCTACCATTTATGACAATGACTACTGTGAAGATGAAATGCCATGCTGCTATTGAAAAACATATGTTGTGATAAACTTAAGGCAAAACAAACAAACATAGGAAGCAAATTAAACAGAAAAGGTTATTCCTTTAGATGGTTTCATGACATACGGTAAACATACATAGTGGAATTTAAAGGATACTGAAGTAGAGTATATCCAGTGAAATAAAATTCTAGCAATTATTGACTTACTCCATGTGATATGTATTGTATTTAAATGTGAGAGTCAATGGGCAAAATCCACTATGCTTCTTAGTGGCTGTAATTTTCATTTCCCCATTGAAGCAATTGTAGTCTCATTTATTCACTTCATTTTGTTTGGCCAGTGTCTCTTGAAATAATTATATTATTCTCTCTCACCCTTCTTTTGTTTGGAAGAAACAGTGGAACGCTCAATGGTTTCCTCAGAGATCCAGTATGCTGTAGTATAAACATCTTATTTAAGCTTTACAGTAGTTTCAATTGAATTAAATATTTGACAAGTAAGGCTTAAAATGGATTACCTTCTATAAGCCATTCAACTATGGCTACACACTGGAAACACCCCCCCCCCCCCCCCCAAAAAAAACCTCTTAACTTTGTCTAATGCCTTTGGTATGTTTGAACATAAACTACTGAAGAAATGTGTTACCTCAAAACCAGTTGGCTTTTCGGATTTCTTGGATAATTATGATGGACTAAAAACAAAACACTTGGCTTTAATTTGATGCAGCATCTCCCATCTCCAGTGGAACTTTGAATCTGACCAATTCATTTTAACTCTAAACAGAAAAAGGCCCCCTCACAGAAAACATGGGGATAGACTATACGTATATAGAATAAATAGACAGTATATTGTCCATATGTGTATGAACAAATGCCTCCAGATGAAACGCTGTTCACAGAAAGAGAGCTTCTTTGGAGTGGGAGAGCACTGGATGGATTTAAAAAAATGTTTTAGCTGCAAAATGAAGTTAAGGTGCTTTGAGAGGCCTTGAAAAAATGCCATTGCCACATTATTTTGAATTTCTAAACACTAGATCATACATCGTATATAAAAAAGATTGAACAAAAGATTCTGGATATATGTATATAAACATACACACTAAATGTAAATCAGTCTTAAAATTAAAAGTACCCTGTCTTAAAGGATTCTTTGCCACAGGTAAATAGAGATTATAGGGTATAATGTTTGTCACTATAACGTTTTTTTTACAATTTACAACTTAAAAAAAAAAAAAAAAGGTATTTATCATCACTGTGCTTATTGTTACATTCTTATAAACTGGATTGTTTACCGATCAAATATCAACTTCCTTATGGGTTATATTGTAACATGTTATTAAATAACAGTATCATTATAATACAATATAATAACTTCTTTCAATGCGCTATTCCATCTTCCCACCCTATTCTTCTCTGCATTGTGAAGCTGAAGATCAGAATAACTACTCTATATATAAAAGCACTAGCAACTTGCACGTCAAAAAAGTCAAGAAAATTGTAAGCCAGGGAATGCTGTTTGACACACAATGTAAACGTTTTTGTAGCGCTCATGGCGAGCCTCTTGTCTACTCTGAGCACCTTTGGAACTTATTATAAAGAGAGATATATATTCATCTATATTGACTTAATCAATAATTAATTATTTCTTGAATAAATTAATATACTTTACCTATTTGAAATTAATATATTCAGCAATTATTAGTCTGAAAAGCTAACAATCACATATATAGTTGTCAGCAATGCGGGTTGTTGCCAACGCTTGCGGGCTCGCATAGCGAGGGCCGCAGTTGCTGGCAAGGAGCTCCAAAGGCGATCCTTGCGCTGGTGGAGATGAGTGCCGTAGGAGCTCATCCCTACGACCCCCTACGACTTTCAGACCGCAAATGCAGACCCTCGCGAAGCGAGGGTCCGCATTTGCAGAGGTGGAGGCTCCTACGTCGGCTGCAATGAGCCGCAAATGCGGACCCTCGCTGTAGGCACTCATCCCTACGACCCCCTGTGAGCCGCATTTGTGGAGGTGGAGGCTACCACGTCGGCTGCAATGAGCCGAAAGGCTTATTGCAGGCCACAAATGCGGACCTTCGCAAAGCGAGGGGCCGCATTTGCGGAGGTGGAGGCTCTACGGCGCCCCACAACTGGTTACAAACCAGTACACAAGCGGGACTTGAAAAAAAAAAAAAAAAAAAACACACAATGACTAACTACGGACGTACACAAAAAAATACCAGCCGTGGGACAGAAAAAAATAAATTGCGGACTTACACAAAAAAAAATTACGACCCGCAGGACTTAAGCACAGCGCAAAACATAAAAAAAAAACACAAAAAATACACACACAAATAAAATAAAATCCTTACCCACACCAAGGGGGGACACCCAGGACCTCTGCAACACAACTTAAACATTAAATTCGGTCAAATTTACAAAGTTTAGCCACTCGAAAATCTCCTAAGCGACCCCTAAAGCCGCTAAATACCACAAAGCAAATACAGCTTTTACAAAAACCTGTACGACCTACAACATACACCATTAGCAAGGACGCTTCATCATACAAACCCGCCTACCACATACACATTCGACAGCCATTTTACAACACTAACTTACAGAATGCAGAAGTACCCAGCTACACTAACGGCTTCCCCTCGTAAACACAGCATATTTACACTACACACTGCACACATTGCTGACACTTATACCTCAGCTTAACAACACTGCAAACCTACATTATATGCTGCAGGAACATGAAAACAGATTGTCAGCTCTTCAGCACAATGCTTCCTGCATGTATTACTTACAAATAGGTAAAGTATAATAATTTATTCATTTACTAATTATTTAATTAGCATCACAAAAAACATATACACAAAAACAAAAAAAACACTATCGCAAGAAACGCAAAAGACATTCACTGCGCGCCTCACAACGAGCGCCAACGCTGCTCATACCACACAAACTACACCAAGGGACAGCCTTGCAATAAGCGCAAAAAGAAGATCAGCGCCGACCTTACAATGACAGCAAAAGCGCCTCGGATAAAAAAAAAATACAACAACCAAGAGGCTCGCAATGAGCTCCGAGATCTCAGACCACCACAAGAATTTATGTCTGTGCCAAACACCATTCCTTGACTTACAATTCTATTGCCGTAATTTTTTGACGGGCAATTCGCTAGTCTATTTTTTTTTTGGGCAGCATACAATGTACAGTGAGAGTGTTGTTGCTCTCATGATAAAGTGTAATAATGAATGTCCCAACTGTGCATTATAAATGTTTTGTGTGCGTGAGGGAAATCCGTTGGTGTAGTTGTGTTAATCGCCATTGTAGATTGGTAATGTTATTAATCTGTTGCGTGTCTCGCATGTATTTACCGTATTTTGGAATAGTGTATTTTGTTTCTTGCTGTCTGAAAGTGCTACGCGTTTGGCAGTGTTTTGCGTGCTCCGGGGTCTTGTAGCCTCGTTTTAATTTTTTCAGCGGCCATTTTTTTCTCTCGCTTAGGCGACTTTCGTGTGGTGAAAGTCGTCGAAATCGCATTTAAATCTCACTCCCAGACGTCCTGCCAGTTCCCCCATGCTGTGGGTGATATTTTTGTTGTATTTATTTGTATTTTCTTTGTGTTTTTTGTGTTTGTTGGATGTTTGCAATGTGCCGATAACCTCATATTTTTGCCGCATTCGTCAACTACTTTCAGCCTAAGGTGAAGCCGCATTTTGTACGGTTTGTAGTCTAAGTCCTGCGTGTTTCATTCCCTCCACTGCTCGCCTCACTTTGTGAGGCTCGCAGGCAATGAGTGCCTTTGGCACTTATCGTCGAACTCCTCCGAGTTTAACGGCTTGCCTCGCTACGTGAGTGTTACCGGCGATGAACGCCTGTGGCGCTCGTCCCAAGTCGTACGCACCATGCAAATTGTGACGACATCTTGTAGTTAGACAATTATAATATTTGATAGAAGTAACATTGTGGTTTCAGTCACAAGAGGATGGCTGTAATTAGGGGCAGTTCTCATTAACAGTTAATAGTATTTCAGATCAGCCCCAATTATATTAAATAAAATCATGTTCTTGTTAATGGAATTCTTATGAAAAAAATGGAGTGGGCTTATTACACGTATTTACCACGAATGCCACATTTGACTTACAAGAGAGTCAAATGTTACTGTAAGCAAAGTTTGCTGATGAGACATATGGTTAAGACTAGCAAGAGTTACATTTATACAAAATAATGTATAAAAGTGCCCACTCTCAGGGCATGGAGTCCTATAGGGAGGTTTAATAAAAGATGGGATATCTTTGGTAACAAAATATTTTCCCAACAAGTACAACAAAGACAAACCTGAGATGGCGGTAGGAACATAAAGTGTTATCAGGAGTTTGGAACATAAAAGACGCCTCAGGTAGTCCATGACAACAGAGGCATTTCAAGTTGAATAGTAGAATGAACAGAGATACCAGTCCTGGCTTGTGTAAGGGAAGATCCTTCACATCTCTTTGATTTAAGAGCAATTTTTGTGCATTTCAAGACCTACCATTCAAGGATACTGAAAAGACATGCAGTAAGCATCGGATCCAACAATGTAACAGCAATTACATACATCAAAAAGAAGTACAAGGGAACTCAAATCACTTAGAGAAGCCTGATAATGTTACATTAAACATAAAAGGTGGCTAGAACATCAGAACAATTCACGTAATAAAAGGGAAAGACCATTTTGTTGCAAATGTTCTTAGCTGAAAAATTAGACCAAAAAAATTGGAATTCATTTATCATTTAGAGGTCTCCAAGTAGGCGATCAATGTGTGAATTTGCCACAGATTTATATGGTAAAAAAATGGAAAGAATAAAAGGTTCAAACTCTGAACAAAAATGCAGCCACACATTAGGATTTACTAATATATATATATATATATATATATATATATATATATATATATATATATATATATATATCTATATATATCTATATATATATACACATTTATATACATATATATATATATATATATATACACATTTATATACATATATATATATATATATATATATATATATATACATATATATACATATATATATATACATATATATATATATATACATATATATATATATATACATATATATACATATATATATATATACATATATATATACATATATATATATATACATATATATATATATATACATATATATATACATATATATATATATACATATATATATACATATATATATATACATATACATATATATATATATATATATATATATATATATATATATATATATATACACACACATACACACATATATATCATATATACATACATACACATATATACATACACATATATACATACACATATATACATACACATATATACATACACATATATACATACACATATATACAGTGCCTTGCAAAAGTATTCACTCACTTGGCATTTTTCGTGTTTAATAAAGCTGAGAGTGGTTAATTAAAGGAAAAAAAGTTCAGAAATTGTGACTGGGAACGTTCATTGAAAAGTTATGAGAAAGTCTTATATACAGTGCCTTGGCAGTTTTCGTGTTTTGTTGCCTCACAACCTGGAATTAACATGGATTGTTTGAGGGTTTGCATCATTTAAAATTACAGAACATGCCCACAACTTTGAGGATGTTTTTTTTTAATTATTATTATGAAGCAAACAACAAATAGGACAAAATAACAAGTCAATGTGCATAACTATTCTCCCCCCTAAAGTCAATACTTTGTAGTGCAACCTTTTGTGGCAATCACAGCTCCAAGTCGCTTGTCTCTATGAGCTTGCCACATCTTACCACTCGGATTTTTCCCCATTACTCCTTGCAAAAGTGCCCCAGTTGGATGGTTTGCGCTTGTGAACAGCAATCTTTAAGTCTGACCACATATTTTCTATTGGATTGAGGTCTGGGCTTTGACTAGGCCATTCCAACATATTTACATGTTTCCCCTTAAACCACTCAAGAGTTGCTTTAGCAGTGTGTTTGGGGTCATTGTCCTGCTGGAAGGTGAACCTCCGTCCTAGCCTCAAATCACGCACAGAGTGGTACAGGTTTTGCTCAAGAATATCCCTGTATTTAGCACCATCCATCTTTCCTTCAACTCCAACCAGTTTCCCAGTCCCGGCTGCTGAAAATCATCCCCACAGCATGATGCTGCCACCACCATGCTTCACTGTGGGGGTGGTGTTCTTTGGGTGATGTGATGTGTTGGGTTTGCGCCAGACATAGAGTTTTCTTTGATGGCCAAAAAGTTAAATTTTAGTCTCATCAGACCAGAGCACCTTCCACATACATTTTGGGAGTCTCCCACATGCCTTTTCGCAAACTCAAAAAGTACTATTTTGTAATGGTAATGGTTTTCTTCTGGCCACTCTGCAGCTCCTCCATGGTTACCTTAGGTCTTTGTGCTGCCTCTGATACATGCCCTCCTTGTCCGGTCTGTGAGTTTTGGTGGGCGGACGTCTCTTGGCAGGTTTGCTGTTGTGCCAAGTTCTTTCCATTTGGTTATGATAGATTTGATGGTGCTCCTGGGGATAATCAAAGATTTTGATATTTTTTTTTATAACCTATCCCTGACTTGTAATTTTTAACAACATTGTCCCTTACTTGTTTGGAGAGTTCCTTGGTCTTCATGGCAGTGTTTGGTTAGTGGTGCCTCTTGCTTAGGTGTTGCACCCTCTGGGGCTTTCAAAAAAAGGTGTAGTTATGTAATGACAGATCACGTGACACTTTGTTTTCACACAGGTGGACATCATTTAACTAATTATGCGACTTCTGAAGGTAATTGGTTACACCAGAGCTTTTTATGGGCTTCATAACAAAGGGGATGAATACATATGCACATGCCAATTTTCCATTTTCTATTTCTAAAAAATAGTTTTTATGTATATATTTTTCTCATTTCAATTCACCAAGTTAGACTATTGTGTTCTGATCCATCACATAAAATTGAGATTAACAAAACATTGAACTTAAGGCTGTAATGTAACAAAATAGGTAAAAAGTAAAGGGGGTGAATACTTTTGCAAGGCACTGTATATAACCTCAAAAGACACAATCACAACTTGCTAATACTCTATTCTACCTGAATGTTATACATAATCTCATGACTGCAGTAAAGAATAGATTTGTTTAAAACCTAAAAAAAAGGCAAAATGCATTTTTTTAAATTTACTTTCTAACATCATTTTTGGATAATACCAAGCTGTACACCATGCACTGGTTCGTAGCAGTTCATGGTGGGAACATGATTAATTAAGCAAGCTCGTAACCTCCCATTTTGAATCCGCTAATAGAAAATGAGACTGTCATTATTATGGCGGTAGAACATGGGGGTTACATGTCAATCAATTAGGTTTGGGGCTCCGATATGCGATCAGATTTGCAAACCCCCAAAATAAAGAATTATGAAAATGAGACTTGTGCAATTAATTCTAAATGTCTATCATCGCTGTCCCCGTTACTTACAGTGCAGTAGTGATTTTTTATCTGCATTTACAGTGCTACAAATAGGTGTTTACCCCCTTTCGGGGTCCTCTATAGCACTCGTAGGATTTTCTCCTTCACAGTTGTGAAAACATTTACAGGCTTGGGGAAATTGAGTGATTAAATAGTGATTTGCGATTTTAACCATCTAAACTCTTTGTCAGGCTGTAAGTTACGAGTTTAACCATTGCAATTTTTGTAACTTGTAACCCGTTTGGAGCCCGCAAAAAGACGTTAATTGAATAGCAAATTAAATTGTTACCTCATTTACGGGCTACAGTAACATGCAAAAGCTCAATTGAATTGGGCTTTAGGGTTTATCATGTGGAAGGAGACAGATATTTGATCAAAACTATAAAAATGTAATTTATTTTAAAATACTATAAAGCCAATAGACCAAGCTTTCACAATATTTGGCCAGCATATAATAAAAACATGACATGCTTAATTTCCCTCTCATGCAAGTGTCACGGATTCTCCTTTTATTATAATCTATAACAATACAATATATTAATTTGTCTTTAATGTTGTACTGTTCTTCTTAATTAGTAAACCGGATGTACATGCTTGTTAACAATCTGGATTTACAGTGTAGAGCTACTTACAGAATTGCAGACTCAAGCTGAGGAAAGCAAGAAGTGCAGCCAAAGCCAGCAGTAAAAGAAATCGGTTTCTGAGAAGCATTCTTCAACTCCTTCTACTTTTTCTTCATGGTTTCATATTCCTCTCAACATTTCCTATTAACTAAACACAGAAAAAAATATTCATTAGATTAAAACTGCTTCATTTTGTTAGTTGTGCATACCACTATGTAAAGAGAAGATTATCTATGACTTTTAGAGAGCTGGGTATATGGCCATCTGAAGGAAATCAAATTCATCTTGTATTTATTTAATTAGTTATTACTTTTAAGATACTTGTATTTCTAAAACAGTAGAAGTTAAAAATAATAAGCAGAGTGCCCTTAAAGTGGACCTATCAAGTTTGACATACATTATTTAGTTGCAGTTAGTACATAGATAAATGTAATGCTCTTTTTTGTATTTTAGTGTATAACTTATACAAAATAACCTTATAAGCACAGTTAGAGAACCATCATCTTTGTTTAGCACATTATATGCCTTCTTCTGAAAAAGCATAAATGTTCTGCCCTTACAGGATAACTTACCACTAAACTGGCTGAAGCAGCTTAGCCTGGTATGTATTCAAGACATGACATCATAAGCATGGTTACTTGACCATGACATCCCCATTACTGTATTCAACCATGTGTGTTCATATTTGATGGGGTAGTTTCTTCTGCTATATGGAAGAACTTGAATTAACACTGCCAAATGACTACTGTGATTTATCCGTGCTTTTCATTTCAGCTAAGGACGATGCATGGGCAGGACGACGCATGGGCAGGACGAGCGGGAGAAGATTATTAGAAGTTCTACAGGCAATGAACACATTCCCTCAATTACTTTACATATTATGCTACTGGTGTCATTAAAATTGGGTGCACTCTAGGTATAGGAGAAATATATATTTATATGACTTTTTACATTACAGCCTTACATTACAAGTTCAATGTCTTGTTAATCTGAATTTTATGTGATGGATCAGAACACAATAGTCTAAGTTGGTGAAGTGAAATGAGAAACATATATACCGTAAATACTTTAGTATAAGCCGAGGGGGCCCTTTTCAGCCTTACAAAAAAGGGCTGAAGAACTCTGCTTATACTCGAGTCATGACCCCCCTAACCCTCCTCCTCACTTTACCCCTCTGGGGTTGAGGATGAGGTGTTGGGGATGAGGAGGGGGTGTTGGGGATGAGGAGGGGGTGTTGGGGATGAGGAGGGGGTGTTGGGGATGAGGAGGGGGTGTTGGGGATGAGGAGGGGGTGTTGGGGATGAGGAGGGGGGTTGAGGATGAGGAGGGTAATAAGGAGGGGGGTTGAGGATGAGGAGGGTAATAAGGAGGGGGGAGAGACACAGGGAAGGGAGAGGGAGGAAGATACACAGGGGGAAGAGAGAGGGGACACAAGAAAAGGGCACACAAGAGGGGGACACAGAAGGAACAAGAGGGAAAGCACATTTCCCACCCTCGGCTTATACTCGAGTCACTCATTTTCCCCAGTATTTTGTGGTAAAATAGGTGCCTTGGCTTATACTCAGGACGGCTTATACTCGAGTATATACGGTACATAAAACTATTTTTTAGAAATAGTGCATATGTGCATATGTATTCAATCCCTTTGTTATGAAGCCCATAAAAAGCTCTGTTGCACCAATTACCTTCAGAAGTCACATAATTAGTGAAATGATGTCCACCTGTGTGCAATCTAAGTGTCACATGATCAGTCATTACATATACACACCTTTTTGAAAGGGCCCAGAGGCTGCAACACCTAAAGCAAGAGGCACCACTAACCAAACACTGCCACGAAGACCAAGGAACTCTCCAAACAAGTAAGGGACAATATTGTTGAAAAGTACAAGTCAGGGTTAGGTTATAAAAAAATATCAACATTTTTGATGAACCCTAGGAGCACCACTAAATCTATCATAACCAAAATGGAAAGAACGTGGCACAACAGCAAACCTGGCAAGAGACGGCCGCCCACCAAAACTCACGGACCGGGCAAGGAGGGCATTAATCAGAGAGGCAGCACAGAGACCTAAGGTAAACCTGGAGGAGCTGCAGAGTTCCACAGTAGAGACTGGAGTATCCATAGAGTTGGGCTTTACGGCAAAGTGGCCAGAAGAAAGCCATTCATTTCAGCAAAAAACAAAATGGTACTTTTTGAGTTTGTGAAAAGGCATGTGGGAAACTCCCAAAATGTACGGAGGAAGGTGCTCTGGTCTAAAGAGACTAAAAGTTAACTTTTCGGCCAGCAGGACAATGACCCCAAACACACTGCGAAAGCAACACTGGAGAGGTTTAAGGGGAAACATGTAAATGTGTTGGAATGGCCTAGTCAAAGCCCAGACAGACCTCAATCCAATAGAAAATCTATGGTCAGACTTAAAGATTGATGTTCACAAGCACAAACCATCCAACTTGAAGGAGCTGGAGCAGTTTTGCAAGGAGGAATGGGCAAAAATCCCAGTGGTAAGATGTGGCAAGCTTATAGAGACTTATCCAAAGCGACTTGGAGCTGTGATTGCCGCAAAAGGTGGCTCTACAAAGTATTGACTTTAGGGGGGTGAATAGTTATGCACATTGACTTTTTTTGCTATTTTGTCCTGTCCGGTTCACAATAATAAATAAAAAAAACCAACATCTTCAAAGTTGTGGGCATGTTCTGGAAATTAAATTATGCAAATCCTCAAAACAATCAAATGTTAATTCCAGGTTGTCAGGCAACAAAACACGAAAAATGCCAAGGGGGGTGAATACTATTGCAAGGCACTGTGTGTATGTATTTATAATATAATAGTTGTCAAACTGCGAGACGTCGTCACGCTTTGCGAGGTGCGTACGACTTAGACGATGAGCGCCGCAAGAAGAAAGTCGAGCCGTTAAAATACGAGGCGTGGGACTTAGAAAAAAAAAAAAAAAAAAGATACGAGACACAAAAAATTTACAAGATTAGCGTCCGCACAAAAAAAAAAAAGAAACACACACTAAATACACCCCAAAAAATTACAAAAACATCACAGACAGCATGGGGCAACAGTCAGGATGTCTGTGAGTGAGGTGGAACACAAATGTAACTCCATTTAGACGATTTTCACCACTCGAAAATCGCCTAAGCAAGGGGAAAAAATGGGCGCCGAAAAAAATGAAAAACGAGGTTACACTAACCTGGACCGCGCAAAACACTGCAAAATGCGCAGCACTTCGCACATTACACTACGACCTACAATATACACTATTGCAAAAGCCGAAAAATGCTCACGAGATGCGTACCACATTAATAACATTACGATTATACAATGCCACTTTACACAATAAACTAACGGCTTTACCTCGCGCACGCAGCCTATTTAGAATGCACAGTTCAAACATTCATTACACTTTATGAGCAGGGCACTAACACTCAAAATGTATATTCTATGCATACTAAAAATACAAACAGATTCTTAGCTCTTCAGCCTATTGCTCGCTGCATATATCAATTATAAATAATTCAAGTATATTAATTGATTTAAGAAATCGTTCATTATTACTTAACTACATATCCATAGAAATATATATCTCTCTCAGAGGACAAAATTACACGATAGGAGAGGCTCGTAATGAGCGCTGAAGGTCCTCACAGTACAAAACGGTTTCAATTATGTCTCAAACAGCATTTCCATGGCTTCAAATTTTAATGCCCCGTCATTTTTGACGGGCAAGTCGCTAGTGTGTGTACAGTGGATATAAAAAGTCTACACACCCCTGTTAAAATGTCAGGTTTCTGTGCTGAATTTTTTTTAGAAAAAGATACATCATTCAGAATTTTTTCCACCTTTAATGTGACCTATAAACTGTACAACTCAATTGAAAAACAGACTGAAATCTTTTAGGTAGAGGGAAGAAAAAATATAAAAATAAAATAATATGGTTGCATAAGTATGCACACCCTTAAACTAATACTTTGTTGAAGCACCTTTTGATTTTATTACAGCACTCAGTCTTTTTGGGTATGAGTCTATCAGCATGGCATTTTGACTTGGCAAGATTTGCCCACTCTTCTTTGCAAAAACACTCCAAATCTGTCAGATTGCGAGAGCATCTCCTGTGCACAGCCCACTTCAGATCACCCCACAGATTTTCAATCGGATTCAGGTCTGGGCTCTGGCTGGGCCATTTCAAAACTTTAATCTTCTTCTGGTGAAGCCATTCCTTTGTTGATTTGGATGTATGCTTTGAATCATTGTCATGCTGAAATATGAAGTTCCTCTTCATGTTCAGCTTTCTAGCAGAAGCCTGAAGGTTTTGTGCCAATATTGACTGGTATTTGGAACGGTTCATAATTCCCTCTATTTTAACTAAGGCCCCAGTTCCAGCTGAAGAAAAACAGCCCCAAAGCATGATGCTGCCACCACCATGCTTCACTGTGGGTATGGTGTTCTTTTGATGTGCAGTGTTGTTTTTGCGCCAAACATATCTTTTGGAATTATGGCCAAAAAGTTCAACCTTTGTTTCATCAGACCAGAACACCTTTTCCCCACATGCTTTTGGGAGACTTCAGATGCGTTTTTGCAAAATGTAGCCTGGCTTGGATGTTTTTCTTCGTAAGAAAAGGCTTTCGTCTTGCCACTCTACCCCATAGCCCAGACGTATGAAGAATACGGGAGATTGTTGTCACATGTACCACACAGCCAGTACTTGCCAGATATTCCTGCAGCTCCTTTAATGTTGCTGTAGGCTTCTTG
>CM050165.1:364338899-364481399 GCA_027410445.1 Discoglossus pictus | reverse complement strand
CTATATTAAATAGTTTCTAGATGTTCAATATCAAAATAATGAAATTCCATAATATATTCGTACGGCAAGAAGCTTACAATGCATACTACCATAGATGTTATAAAAGTTATGTGTGAATTATTCATGTTCATGGGACTAAGCTCATGTTTTATACATGCTCCTAACAGAGACTTTCAGGCGGCCAACATAAACCGTAGAAAAAACAAAAATGAAAAATATTTGGGGAAGGATTTGTTCTAGGGATTAACGCTTGGTGCAAAATATACACCTTTTCAGTAAATGTTAGAATTAAAATTAAAGGCATAATAGCATGCTCTTATGTAGAACTTATGAAAAATAGTTTTTCTTCCTTATCAGGTCTTCTATTACAGTTCTCTCATCTTCTTGCATCTTCCTACAGTGAGTTTAATTCTAAGTATTTACTCCTTAAGAGCAGGCATACTGAATGCACACTTATGAAGTCATGCCCTTTATGATCTTACTGGCGTCTCTTAGGTGAAAATAATATGGCGCCTATGAGACACATTTATGACAATTAACCCATCTTAAAGCACCACAATATGCAGTCTGTGATTTGATAAAAATATCAAAGATAAACAGACTCCCTGTACTGAGCAGGTAGAGGTGCACAACACTAGGACCAACTTCTTAATACTGACACGGTTGTGATTGTTGCTAGAGAGCAAAGTAAATACTAGGGGCCATATTTAATTCGGAGCCCGCAACTCTGCGGGTGTGTTGCGGGATCCCTTTCGTCTACATTTGCAATGCTATTTAATGCCTCAAGACAGCAAATTACGGTCCCAAAGCCGAAACCATAAACCATGCCCTGGTTGGGAGCAGTTCAAGGAGGGAACATGATCAATTAAGCAAGCCCGTAACCACCCATTTCGAATCAGACAATAGATAATGAGACCGTCATTAGTACGGCAGTAAAACATGGAGGTTACATGTCAATCAATTACTACAACGATTGAGTTGGGGGTCCGATATGCGATCAGATTCGCAAACCCGCAAAATAAAGAATTATGAAAATGAATGCCAATACTGTTCTAGTCCATATGGGTGGCCTGATATGTATTAACTCATTGATATGAGAGATCGATTTAGTCCCCAAAATGAACATTAAAATAAGTCTTATTTCCTGCCGATTTGCGAGCTTGAGACTGTTGTGCAATTAATTCTAATGTCTATCATCGCTTTCTCCGTTATTTACAGTGCAGTATTGATTTTTTATTTGCATTTACAGTGCTACGAATAGGTGTTTTACACCTTGAGGGTCCTCTCTAGCAGTCGTTGAATTTTCTCCTTCATTTGCCGTTTACGGGTGTGAAAACATTTGCAGGCTTGGGGAAATTGAGTAATTGAATAGCAATTTGCGATTTTAGCCTTGCGGACGATAAAGATCAAGGCTTCTGGAGGATTTAAGTTACAAGCTTAACCACTGCAGACTTTTCAAGCCCCTAACTCGGAAGCCGTTCGGAGCCCGCAAAAAGACGCCAATTGAATAGCAAAAGTAGCTTGCAACCTCACTTACAGGCTCCCGGATCTCCCAAACCCTCAATTGAATGGGGGCCTAGATATTTATGGTATATTATATGCAGGTATGTGGTGTTATGTATAACTCATAATACAGTAATTTATATTCTTAGCAAAAGCACGTAAAGTTAGTTTCACACTATAAAAGTGTGATTTTAGTAAAAGTTGTATGACAAATTTGTGAGACATCAATATATTAGAGGTTGCCTCCAGATGTAGATCTTTATAGCTGCAATGTAAGATAAGTGGTGGTTATGCAATAAAACAGATTCAATATTTAAGGGTAGATTCTAAGAGTAGGAAACATGGAAAGAGTATTTTGAGCGTTATTAATCAAACCATGAGCTAAATGTGCCACAGAGGCCTATTGAGTGGAGAGTGGATGAGTGCATGGTCAAAGGCATCAGAGAGGGACCACATATGAGGATGGTTAATATAAGGAAGAGAATAACAAATCCAAATCCCTAGAAGTCACACGTTCCTTAAACTTTACTTCTGGCTCATAGCTTTGTTACTTATTCTTCATACATATTCCATCCCCAGGATCGAAAAAATGTCGCAGAGGCACTTCATTGATATAGTTAGCTCATAAACGTGATATAAATTTATCATCCAGTGTACGAAATAAAGCCAAACAAACAGACAGGAAGATGGACTAAACAAGTATTATTTAACATCCAGTAGAATTGGCTTGATACACCACACCATCCGTGGCCATGTGATGTTGGTGTTTAAGAGTTTGTCACGTATGTAGCAAACTAACAATATTAGTAGCTATGGCCCTCATTCAATTGCGATTTGGCCAATTGAATAGGGCTCTAAATAAGCACATAGCATATTTTTTTTAAAGAAGTTTTTAGTAGGTGAAAATATTGCTTTTTATAGATGCTTACTAACTAAAAACTTCTTTAAAAAATATGCTATGTGCTTATTTAGGGCCCTATTCAATTGGCCAAATTGTAATTGAACAAGGGCCCATGTAAGCTATAGGCATAAAACATTTTTGTTGAAAATCTGGATTTTTGGAAAGTATAGGAATACATTCTGAGTTTGTTACATCACATCCTAAGAGCTGGTTGGTAGGAGGTTTGTGTTATCAGTGGAGGGAGGAGGAAACCGGTAGATGTCCAGAATCTTTGTTGGATAACTGGATAAGATTGAAATTGAATCCATAGCTCACCACAAACGTAAATGCTCTTCACACACAAATGCACACACCTTCCACCAAGGTCCTGGATACCAGGATTCTGCAGAGGCATCAAAATGATTTTTTTTTTTTTTTTGATAAAAATATGTATAGTAATTGCGAATATGCAAGCCAGAAGTAAATTTTTTGGGAGCTGAATCGGTCAAGACATGTTTTTTATGATATTCTTTTTTCTGTTTCAGTCAAAGGAACCATGCCTTGTAGCTTTCTTAATGTAATCTCCAAAAAAACATGTTACTTTGGTCTAAGGACTCTCTCTAGCTCATTTATCTGCACCACAGGATACAATGTTTCTGTTGATTTGTCCTTGTAGGGTACATGGCTAATCGTTATCTTTTCAAAACCACAATGATTTTTGTGTAGAAGGCAAGTTATTTTCATTAACTCCTTCTTTACCAGACTGGTCTTCATTTCTTGTACTGCACAGCATAATCAGTATGCCCTGATGTTGATTGATTGTCCATCATCTACTAGCAGCATTAGAGAGAACATATGGGTAACACTTTATACAGAAATAGAGGAAGCATTATTTCACAAGATTCTACTCTGGGCTCTACCATCTTAAAGGGATTGTGAACGTTTTCTTAGCTCTTTTCAAGTTCAAATATATTTAAGTTCACTTGCATAAACACTAAAATGCATGTGCAAACAGCAGCAAAAAAGGCTTTAACAAAAAAAAAAAAGGAAACAACTTTGGGAGCAAGCTTTCCAAATATCAATATAGTTATGTTGTTAACTACGCTGTTTATGTTGGGCACTCGCGCATGAGAAGCCTCTGTTGTAGGCTGGAGCGCTTGCTCCCAAAGTTGTTTCCCTACCTTTCTGGTCTGTGCCTGTAATGCTCACTTTGTTCAATATCCCCACAGGTATGAGGACCAACTACATCTAAGAGATTCCTGGGATTTCATTGAAGGATTGAGCTACTGGCTGGAGTGTAGAGCATCGTCTGAGCGCAGTTCTTGGTGCTCTGATGATGGTGCGATATTCTGCGGTGTGCAAAGGTCGGGGTGCCAGTTATAGGTATTGTGTTCTGATATCTACAGATACTCCTACCAGCTGCAACTATTTTGCCCATATTCTAATGTAGATACACTTGTTTTACGAAGATGGTAATTTTAATGCACTAAATTGACAGTTTTCTCAGGGGTAATGGTTCATGAGCACCATTATAACATCGATCCCCATTTTCCTTGAATCTAACTAAAATGTTTGCCTATAATAAAACATTGTAAGTTAATTCCACTGTCTGTGACACTGCCACTATGACCAAGCCACAACATACCAACAGGATGCTGCAAAGGCCATGTGAACTAACATGCCTACTCATTGAGTGGGCACAGTGGTATAAAATGCTTTCTTATTATAGGATCCTCCATTAACTCAAATGTCAGACAATACAAGATCCTAAAAAATTTACCTTTGTAGTTTGTCAGTTACAAGTGAAGTACTAAATCTGCTAATACTTTCTGTGGCAAATCCTTACAGTAGGTTTAAGATATATACTCAGCAGGTAATTGTATGCAAGACTTTTCAGAGCTATACAGAAAATATTAAATTGTAATTTATCTCCAGGTAAAAATGTTTTATAAACATGGTTATTACACCAGTTAGAAAGGTGTTTTCCCACTCCACACAATATATAATGCCATAATGTATGTTCCACCCTGTTTGTGGATTTTTTTGCTCCACTGAACTACTTGTACGTCAATGCAACTGGAAAAGAATCCAAACAATGATCTCTACTTTGTTGTAATTTTTCTTTACTCTTTTTGAAAATATTGACATGATTGCATCTTCCCCTGAAAACAAATCTATGAAAGGCAATTTGTAAAATGTAGGATTTTTCATTATTGATTTCTATTAAAATTGCAGGACTTATATGATCATTATGGGAACAGGAAGTGATAGGGTACTAAAGTACTAAAGGACGTCTCTTCATTAAACTCTTTTTCGCTTTAGTGTAACTACTAGATTTATCATTTTACCTTTTCCCCAGCTCTGGCACAGTGCCTAGTATACGACTGCTTTTATACTGTACACGTTATTTAGCCTAATATTTTTGTAAATAACAATTGACACAAGATTGTAGGAAACTGACAGTCTTTATTATGGATACTTGCTCAGATTAGGCAAAGTTTAGGTTTGTGTGTATATAGTGTTATCCAAATATTATCCGGACAGAGAAAAAAAAATGTCCTCTGCTGTCAACTTTTCTTTTTAAGAAATATTTCCTGTTTATGGGCCATTGAAGGGGGGGGAAGGGTGCAATGTCAATTTCAGTTGTCTCAATAAAAGCTCTCTGCCCCCCCCCCCCCCCCCACACACACCCCACCCTCCACTAATAGCCGAAACACACACCTCTAATACAGTCTTCAAAAAAAATCAGATTTTGTACATGGCTTACACAGCTGCTAATGTTGATTGGTACATATTTGACAAACAAGTATCTTTTTTTTTTTATTGATCTATAGTGGTTCTTTAAACATGTTTGTACCAATGAAACAAATATTTCATATAAAGGTTTTTCAGTTCCCCCCCCCAAAAAAAAAACAGATATTAATTGACAAAGGTTGATGTTGAAGCAGAATTATTGTATAATCGAATAAAAAGAAAGATGTTATCACTTAGATATCTCAAATCTTCTTGGCCATTTCAGTCTGCAAGAGAAAGCCCTAGTTTCTCTTTAAACTTGCAGGCGGCCATGTTTCACTTTGCATAAAAGTTCAAGTCACAGCTGTGACAACACAGATCTAGAAACAACTTCTTTTGAATAACATGCATGAACAAGTCTGTAAATATCCCAGAGGGCAAACGCTAAATGTAACGGGCAGTTTCTAGATTTCATCTGGCATACAGTCTCCAGTTACAATGTGGCAAGTGAAACATGGCAGACAATATCCTGATCAAAAGAGAAACAAACGAGCTGAGTAAATGTGAGGTATATAAATAGTTATATATTTGTTTCACTAGGTGAAATAACTCTGCTTACTAAAATAGACTCTGGAAATTAGTATGGATGTTTCAGAGGGCTGACAGAAATTGACTTTCAATGGAGGTACATATATCTATACTGTCTCTGCTTTCAGTTCACCACAATATTGCAGGGCTACAGAGCACTGCAATTCAGCTGCAATCTACATGTGTGTCCCCGACTTTAAGGCATATCTACATTTTCTGGATTATGAAGCATCGGCAGTTTTGGAAACAAGTTTTATTTTTAAATAAAATAAATCTATATATATATATATATATATATAATTACTGTGTGATGTATGTGTCTAATATAAGCAGCATGAATAGATAAAAGGTAAAAACAAGGAAACATACCTTTACAAAAAGGGGAAATACAAGGATTTTGTGAATCCCAATGACCCTTATCAATATACATTGCAATGTCCTAGGAAACACCCATATGTATTAGCAAACACAGAAATCCTAGAGGCTACAATAACAAATGCACATTATCTTAATTCTCAAAAACATTTAGCACTGCTTAAAGGGAGGAGAAGACCAACAAAGCAGAGGGGAATCTCTTTGAATTTCATCTTGTATGATGTGCGTTTTTAAACACAAAGCAGACTGTGCTCTTGCAAAGGGAGATATATAATTGCTTAGTGGCTTTATCTGTAAAAGCAGATTCAAAAAGTACTGCCCTTACTCTGCTTTATTGCCATTCCCACACTGACAACTATAAAATGTCCAAATATTTATAAATAAAAAGGATTTAGATTTACATCGTATTTCCAATGTGGAACAGTACAGGTTACATCAAATAATTACTAAATAAGTAGCAACACGTCTTTGAATCTGGAACATAAAGATACTTCTGAAACCTTATCATCATCATCATCATATCACACAAGAAAAGGAAATCATCTTTGCAAAAGCTATAAATGCAAAGCAGGCTCTTCAATTTCTTTTTTTATGTCTTGATTACAAAAAAAAAAAAGGATGTTATTTTCTTTAATGTAAAGTACTATTCTAGTGAAACTAATCACACTTAGCATCTTATTTTTTGTAAGATATTAAATAAAAAACTGTAATGACATACAAGCATGAAAGCTTTGCCAACCCACTACAGTTTTTATTATGAAAAAGCATGTCCTTATATATGTGTGTGTGTATAATGACAGACTTTAATTGCCTCTCTGATTATTATAATTTATCCAAATTAACATGCTCTTCTTCTTTATTACCCCCACTGTGAGAAATAATTAAAGGCCCTTGATAAAAAGACATAGAGAGAGTCTTGTAAAATAATTGGAAGTACCTAATTTCAAACTATGGGTTCCCTGGTGGTCCAGTGGTTAGGATTCAGTACTTTCCCCGCTGCCACCTGGATTGATTCTAGTCTGAGAACCAAGAGGTCACACCACCCTGAAGCCATGCAGGGTTGGGCCTGGTCAGTACTTGGATGGAACACCACCTAGGAATACCAGGGGCTGTATGCTGTGGCCAACTGGAGAAAGAGCTAGCAACCCACTCCATTCTCTCTGCCATAAATACCAAGTGGATCAGCATGGTGTGTTGTGGTCCATGATGTCATGGAGAGTTGGGCATGACTGAACGATGCTAATACACTCACAATTTCAAGCTGTATTTCAAACTATTCCAATTGCAATTCTATTTATCTATGTACTGTTTCTGTAATAACTGTGACCTTTGCTGTGTCACTTTAAGTACTATCAATGTTAATAATTGTGGTACCTGATTTCTGGTTCATCTTAAGGAGTCACATAAAAGTGTCTCATTCACAAACTGAAATTTGAAGCATGTAACTAAAACTCATTTATTGAAATGATTTCTCCCATACAGTTATTTCAAACTACAGTATGCAGTTAGTACTATATGTATTTTCCAGAAAAATAAAATTTGCTGTTGAAATCTTACTGTTTTTCCACAACTGGAAAACTATAGTGGGAAGTAAAATGTAAAAATAATTCAAATGCCACAAGGCAAAGCATACTAATCTGAGCTGATGTATTGGAAAACTGTAAACAAAATAAATAATCAATGAACGTATTGAGGCTTGAAAACAAAGTGGGCAGAATGGAATATCGAGCTCCCTCGTGTTTTCAGTAATAACTATTAAAAGCCTTTTCGTAGTAAACGCTCTATATGCACGAAGGGATTAGGAAGAGACAAGCAATTGATTTTGAATTGTGCCAAGTCTGTGTGAGTTATTTCTACTGATTTGTGGTTTTAAGAATGATCACTGCCTAATAGTTACAGGCAAAAAATAAATTATAGTATAAATAATACATGACATGTAAACCCTTACCTTCCCAAAGGGACATAAAGCACATAGCTGTACAATGTGCTGCAGACCTCTTAAATATGAATACCAGCATTGTTCAGCAAATAAAAAACTTAAGGTTATAATACGAATGTATTTTCTGTTTGGTTTCAAATATATATTGGAAACCACCATAAAACAGAGATTTATGCCCCACTTCAAGCTGGGGACAGGTTATCAATAATAATGGCATAATTACAGTTACCCATCAAAGGATTGCTATAGTGTCATTTATTATTTGCCCTTGTTACTTGATTATGAGTAAAATGTCTTTTAGAAAGTGTAAAATAAATACAGCTTTATAACCTTTTAACTGTTATTTTCAATTTCGCTTTCAAGTGGTGTCAGGAGCCTTGGATGCAGATGGCATCTCTATTTAATTCTATTAACTGTCTCTATGAATGGTCACTTGACAATAAGCATAAAAAGAAGAGCAAGTGCCAGAAGTATAGCTCCCTCCTTATCTTGCAGATAGACAGACATCATTGACACAAGCACAGTCTGCTTATTTTAAGATGACTTTATGCTCATGGCTTACATAGCTGCTAACGCTTCCACATACTTCACAAAGGTGCCGAAGGCGCTCATTGCAGGGCTCGCAATGAGCTCCGCAAGACCCAGGGAAGAGGGAGGAAAAAGGCCCAGGAAAGAGGGGGGAAAAAGGCCCAGGAAAGAGGGGGGAAAAAGGCCCAGGAAAGAGGGGGGAAAAAGGCCCAGGAAAGAGGGGGGAAAAAGGCCCAGGAAAGAGGGGGGAAAAAGGCCCAGGAAAGAGGGGGGAAAAAGGCCCAGGAAAGAGGGGGGAAAAAGGCCCAGGGAAGAGGGGGGAAAAAGGCCCAGGGAAGAGGGGGGAAAAAGGCCCAGGAAAGAGGGGGGAAAAAGGCCCAGGAAAGAGGGGGGAAAAAGGCCCAGGAAAGAGGGGGGAAAAAGGCCCAGGAAAGAGGGGGGAAAAAGGCCCAGGGAAGAGGGGGGGAAAAGGCCCAGGGAAGAGGGGGGAAAAAGGCCCAGGGAAGAGGGGGGAAAAAGGCCCAGGGAAGAGGGGGGAAAAAGGCCCAGGGAAGAGGGGGGAAAAAGGCCCAGGGAAGAGGGGGGAAAAAGGCCCAGGGAAGAGAGGGGAAAAAGGCCCAGGGAAGAGAGGGGAAAAAGGCCCAGGGAAGAGGGGGGAAAAAGGCCCAGGGAAGAGGGGGGAAAAAGGCCCAGGGAAGAGGGGGGAAAAAGGCCCAGGGAAGAGGGGGGAAAAAGGCCCAGGGAAGAGGGGGGAAAAAGGCCCAGGGAAGAGGGGGGAAAAAGGCCCAGGGAAGAGAGGGAAAGAGGCATGTAATATTATACCAACATTTATGACGGGTAAACGACTACTATATTTACACACACTGATCAAGTTAAAAACACAAACTACAGAATAGAAAAATTCAACAAATATGTCTTTCTCCTAAAATCGCACAGGAAAAAGCCATAAAATTATCAAAAAGTAAATGTGGGGCAGTACTGAAAAAGCGGGGCAATGTGATTTTTTGCTTCCTTTCCTCGCTCTCCTGTTTACCAACACTTGCATCCTCCCTTTATTCATATTAGATCAGTTAAACCTGGCCCAGTGAATAACCTGCTAATAATCTCTGTAAAATTCCTATATTTTTCTGGATGATGTGACAAGGAGTATAACAATAGTGATATTGTGACAAAGAGTATAACAATAGTGATATTCATGATGTGTATTCAGATGGAGGTGAACAGGAAAGAAACCTAACTATTAAGATATTTTATGAGCCATTTGCATTTATTTCAGAAGTTGAGTTTTATGAGACACGGTGACCAGACTCGCAGGACTTTCCACTGTACCATAAATTAAAAAAACGGAATCATTAGAAACAAGGAAATACTCAAGTCCAATACTTACAATATGCTCTTTTGATGAATATTTCACATTACGGAAATGTTTTAAAAAAGTAAACAAATAAATACAGGATTTGTTAATTATAATGTGCAATTATTCTTTACTGTGTACATTTAGTGACTAGTAGCATTTTTACACTTGTGATGACCTTCAGTAAGATATTCTCCAACTCCCATCACTGATACCAAACAACATTAAACTTCAACACATTTCACTTACAACAATGCGGCCTTCATGTAAAGAACGCAGAGGATTGTAGCAGTGAGAAACATTTCTATACAGAGAAAAGGCGACAAGACAGAAGAACAAACAAGATGGCAGATTTGCTTTGTGGCACGGAGTGATTTCTTTTTATGGTGACAATATAATCTATCTCTGTTCTATTATAGACTAATCAAGTAACAATCAATATGCTAATGTGCAGCTCAGCTTGCGGCGTCAAATAGAGAGCACAATGAATATACCAACAAGATATACATCGGAAATAAATGAATATTACAGTTTATAGCCAGGGTTGAATGCTTTTGAAAATAATCCCCAAATTGAATTTAAGGGGACATGAACGCTTCAAGTAAACATTTTAGAGGGGCAACATAAAAACTATTTGTATACATAAGTTAAAACTCCCATTTTAATTGCCTCATGTACAAGACACATCATACATTCATGTGGACAAGTTATTGACAAAAAACAGGACATGCTCTCCTGCCATTAATTAGATGTCTGTTTAATTTCCCTTCAATGTGTGGATAAAACAGGCGAGATGGAAAATGTTTAAATTTTAACCATGTGTTTAGTACAAAACACACCTGAAGAATAAATGTATTATGTGTTAAATAGAGTTACTTATCCAAAAGGTAATAAATACAGAGTCATACTATTATTACACTGGTACACCTTGGGCTATTCCATTAGAAACTGAGTAGAAGGGCAGAATTATTTAATATTTTTCAGAACATTTTCATCTCACTTAGTTTCTATACTTCAAAAACCTTAGTAGCAAAAAAAAAAAAAAGTAACTTTATTACTATTGAGCCCTTAATTCAATTTCTGCAGAAATCATACAATCTGCTCTGTATCACTGCGTTATTACTGGAAAATTACCAACTCCACTAAATAATTCTCTACAATATTTTTCCCAGCAGCAAATACAGAATACTTTTAAGAGGATTATGTAAGTTATTGAATTACTTTCAAATAATACTTTGTGTAAAAACTGTTAATTTCAGACGTGTTTAGATTCAAATAAATAAATAAATTACTTCAATCATTTTACCAGTACCTAACTTACAAAGCTATACAGATCTGTAATTAGTAAGACTTTGTAAAATCAAATAAACAAAACAATTAAAAAAAAGTAATCTCCGCCTTGCTTTTTCGCCTCTTAGTTCAGAACTGCAACATGACTTTCATGCTACATTCAGCAATATGATTTCCTTTTATATACCATATTGGCCCAAATATAAGCCGCACCTGTGAAATTTAAAGGGGAAGAAAACAAAAAAAGATAATATCCGAATATAAGCCACATCCTAAAAATGTAAGGCTTTCTAATCAGTATCTATGGTAACTTGTTTTGCGGGTTACAAGCCAAAAATTGTAGCGTGCAAAACGTTACAATAGCTAAAATGTCAAATTACGCAGGCACTCACACCCGGAAACAGCAAATGTGAAAGAAAATCCTACGGGTTCCAAATAGGACCCGCAAGTGGGTTAAATGTAGCACCGCAAATGCAATAAAAATTAATACTGCACTGTAAGAACCGGGGGAAAGCGATGAATGACATTGGAATGAATTGAGCAACAGTCTCACGCCCACAAATCGGCAATCATTTTATTACGGTTGCAAATGCGGCTTATATTCAGGCCAATACGATAGTTATAATACACACATTTTTTTGTAAGAATGAGAATTTATAGTGACCAAATTATTTAAAGAATTAGGTAAAAAGAGCTTCTAATTATTACCTATTGGGCTGGTTAGCAGCTCAATCACTGCCTCCCCATTGCCAAACTGCATACATATTGTATCCATATTGCATCCTTCCCCTATCTATTCTTAGTCAATCATGTGGAATTACAGATGTCCCATATGATTGTCTGAGAAAACAAGTGTGGTTCTCTTTATAGTAGAAATGGTGGATGGTTGAAGAAATTAAAAAAAGATGATATTTTAGAATATCAATCCTTGGTTGCTTTGTACTTTGATAAACCAACTGCTTTAAGCAGATTTCAGCAAACACAGATGCAGGTTCTTCCACACATATCTGCATACAAAAACAACCTTGCCCTGGCTCCTAATAAATACTGGGTTGCACCTCACTAATCAAGTTGAACACTGTTTTTGTTATAAGGTTGCCAACACCTACCTTTAAGCATAATACTTATTTCCTCTTCAGAAGGCCTACTGTTTGTTTATGTATAGGCTGGATTCACCTAACCTCTCCTTGGCTGTTTTGTATGAACTGAGGAAGTTACAGTTGTGGTTACATGTAAAACACTACATAACTAACATAACTACTGTATAGCACTATAGAATAAGTTCAAAGAAAAATTTACAGTATTAAACCCATAGTAAAAAGTGGAGGGCCCTGTCTTTGAGCTTAACATATTATGTATATGGTGCTTTTTCCCAAAAGACCCTTACAAGACTGAATACTCACAAACTTACAATAGATCAGAAGAGAAGCTTCATGTGCCTTTTCCTACAATAATAATAAACAGCCGACCTATATATATTATTCTAGTTTTATAATATAAATCAATCCAACATATATATTAACTAGTGATTTTTTGGGGTAAAAAAAAGGTACAAAATAATATTTTACAGCAAGACTTATTTTAATATACCATATATACTCGAGCATAAGTTTTTCAGCTCTTTTTTAAGGCTGAAAAGGGCCCCCTCGGCTTATACTCGTGTCACTCCCCCCCCCCCCCGTGTCTCTCTAAACCTCCCCCGTCCTTATTCTAAACCCCCCTCCTCACTTTACCCCTCTAAATACCTCCCCCCTCTTCCTTTCCCCTAACTTACCTCCATCTGCTCCTCCGCTCTCCAAGCTCCTTCCTGCGTCGGGACCCGGCATATGCTAATGACGTGACGTCACATGCGCACCACATCATTAGCATTGGCCGGGTCAAGACACAGGAAGGAGAGTGGAGGAGAAGCTGCAGATTGAGGTAAGTGAGGGCAAAGGGAGCGGGGGAGGTATTTAGAGGGTGAAGTGAGGAGGTTGGTTAAGGAAGAGGAGGGGTAAAGTGAGGAGGTGGTTTTAGGATGAGGATGGGGGGGAGAGAGAATGAGGATGGGGGGAGAGAGAATGAGGATGGGGGGGAGAGAGAATGAGGATGGGGGGGAGAGAGAATGAGGATGGGGGGGAGAGAGAATGAGGATGGGGGGGGAGAGAGAATGAGGATGGGGGGGAGAGAGAATGAGGATGGGGGGGGAGAGAGAATGAGGATGGGGGGGGAGAGAGAATGAGGATGGGGGGGAGAGAGAATGAGGATGGGGGGGAGAGAGAATGAGGATGGGGGGGAGAGAGAATGAGGATGGGGGGGAGAGAGAATGAGGATGGGGGGGAGAGAGAATGAGGATGGGGGGGAGAGAGAGGAGGGGGGGAGAGAGAGGAGGGGGGGAGAGAGAGGAGGGGGGGAGAGTGAGGAGGGGGGGAGAGAGAGAGAGAGAGAGAGAGGAGGGGGAGAGAGAGAGGAGGGGGGGAGAGAAGGAGAGAGAGAGAGGAGGGGGGGGGGGGAGAGAGAGACACAGGAGAGGGGGGAGGGAGGAAGAGAGAGGGGGGGGAGAGGGGGGGAGAGAGGGGGGGAGAGAGAGGAGGGGGGGGAGAGAGAGGAGGGGGGGAGAGAGAGGAGGGGGGAAGAGAGAGAGAGGAGGGGGGGGAGAGAGAGGAGGGGGGGGGAGAGAGAGGAGGGGGGGGAGAGAGAGAGGAGGGGGGGAGAGAGAGGAGGGGGGGAGAGAGAGGAGGGGGGGGAGAGAGGAGAGGGGGGGAGAGAGGAGAGGGGGGGAGAGAGGAGAGGGGGGGAGAGAGGATAATTATTCTCCTTCTCCGACGCGGCGCAACTCGAAGGCGCTGAATCGACAGCGAGGCCATTGCTATGTTTGGCGCAGGCACTGGCGCTCGAGGGCCTCGCATATGCCTCTCATAGCTCAAGGCCTCTTCTGTCGGCATGCCTTACATGCAATGTGCAGCAGTATTACGAAGGCGTTGGCACTGCTACTGCCAAACCTTTGCGTATGGGAAGAAGGAAGGGACCCAGTTGTGGCTCTGAGAATAAAGAGCTTGAAGACACGGCTCCTGTAGGATCTTACCAGAGAATTCAAGCAGATGCAAGTGTGAAGTGGCAAATCAAAGCTCAAACACAGCAATGCCCATAGCAGCCCCAGTAAGGGTAAAGCACATCAGTAAATATTGCAACATTGTGTCTACATAGCAATGTGTTTCCTAAACATTGTCAAATTAATGCGGTTTATTATTCTTGAACATGAACATTGCAGTTCAGACACATATATCTTATTTTCTAACTTAATACATGGTAATAAATGGAAGGGGATACAAAGGGGGCACACATTAACCCTTGCTGGACCTGCTTGCTGGAGGCTGCCAAGGCTAAGGTAAGGGGTCAAGGGGGCTGACAGTGTGCCATGTGGGACTGGCATGTGTCACTAGGAGCATATTGTATGTAATGTCACCAGGAGCATGTTACATTACATACAAGTGGCATTACATACAATATGCTCCTAGAGACACATGCCAATCCCACACGGTCAGCCCCTTACCCACTTACCTCAGCCTTGGCAGCCTCCAGCAAGCAAGTCAAGTAAATATGAGATGGGGCAGATGTGGCAGATGGGATGCAGGCTGGAGAGCAGAGCGTCATCAGAGCGCAGTTCTCGGCGCCCTGATGACGGTGCGCTGTTCTGCGGTGCGTGAAGGTCCACGTGCCCAATTTGGGTCATCTGTTTATCCACTGATCATGGATTTTAAACGACCTCTGTTTCTAATAATCTCTTTTTTTACACGTCTCCAATATTTTCAGATGCATACAGATACTGGACAAAAACTGTTTCATAGGGGCTACAAAATGCTTTGTTGAGGAACTTTAAAAGGAGTTAAAATTGAAATAATGTGGATTATATTTTTATTCATTAATAATAAAATAAATAAAAACAAGAATGAATGTTTTCCCCTGGGGTGTGTACCTGGCCAGGCCAAGGCTTATGAATTGGACAACACATTTTGTTGTTGTGCATTGTATCATTTCATATTTCTTCCTTTTCTTTGTAAATATTCTGAGTGAAACAGAGTTAAAAAAAATGGAGGATTTATTCTTTTATATATATATATATATATATATATATATATATATATATATATATATATATATATATATATATATTTACATTTACCATAGAAAAAACCCACCACGAACCCTGAACAATTTAGTGAATTTTGTCCATTTTTCAGAAGAAGGATTCACAAAACAATACATTTTTTACTGCACATATTAAATATTAATGTATTCATTCTACTCTAACACGGAAAATCTTTGACCTGCAACTATAAACTTTCCAAAACACATGTAATAACATTAAGGTACAGTGATTGATTATTTTTTTTTACATACTACTATAGAGAACTTGTCAAATCGATGGATTATAAGATCCCTCCCTGTTAGTTAGCTGTTAAATATATCACATTTTACACCACTTTAATTTCCATATTACTGGGAAAAAAATTAATACAATCTGCAGAAATATTCAGAATTCTTTGCATTTCTTTACCTGAGCTTTTGCCACAAAGCTTATATTATCACCACATTTAGGACAATGTTCTCACACCTTTAAGCCATTCTCACATAGCACATTCACTGCATATATTGACACATAAAAAGGGCTGAGCATTGTGTAAATAATACAACTGGGTTATATTTATCTCTCTGCACTTTAACCTAGAAGCAAGTGATTTACCAGGGCGTTTTTAGCTGTTTTCTGAATATGTATTTTGTCTGTTCTTTTCTAGAGACAGCTCTAAATACTATTCCTTGTGGTGGTCTAACCCTCTCTCCATTTAGCCAGTGGCAACCCACCCCCTGCTGATAGAGGCCACACAAGTGGCACACAGGACCACCATCTGCAAGTTGTTACAAGTTAAACTGGTTAAGGAATATTAGAGATTGGTTTGCACTTGGTTTGTGCGGATTTCCTGTGCTTCAGTAGCTATAACTCTGTTACCTATAATACTGATGCTAGTGGGATATTTACATTGAGTTTTGCATTTTAATGCATAAAGTAGCATGTAACCTTCCAGGAATAGCAAGTGAACAAAGACAAACCAGGATAGTATGTGATACACTGAGATATCATAGGGATAATGCAGATATAATAATAATAAAGCAGGGAAGGTATAAGTGCCTACCTGGCAGCCTGGTCACTGAGCCTGATGATCCCAGAGAGGGGAGGAGAGAGCAGGAGATGAGTGGATACAGGGGAGGGAGACTGGAGTGAATGAGTGGAAAGGAGTCTGAAGGAGCAGAGGAAGAGGAGGAGACACCACAATGAGAGAAGGAGACTTGGGAGAGACAACAGGGAAGAGGCAGGAGGGAAGTGAAGCCGGGAGGGAGTTATACTGAGGGGAGGAGTGTGGAGAGTCATATAATAACCAGCACAGTGACAGAGAAGGCTGTGTAATTGTGCACATATTACTGTACAGCCGCCATTGTGTGTGCTTTCAACACTTCAGTTAGACAGCAGCTCGGTAGCGCGCCTACAAACCGTCGAATCACTGTGAAGGTCCTGAAAGGACTATAAAGCACCAGGTCAGCTCACATGCACATACTTGCATTCTCGGTGAGGAGTTATTGCTCTTGTTTCAGATACACCACCACCTCTGGTTCTCAAACTAGAGTTCTATGTAAAAGTAATACCATGGGGTATCTAGGTGTTATTGCTGCTAAAGGTCATTCAGATTTGTGTGTCCAGCAAGCAACACTTTGTTTCCCCTTTCTATATCCCAAATGATTGTTTTGTGTATATATATTTTTATATATATAGTAATTAGTACACTTGTGTTCACATTTGAATGTCTAAAACAAGTTAAAAAACTTATTTCATGCCCAGAATTCTGAGGAATACAGTTATTTGCATGTACCTGCCAAGGTTCCCAGAATGCAATGTAATAGCTGTATTTCTCGGAATTTTGGGCATGAAACAAGTTGACGTTCAAATGTACTATTTATTTACTGTACAGCGGTGGGCTTTTATCACTCTTGCATTGCAGTATATAGTGATATCTTTTTTATTGGACACATATATTCATAGTATTTATGACAAGCTTTGGAGAGCAGACCTCTCTTTCTCAAGTCAGAGGCAATACACAGACATATAGTGGAACCTCTATATTCCTCATTAATCCGTTCCTGAGGGATGGTCAGATACTGAATAAGATAAATATAGAATAATTTTTTTCATAGGAATTAACTAAAATTGGAATAATCCGTTCCCAAACTCGAAACTAATAAATAAAAATGTAACCAGAACTTTACATTTACTGAGGACTGATGGTGGAAGAAGAGGAGCAAAGGAATTATTGTTTAGAAGAGGAGTCACCTTCTACTAAACATCCGGTAACTCCAGTTCTGGTAATCAATGTCTTTTTTTTTTTTTTTGCCCCTTTCCGACGATTCACTAGCACTCGATTTAGCAAAGAACTTGTCCAATATTGTTTGCTTCTGTCTTTAAAAATGTTGTGACTAATATTGGATTTTTGGATGAATATTTGGCTACAAAATGTGACAATAATTGTATTTGATAAATATAAGACAGCCCCCTGAAAACGTGCTGTCCAATGCATAGGCCACTTGGCCTAGCCATATACACATACCACAGTATAAAACATTAATTCTTATTTTTATTTATCTTATTAATAATGTATAAACATCTAATCCACATCATTTTACCATTCAAAACATCTTATAAATTCTTCAGGTACATATATAAATGATATCCTCAGCTTTAACTAATTTTAAAGTTCTACTAAGAATATTTACAAAGAGAAGGATGCAATATAGTACATACATCAATAAAACAAATGTATAATATTTCATATTGTACCTTTAAAAAAACAGAATAATAAAATAAAAAAATATATATATTTTTTAAATGTGATTGTTTTTGTTATCTATAACTTAGATTTAAATTTTTGGTAAGATCATATTTACCATAAAATATACATATGAGGAAATATATTCCTATTTACTGTATGTCATATTACTGTGTAACCCTTTAGATTGCTTCGAGGGATAGGGAGAGTAGAGAAGGTCTATTGGAGGGTGAGCTGGGAAGGATGAATGGTGCATAGGCGCTGGTAGTGGGTGTCTGAGGGGTTTATGTAGTGAGAAGGCTCCTCCGCACCTGGATATTTGCTGTCATTTCCTTTGTCACCACATTTTAGAGTTATTATGGACGATGTACCAGTAGTTTTATGAAGTATATCTATCCAACTATTGATTGTATGATCTGGGCTGAAGTGTTGGTCTTGGATAAGGAGGTGGCTGTCCCTATGCAAAATAAGTGTCCTGAATAAATCAATGGGTCGAGCGCTAGCCTGTGGAGTAAGAGTCTGATGTAGTAGATGAAATATATGATTGTCAAAGGCTGGCTGGAAAGGATAAGGATATGGTGAAAAGTAGATTTGTTGGCATTGGTGTCTACTAAGGTTCCTGAAGATGGTGACGGGCACCAATTGTTAAGCGTCTAGTAGTGTTAGTCGCTATCCCCATGCAAACCATACAGGAGCATGCCTATTGTCTATCTACGGTATGTTGTTAAAACTCATCTTAGCCTAAACAGCACACCAAGTATTAAGTCCATAGCTTATTATCCCACATAAGGACATGTAACACTTCTATCCAGACTTCATTACCATTCTCATTCAGAATGCCTACCACGGCATTCCTTCTACCTTTGTAGCCGCTCTCATTTCCATCAGAGCACAGTAGCATTGATCAAAACACCATTGTTCTTCCAGCTTTTCATTCAAGCCTTCACAGAACCCATGCTTCACATAGAAGCCAGTAACGCCAAAGTGGAGCTCGCAACGGCTGCGGGCTTGAAATTTGGCAGAGTTACGGTGGTATTAAATTGGAATGGACTGTGAGCTACAGGCTTGAGACGCTAATCGTAGCTCGTTCGTAGAACACTGGATTTGCAGCCTTGTGGACGATCAATTAGTGTAGGCCGTAGTTACGGGTTTAGACGGAGCCAATTGAAAAAGAGATCATTAGCGTTACGTCACTGAAAATGGGGAGGTTAGATTTTAGACTTGCTCGCGAGTGACTTTGTTGCAATTTATTAGCATGATTGGAATTGTAGCGGTTGCGGTCTTAAGAGAACAAAGGATTTGCAGACACAAAGTTCAAGGCATTTTCCGGCCTTTCTGCGTGCTAACCCGCAAGTCATCGGCGACCTGCTTTACTGGGCTAACTTAATAGCCGTAAGTCCGAAATTCAACGTTATGGGCTACGTTGGCACACATAGCCCAAATTTCATAGGTCTGTATGACATGAATTTGTAAGAGAGTGCAATAGCAGGAAATTGGAAGGTTAAAGGTCCATTTACCTCACTTTAGGTGCTCTTCATTGTGTAAAATGATCTATTTTTTTTTTAATTACACTAAAAACACCTAACAAAGTATAAAGTTTTAGGTCTGTTTACAAACACACTGTACCCTGCCCACTGACTGTTCCATGATTAATATATGCCGAAACGTGTGTTGAAGGCTCCGTGAGCACAAAGATTTAGAGCCGTTTTCCCTGAACTCAGGAGTGCAGCGTGCAGTTAACCCACAACTGTCCTATTTGGAGAGATTTCAGGATTGAATTCTCTGCATAGATGAATTTGTGAAAAGTTAACTTTTTCTGTTTATGCTCACTGCATTGAGCTGTTGCTGTGGCCCTCGCTGGGGGCTTGTCAGTGACACATGTTACCAGAGATTTAATTTATTAATTTCTCAGTGAAAATCCACGTATTTCAAAAAGCATGTCAACATGCTTTTAGGAGATCTTTACAGTTATGTGCTCCAAATTGTATCAAATTAAGTGGCCTTTTAAGGCAGCACACAACCTTAACATCCATCCCTCTCCTGCAATGGTGTTTCTGACATCATTAATGACATCATCTATGATATAAATTACACCAGCCATGAAATCACTCATGACATTACATATCATAGGAAAAATCTATGATGTCACTTTGCATTTATAGTTGCATGTATAAATGGATTTATAATTTTATACTTATTTGAATTGTTACCTTTTGAAGGTTTTACGTTTTCTAAATAAAGCTGATTATATATGGCTACAAATATATTTTTAAACTTATTAGCCTTTATTGTTTAAAGTGTATGTTTATATATCTGCTTGTCTAAAACCCATTACCTAAAGTTGTATTACACTTCATAAATGTGAACTACTGAAATTTCTATTAATCCTGCTGAAAGCAAGGCCAATCACATCTTTCAAATATAGTTGTTACAAACTTCTGGGTCTTCTCCCATGTGTGGAAGCAAATCAACAGACAAAAACAGCTACTTGGACTACAATATATTGCATACAGTAGTTAATAAAATAAAGACTGTGTTATTTTTTATACCTATTGACCAGTGCATGAACACTGGGGAAACACGGGGGAAAGGGGGAAAGGAGACACGATGGGGAAAGATGGAACAGGAGAGGGAGAGAGGGGGAAAGGAGACACAGGCGAGGGAGATGGGGAGAAAGGAGGTACAGGAGAGGGAGAGGGTTGGAAAAGGAGACACAAGGTGGCAAACAGAATTTCCAGCCTGAAAATGTAATTCCCGTCATTTTTGACGGGCAATTTCCTAGCATGTATATATATATGTGTTGCTGCAAGATGCATGAAGCAATTAAAGACACAATATGTGACTAAATTGCAAGAAACAAACATGGAACTACCTTATGTAACTCTCACAGAGGTTAAAATGTGAACTTTAAAAAATATAGATTTATTAATCTACATATGTAAGTCATCATATCTATTTTAGAAAAAAACCTATTGGCAAAATTAAACGGCCACATGAAATATATCAAATACTAGGGGAACATAAACCACACTAATGCTTGCTCTTCGGGAAGGCCCACAAACGCACTTGGAGACTGTGGAGAGGCACATGGAGCAACAGTAAACGCACCTCCATCAGGGCCATTCTTGGCTGCACCCATCTTGTAAACTCCCACGACATTGCTGTAGGCCACGTGGCAAGATGTCTAATGATAATAATTTTGTGGAATCATATTGAATCAAGTGTTTTTGTTTTAATTAATTACTAATATAACTTGTCATTTAGTTAACAACCCTTCAAGGGAATGGTGATACTGTACTACAATTTCTACTTTTCATGAATATTAACTCACAAACATTACTAAGAATGTTTTTCAAGCATGATATCCCAAATGGGGAGAATAGCACTTGAAATAGTAATGATCAATACATGTGATAACTTGGAAACCATGCCTCTGTCACTGTAATGGGCCGGAATGTTCAAATAACAATGTTATGGATAGTAAATAGGGATCTTTTTTTTTTTAGAAGGATGGCACATCTCATGCAGATTTTAGGTGTTAGGTGCACCAGTATGTGAAATTATGTTAAAAATCATGATATAAACATTACCTTTAACATAGAAAGTGTAAACACTTGGCCATAACAACACACATCCCAATTAACTGAAGATTAGTGACAGGAAGATTATCTGACTAGAAATATGTTAATGTTATATAAATGTTATATATGTTGATGTCCCACAACCTGAACAATTGAAAACACAAGGAAACAGTGATAACGGTACAACAAACAGAGCACACTTAGAAATGTATACGACTATGCATTAATATCATGGGTGTGGTGTGGGTGGATTCCGGAAGGGCAAGAGGCTGTTTGGGAAAAAGGGGACATCTAAAGGGTTTAATGTCATACTGTATAATAATTATAATGCCTAGCATCTACTAGGGTCTCTACACCACAGTAACTAAAATCTGATGAATACAAATCTCATCATACATAAATAATGCGCATAACAATTACATACAGTCTTCATCTGCTAAATTAAACAGATGCATAAACTTCTGGACTATGCAATCCAGTTACACACATAATGTGTGTTAAAAAAAAATCTGAAACAAAAAATGTGCTCCAAAACTAGAAAAGGCAGAGAAGGATAAAAAAACGAAAGAAAAACTGTAACATTATACCAACTTACCTGATCTTCATCTGCAAGCATTACTAACCATTAGGTAGTTGTCATGATAAATCACTAGCCATGACCATTATGATGACGTGTCATCTCACAATGAATGCTTAGCTATTACCACGGTCAATGGTACAAGAGTATTATCACCATCTCCATCTGATATTTTCTAGCAACATTGATATCACATTCATCTGGTATACAGGTGTTATCATATTTTAAAGGATTCTTATGATATCATATGTTCTGAACACCTACCCATTAACACAGAGAGGACGAAAGGTCAGCAGCCATATTAACTGTTACTTATATCAGACACAAGTACCTGTTCTCATACTGATATTGTGGAGAGGATGACATGCTTCACTAATGCATGTATTAATGCTGGCTTTGATTGGCATGCCATTGTTGGACTTTGAAAGTCCACCACCATAGCTGTATTGGTCTAAATTTATGCTAACATATATGGTTTAATTAATATTGTGTGAGCTACTCCCCTTCCTATCCACCCTCCATAATAACCTCAAAAACAAACTAAGGATAAATTAAGATATGTGTATATTTATATATCTGTGATGTAAAAAAAAAAAGTTTGTTTTATGTGTATTTATTACAGTACAGTATGAGTACTGAGTGGCACTGGGGAACTACAGTTCATTGAGGGAACCATGAATGCCTAAATGTACTGTGACATACTGAAGCAGAGCATGATCCTCTCCCTTCGAAGACTTGGCTACAGGGTAGTATTCCAACATGATAACAACCCCAAACACATCTCCAATACGACCACTGCCTTGCTAAAAATGCTGATGTGAAGGTGATGGACTGGCCAAGCATGTCTCCAGACCAAAACCCTATTGAGCATCTGTGGGGAATTCTCAAACGGAAGGTGTGGAAGTGCAAGGTCTCTAACATCTACCAGCTCCGTGATGTCATTATGGAGGAGTGGAAGGGGACTCCAGTGGCAACCTGAGAAGCTCAGGTGATGTTGATGTAGTGACCTATCTATATGTGTATCTATGTGTTTTATTACTCTATGTGTATGTATATTATCTGCTAATATGTGTTTGAATGTATTAAGTGTAAAATAAGTATATTAGAAATATAAATAAATAACTTGCTCTCCAAAATCGCTTACTCACTCTCCAAAACCACTAGCTCCGGTACCTACGTGCTAATTTGTCACAATCTACAACACAGTCAACGCATGGGCGTGAAGCTTGCAGCTTTATTACCACTCCCTGTCAATCATTATCTGTTAGGCTGTTTTCTATTGGCTCCAAGGGCTGTGGTGCACACTGTAATTGCGGGATTGGCTTTCAACTGCGAGCAACATGTATTCACACCCTCAAACAGCTTGCCACCGTGGGAAGGGTTTACAACTTCAGCCTTCAGGTCGGTAATTGAGGACTTGAGTCAACTGAATGCATTTAGAGAAATAAACACCTGCAGCGAAACATGTGGGTTACAGGCAATTGTGGACTTGCAATTGAATGGGGCCCTTTGTATGTAGCTTCACAAATAGCTCATGTTCTTAGAAGAAGTAGGAAGAGCTCTTTACTCTGATCACTGTATGTTGTCAATATGTCAGGTGTGATCTGTTCAAGGTGGTTGACATGTTGCTGTAGTCTACACTTTTAGTTGAAGATACTGAATTTACTGGTAATTAGGTCAATCCACCTTAAGTAGATCAAATTTTTATAAGAGTAATAGAATCCACCTTGCCAGTTAGCAACTGCTTTAAAGACCAACTGCAGTTCTAGAAAAACTGCATGTTTGTGAAGCATCTAACATAAAAGTATATTAGAGTATAACATACAGATCTATACTCTGTTTATGTGGAGAAGATTCCATCTTGCCTGGTTGGGTGTGCTTATCTTTATCAATGGAGGGAAGAGAAGGAGGGAGGTTAAATAATTGGATCTTTTATAATCTACCACAAACCCCATTTACCCTTTAAATGCTCAGAAGAAGACATCTTTCACCAATAAATTGAAGCCCTGCTACTCCAGAAATGTGAACACCCCTCTCACAACACAAACTTCACCAAGGTGTTAGGGATGCATCAATGAAACAACAGAGGCATCATTATACAGTAGACAGGAATATGTAACCATTTAACAGTTTAATTTTAGCAAGGGTTTAACCTCTACAAAGCTTGTTTTTTACATTATCTATATAATGCAAGTACAACATTTACCCCTTTGTTTAAAATATATAACATCGATATATAATTTAAATTGTAAGCTGAAATAACCTGTTAAATGTGACTCCCCTGATCTGCTGACATTGCAGGTGACTTTAAATGTAATAGCTGTATATATTATTTAACAAACTAGTAACTTGCCCATCATAAATGACGGTATCATATCATTTTATGTTTCTCTCTCTTCTGTGTCTCTCTCTTGTCCCTCTCTCTCCTGTGTCTATCTGTTCTGTGTCGCTCTCTCCTGTCTGCCTTCATCTCTCTCTCTCCCTATGTCTTGTGTCTGTCCTGTCTCTTTCTCCTCTCTCTCTCCCTATGTCTACTATCTGTCTCTCGCTCTTCTGTCTCTCTCTCTCTTATCTCCTTCTATCACTTCTTCCCACCCTCTCCCTCTCTTGCTCCTCTTACTCCTTCCCACCCTCTTCCTCTTTCTTTCTCTCTTCCCACCGTCTCCCTCTCTCCCTTCTATTACTCATTTCCACCTTCTCCCTCTCGCTCTCTCTTCCCAACATCTCCCTCTTTCTTTTCTGTCACTCCTTCCCACCCTCTCTCCCTTCTCTTACTCTTTCCCACCCTCTCCCTCTCCTTTCCTTACTCCTTCCCACCCTCTCCCCTCACTCCTTCGCATCCTCTCCTTCCCCTTACTCCTTCCCACCATTCCTTCCCACCCTCTCTTCTCTTACGCCTTCCCACCCTCTCCCTATCTCTTCGCACCGTCTCCCTCTCTCCCTTCTATTACTCCTTTCCACCCTCTCCCTCTCTCTCTCCCTTCCCAACCTCTCCCTCTTTCTCTTCTGTCACTCTCTCCCACCCTCTCTCCCTTCGCTTACTCCTTCCCACTTTCTCTCTTCCCTCACTCCTTCGCATCCTCTCTTTTCCCTGACTCCTTCCCAACATTCCTTCCCACCCTCTCTTCTCTTACTCCTTCCCACACTCTCCCTTCCCTCACTCCTTCACATCCTCTCCTTTCAATGACTCCTTCCGACCCTCCCTTCTATTACTCCTTCCCACCCTCTCCCTTCCCTCACTCCACATCCTCTCCTTTCCCTCTCTCCTTCCCACCCTCTCTTCACACCCTCTCCCTCCATCTATCTCCCTTCCCTCGCTCCTTCACATCCTCTCCTTTCCCTCACTCCTTCCCACCCTCTCTTTCCATCTCTCTTCCTTCCCTCACTCCTTCCTGTCCACTCCCTCATGTCCCTCTCTCACACTTTCTCGCTCCACTGTGCAACTACGCATGCAATAATATGACGCAATTGCATGATTTCCCGCAGTTTGGCCCTAGTACCTTGGGAGTAACGCCTGCACAGAATGCATCTTGCAGGTGTTACTCACAAACTGACAACTATTGTAGTGGATACAAATGACTGTAAATCCAATGTATTTTAAATCTGAACAAAACATAATAAATTAACATGTCTTCTAACTTTGACACATACAGCTGTAATGTATTGTTTATTTATGTATGAAGCTGGTGATTTATGGTCCTTCAAGGATCTGCAGAGCTGAGAGTGCGAGAGATGGTACGTGTGCGCCCTGAAACTCATAAATACATGTAACACTCCTGTGCAGTCAGTCTTACAAACGCAATGCCTACTTAGCAACAGTTGCTATGCAACGTCACAAAGCGTTGTTAGGCTATTCCATGCATGTCTGCAGGTAGGGCAGGCGATGCTGTTACGTAAGAACATGGATCTGCCTTCAGTGTAATTATTATTCTTTATTTATATCTTTATTTTGTACATGGGGCTTTCCGCATCATTTTATTGCAAGATAATACAAGCCAAAACATTCATTAAAGAGACATGGAATACAATTGCTTTTTTTCTCATACATTTAATAGAGCGTGTTATAAACATTACAAAAGTAGTTTTTTTTTACATGAAAATTGTAAAGTAAAACCTGTTTAAACTTTATTCAAATGAACAAAGAGCTGAGACTAAATACCATTGGCGGACAGAGGGCAAGCCCCCACGAACAGTTAAAAGTCTGAATACGTTTTTGTGGTCTGAGACCTTCATTCAAAAGAAAGCACACAGACACATATACATATATCAAATACCCTCTTTCTGATGCAACAAAGAAAAACATATTTCCATGTCCATTTAAAGATCAAAAACCAATACAAAAGGATTATATTATAGTTTTTAAAAAAAATAATTAGAGTTATATACTGTAATATTGAAATTAAACTGTATCAGTCACCTGTTACCCAGGGTAAATCTACCATTACTGTGGGTTTGTCACTGTTCCACTACACCTGCCTCCTGAGATGAACACCCTAACATAAATGCCTTGGAATAAGAGTTTGGGGCCCTGCATGCCTTATCTATTTAACTACAGAACCTTGTTTTGGAAGAAATATATACCAACCACTGTTCTAAAACAAACTAACTAGGAGCTCCTCCTATGAGAAGTCCCACCTATTTATGTGTATGCTGTCTCTGATTGGTTGAAAAGAGAGGTCAGTCACCAAGGCTCTCTATTAAGATTAAGAGATCCACCAGGAGAGAGGGAAGCAGGGTCCCATTTGATTATATTTTTGCCAACCCATCACATAGCACCAGCGAATGGGGCTATGTGAAGCTCTTAGGCCGTTCCAGTTATTTAATGGACTCTGGTTCATTTTGTTATATGGAGAGTGGTCTTTACAAATTTTCACTTGCATTTAAAAAAATATATACACCATATATACTCGAGTATAAGCCGAGTTTTTCAGCCCTTTTTTTAAGGCAACAAAGGCCCCCCTCGGCTTATACTCGAGTCACTCTCCCCCGTGTCGGTCTAACCCCCCCCATGTCTCTCTAAACCCACCCCAGGGGGCTCTAACCCCCCCTGTGTCTCTAACCCCCGTGTGTCTCTTTCCCTCCCCCCTCCTCAACCTAAACCCCTCTCAACCCCCCTCCTCCACCTAAACCCCTAAATACCTCCCCCCTCTCCCCTCACTTACCTGCTTGTGCTCCAGCCTCCGCTCCTTGACCCGGCGCCGGTGCGCATGTGACGTCACATGCGTGCCGCGTCAAGGAGCGAAGGCCGGAGCACAAGCAGGTAAGTGAGGGGAGAGGGGGGAGGTATTTAGGGGGGTTTAGGTGGAGGAGGGGGGTTGAGTGGGGTTGAGGGGGAGGTTGAGGGGGGTTGAGGTTGAGGAGGTGGGTTGGGGTTGAGGGGGCTTGAGGTTGAGGAGTGAGGTTGAGGAGGAAGGTTGAGGAGGGGGTTGAGGATGGGGGGTGAGGAGGGGGGTTGAGGATGAGGAGGGAGGAGGAGGAGGGAGGTTGAGGATGAGGAGGAGGGGTTGAGAAGAGATGATGAGGATGGGGGGTTGGGGTTGAGGGGGGTTTAGGTTGAGGAGGGGGTTGAGGATGAGCATGGGGGGTTGAGGAGGGAGGATGAGGATGGGGGGCTTGAGGAGGGGGTTGAGAATGGGGGTTAAGGAGGAAGGGTGAGGATGAGGAGGGAGGTTGAGGATGAGGAGGAGGGGTTGAGGAGAGGGGTTGAGGTTGAGGAGGGGGGTTGAGATTGAGGAGGGGGTTGAGGATGAGCATGGGGGGTTGAGGAGGGAGGATGAGGATGGGGGGCTTGAGAAGGGGGTTGAGGAGGGGGATTGAGGAGGGAGGTTGAGGAAGGGGTTGAGGATGGGGAGGTTGAGGAGGGAGGATGAGGAGGGAGGATGAGGAGGAGGGGTTGAGGGGGGGGTTGAGGATGAGGAGGGGGGTTGAGGATGGGGGGTTGGGAAGAGAGGATGAGGATGGGGGTTTTTAGGAGGGGGGTTGAGGAGGGAGGATGAGGAGGGAGGTTGAGGATGAGGAGGGAGGTTGAGGAGGGGGTTGAGGATGAGGAGGAAGGTTGAGCATGAGGAGGGAGGTTGAGGATGAGGAGGGAGATTGAGGATGAGGAGGGAGGTTGAGGATGAGGAGGGAGGATGAGGAGGGAGGTTGAGGATGAGGAAGGAGGTTGAGGAGTGGGGTTGAGGAGGGGGATAAGGGAGGGGGAAGAGACACAGGGAAGGAAGAGGTTGGAAGAGACACAGGGAAGGGAGAGGGCAGAAGAGACACGGAGAAAGAGGGGGACACAGAGGGCACAAGAGGGATACAGGGGGCAGCACATTTCCCACCCTCGGCTTATACTCGAGTCACTCATTTTACCCAGTATTTTGTGGTAAAATGGGTACCTCGGCTTATTCTCGGATCGGCTTATACTCGGGTATATACGGTAGTTTAGGGAAATAATGAAACCTACAGCAGTAATATATAGTACTAGGAACTTGCCCGTCAAAAATGACAAGATTAAAAATGTAAGGCTGGCAATGCTGTTTGCCACTCAATGTCAGGCTTTTGCTCCCTTGAGCACCTTTGGCGCTCATCGCGAGCCTCTCCCTTGTGTACTTCAACTTTCCTACTTTGCACTGATCACCTTCAGTGCTCATTGCAAGCCCCACACTGAGCGCCGTTGGCTTGTATTTTCTAAGTCCTGGGTGCCTGGCTTTGCTCAGCCTCGTTTTCATGCAATTTCAGATTTTTTTACGTTTTTCGGCCGCCATTTTTTTCCCTGCTTAGCCGATTTTGGATTGACGAAAAACCCCAAATATTTTGCTCAAAATCGCTTGTAACCTCACTCCTGGGCTTCTTGGCTACCCCTCTGTCCTGTCTGTGAGTGTGTTATTATATTTGTTTATTTGCGGCCCTCACAATGCAGCCTAAGTCCCGCGTGCTTCAACTGCTCGCTTCGCAAGGCTTCGCAAAAAGGCTTTGGGGCTCATCCAGCCTAAGTCCTGCACCATACACGGCTTGCTTCGTGAGGCTTCGCAGATAAGTGCCTTTGGGTCTCATCCAGCCTAAGTCGTGCACCATACACGGCACTCATCCAGCCTATGTCGTGCCCCATACACGTTTCGCATCGCTTCGCAAGGCTTAGCAGATGAGCCCCTTCGGAGCTCATGCAGCCTAAGTCATGCCCCGTACACGGCTCGCCTCGCTTCGCAGATGAACGCCTTTAGCGCTCATGCAGCCTAAGTTGTGCGATGTACACAGCTTGCCTCCCTTAGTGAAGTTTCGCAGATTAACGCTGTCATGATCTGTTTCTTCAAGGGGGCTTGATATGACCCTAGTACAGACCTACCCCAGCAGAATCATGTAGTTCATGTTCTCTGTGGCACAAAAGATGGCTTCTGAAAAGGTACAGGCAGAGAATACTGCATACAGGTTATTCGTGGCCCATGGCAAGACCACTCCCCAAGTTAGGATACAACATAGTTTCACACTTTGGATATGTGAAACCTATCTCTCAACCTTTATTGAATGATCAAAACAACATATGTATACTCTCCAATACCACACCCTTGTGTACATTTGTGTATGTGTGATGTCAGCCCATCTGGCTTGCAACCTTGGTCTATCAAAGCTCTTGAGATCAAATTCACCAGATATCTATAGCAGGCTAGTGAAAAAAAACTTTATTTTAAACTCGAGTATTTGCTTAGGACTACTTGAAGTACATACATCTGTCTTGACCCAAGGTCTGTATGTGTGAGTATGTGTGAGTGTGCAATGATCTGCAGCTAACTTCTATGCAGAGCATTTTACCAATTATCCATATGTTCTATATAACATTTTCCCTCTTATAATATATTATAACTAGGATACATAATAACCATGTACAGGTAACATATAACCACACAATAACACATAATTCCAATGCAACATTGTTATGCTTCCTTTGCCATATTCATAAATTACTGGCAATATGAGTCCTTAAACAACTAAATCATGACAAACGCCTGGCGATCATGCAGCCTAAGTCGTGCACCGTACGAGTGACAAACATCGCAAACGTTCCGAACAGCGTTCTTGGTCCACAACTATATGTGTGATAGGTATAAATAATGATGGAAAGACTTGGATGCTCAATGCAATAGTGCCACCTAGCAAACAAATTGAAAACTATTGAATTAGATCTTAGTAACAGTGCAAGTTCTAATGTATACATAATACAATTCACTGATTGTGAAGTAGCCTTTTGAATTGGAAAAAACAACCAAAAACTTCACCCGGGATGCATCTGAACAGACATTCTATCAAATGTAACCATGGAAACAATCCCTGTATCCCAGACTATCAACATATTTCCTCTGTAATGATTTTGTTTATGTCTCCTTTCTCCTTACATATTGTCTTCTTTCCCACATCTGTTTTGTCTTAGCTTTGTTTTCTTTTTTTTTTTTTACCTTCACTACTGTAGTAGACACAATTTATAGCATCTAAGGAGTATTGTTTTTTTACTTGAAAATGAGAGTGACATAACTTGTACACTTGTCACTTTAAATATATTGTCTGTCCAATAATAAAATGTATCACTGTACATGGTAATACTCTTCTTTTCCATCTTTGTTATTGGACATACACTGTTACTCCAGTTTTCAGAATTATAACAGAACTAGGGAATTGCCCGTCAAAAATGACAGCAATAAAATTTGAAGCCTGGCTATGCTGTTTGCCACACAATGCAAGGCTTTCCCCCCCTCTAACTTGCGCGCCACGTTATGAGCGCCTTTGGTGCTCATTACAAGCCTCTCGCCCCTCTACATCGGCGCTCATCACAGGCCTTGCAATTAGTGCTTTCCCCTCCCCCCTCTACTTTACGTGCCTCTCCCCTCTACTCTTCCTCCCCTGTGTCTCTTTTCTCATCTACCTCCCCTTTGTGTCTTTCCCCCCTCTTCTGTGTCTCTTTCCCTCCGCTCTTTCCCCTGTGTCTCTTTCCACCCTCTCCCCCTCTCCTTCCCCTGTGTCTTTTTCCCCCGTCTCCCTCCCCTAAGCTCCTTTTGCCATTTACGGGTGTGACACCATTTGTGGGCTTGGTGAAATTAATCTGTTTCACCTAGACCGAAATGGGCTTGAACCAAATTTAAGTTTTTACGGCTGCCATTTTTTTCCTCACATAGCCATTGTGAGACCTCCCAAAAATACCAAATTAGCTTGCAACCTCACTTACAGGCTCATTGTCTCTCCCCCTGTGCTGTATGTGAGGGTGTAAGTTATTTTTCTAATTAATTGTCATTTTTTGGAGGCCTTCCAACGGCTTCCGAGTTACGGGCTTGAAAAAATAAATGTTAGCCTTTTTTTTCTCAAGCTTGTAACTGCGGGCCTCGCAATAATTGTGAGCCTCTCTCCCCTCCTCTACTTTACGAGCCTCACAATGAGTGTCTTTTTCACTCATTGCAGACCTGTCAACACATAACTTTGGAGCCTTGCGATGAGCTCCTTTGGCACTCATTGCAGCCCCCCTCAAACCTTTTACTTTTGGGCCTTCGACGCTCACTGAGCATGTGCAACCCGTAACATTTAACATTACGTTACCGACAAACTCGCAATTACGACAACTATTATATGTGATACACATTTATTTTAAAGCTCAGCCCATACTATAACCCAGATTTAACATTGTTTATGTTATCACTGGTGTACAGGTTTATTTCTGCTATTTTTTTGTAATTCTGTTGCTTTAAAAAGTTACTAAATTTGATAACAGAACCTTAGCTTGTTTTTTAAAGGGCTAATGTAATATTTCAGATGTCTTAACTTTTATGTATATAAGCTTAATATAGAAAACATTTTAATTCTTTATGATTTTAAAATGTTGATCTTTTTTTGAAAAAATAGAGAATAGCATTAGCTGAGTTTATCGCTATATTTGAGGCTGTAACCCCATCCAGCTTTTTCAAAGTATAGCACGGCAGAGCTATCAGGGATGCAATTTATGGTCAGCACCTGTCACTCACTTGTATGGTGTATGGTGCTGTACCTATTTGTGAGGGGCCTGCTAAAATTGGTCCACTCCTTGAGGGAGGTCTGGTTTTGCGGGGGTAATTCGTGAACTGGTATGAGAACAATTAGAACTCAAATAAGCTCAGCAAAAAATTCTGGTACTAGACACTAACCTTAAAGCAAAAAAAAAAAAAGATTTTATTATTAATTTTATTTAAAGAAAGTATCTTTATTTAAAATAAATAACACCTCTATTTTATTACAAAAGATCACTTGTGGCAAATAAAAAGTAAAGAATACAGGTATGCCTATATTGGGTTCCCTAGTGGTCCAGTAGTTAGGATTTGGTGCTTTCACCACTTTGACCTGGGTTTGATTCCAGTTAGGGAACCAAGAGGTCACACCATCCTGAAGTCAAGCTGGAGGAACTGGCAACCCACACCACTACTGGGTTTGAGGATGAAGTAACAAACACTATTAAACAACAAAGCAAACCAACCATATCAATATTGTCATGACTACATTTTTTAGTGACTGTAATATTACCCTTATTTATGGATACGGCCAAGGGTGCATGACATTCTTGCATTGTGATTATGTATTATTGTTGTTTGGTTATATGTTGCTTGTACATTGTTATCATGTATACTAGTTATAATATGTTATAGAGGGAAAACTGTTATAGAGGGAAAACTTAAGAACATTGCATCCTCACACATACAGGCCTTGATAAACAGCAGCAAAGACAGATGCCTGCACTTCAGGAGTCCTAAGCAAACACTGGCAATTAACATCAAGGTTGATGCACTACCCATAGACACATGTCATGTAGCTTAGATAGCTGGTGAGTTATCTCAAGAGCTTCTGTGGCAACCAAGGATGCAAGGCAGATGTAACTTAGTTCTGACATCACACACATACACAAAGGTACACAAGGGTGTGGTATGGGAGATATAGAGTATAAATATGTTGGTTCTATGATTTAATAAATGTTCAGTTCTAGTTTCACATATCCACTGTGTGAGACTGTTCTTGTGTTTGTGTCCGGAATCGGGGAGTGGTCTGGCCGGAGGCCACTAGTAATCTGTATCCAGTATTCTCTGCCTGTACCTTTGGGCATTGTTCTCTTCAGAAGCCATCTTTTGTGCCACAGAGAACAAGAACCACACAATTCTGCTGGGGTAGGTTTGAACTAGGTTCATATCAAGCACCCTTGAAGAAGCAGATTGTGACATTTGTCTGGCCTGTCGTGAGATCCCTGTATAAAATACAGAAAGATGTTTGGGGGGCGAACAAATAGCCAAAAATGCAAAATAAAAAGGGGTCTTCTCCAAGCTAACCACCTGAACATAACCTGCTGGAGTCTACTATATCCACCTCTCCCCCACACGCTGAAAATCGGGTTATTGCCTGCATCCCAGTGGAGCACTCAGGCTTGAGGCCTAGTCGTGCGGCCAGACCTTGGGACTGCTTCCAGTGGAGGCATCGGACATTATTGGAGCTCTGGGCGAGGCGCAATGAAGACGGAGCTCCACCAACGGCGACAGCTGTGCTTCCGGACTGGAAGGCACACATCGGGGTATCACCTGCCATAGACGGGCCGGAGGAGAGAGAGGACAAAGGTGCGACCTCTGTCACTGTAAGTACGCACTGGGCCTGCGGCCTAACACACCAACAACTCTCACCAGGTATGACTAGGAGACTTTTGTGAAGCCCAATGACCACACTCTAGCCCATCACTCAAGGGGGGACAAAAACAAAAACAACTCCCAGGACCAACAAAGTTGGGTAACCCCCTCTGGTGGCTCCAAGGCAACCCCTCCATTACCACAGTAAACCGACTAGTACATTGGAGGTGGGAAGGAAGTGATTGTTCCCCAGCCCATAGACTCTCACCACCAGACTGTTGGCTGGTAATTATTCTGAACAAGTCAGATAATACAAACAATACCTCCACAAGCTACAGGATAATTCTGTGACCAAATGGGCTAACTTGAAATGGAGTATCCCCTGCTATAATTAAAGGGACTTCTGTGAAGAGTCACAGATCTACAGAAGACTAAAACACTGCTTACCATTAATATTAAACTGTTCAGCCATATTTAACAAAGGGATGTATATCACCAACCTGAGGCAGAACAAGCAAAAGCATATAGCAATATAGCGACTCTACACCGCCACCTTGTGGTCACAAAAAAAATACTGCAGCCCACAGAAAAAAACAAAAACAAACTTAAAGACATTCTGGAACTAAGAGGTGGAAAAAAAATACAAACAGTTGCAATTTACAGCTATTGATAAGCAAAGCAACAATTAGCCTGTGTAAAAAGGACATGCTCTTGATAGCAACTGTTCAATCCACTATCAGGCACCCCCAACCACTCCATGGGCTATATACATAATCTGTGGTCTCGCTGGTACCTAGACATTCACATTTGCAAATGCAGGCTTTGGAACAAAGTTATCATTGTTCTTGAGTGCACTTACAGCGAATCCTAACATGTAAAAACTACAAATCCTCCCTACTTAGGGGCACCTTCATAAGCAGAGTGACATATATGTAAAGCAAACACAAATATTGAAAACAAGATTGGCAAAGGAGATGGCAGGTGTATCAACCAGACGTAACACCAAAGATATACAAACTTACTGCATGCCAAAAAATATTCTACAAACATCTCAACAAAGGTCTACGCCAGCAAGGCACGTACCTAAAACAAACATCGAGGCATCTGCCCCAAGCACAAAGACGGACAATCAGGATCTGAAAGACTTGATATCCTCCTTCAGAAAAGAGATAGAAATAGAAATCCAAAAAGTGGCAACGGACCTCTCTGCGGAAATAGAGGCAGTAGACTCTAAAACAACGATTTTGGAAGATAACTATAATGAACTACTCAAAGCACATACTCAGTTAAAGGACGAGGTAGCTCTATTGAAAGAAGAGCAGAACAACCAACAGTCAATCTAAGAAGACTTGTAGAATAGATCAAGAAGACTAAATGTCCGCATAAGGAATCTTCCTGACTCAGTGCAGGATCTTTCTCAATACATGAAAGATCTATGCAAATCTCTCTTACCAATTTATGTGTGATGATGAGGACTTTAAACTAGATAGACTTCACAGAGCACTCGGTGGCCACTTCTCCAATACAGACCGTCCGAGAGATGTAATACCATGGTTCTACAATTTTACCACCAAGGACCAGTTCATGAGAGCAGAAAGATCCGGTATTCCAGAAATAGAAGGCCATCAACTGAGCATATTTTCTGATCTATCCTCAACAACCTCCTCAAAAGAAAAACGCTAAGACCCATCCTGAAAATCATCCTAGATCAAGGATGGAAGTATACTTGGGACTTCCCGTTCTGTTTGAATATTTCCAAAGAGGGAAAGATACACACCATCCAATCTCTCATTATGTATCATCCAGATGCCTGAAAATATGAACTTACTTACAACAAAGGACTGAATAGGACTCCCATTGCTTATTCTTCTGATTTGCTTTCTCAAGCGGAACTTACTTCAGATTTAATCCGCATATATCGGGACACTTGTTCAAAAAGCCTAAAATGTAATGTTATATGTTTATATTTCTAGTTTGCCTTACAAGTTTTCAAATATTTAAGGGTTTAAAATGTCACCCTAGACAATACAATGTGTAATAATTGTGCCCCTAAAGGGCATTATTATATTATAAATAGAAGGCGAACCCCCTCAGTATACACTCACAAGTATACTAGTTGGCTCACCAGTTACATTTAAGAGTTACATTTAAGAGGACAGCCTCTGATCTCTTCAAAGTAAATGATTTTACTGTTGTTTACTATACGTTAGTTAGAATATTACTCCAAAGTGTACTATAGACACTAAAACTAAAATCAAGTAGCCTAACGGCTCCACTCTATCTAATATTTACACCTAGGAGCGGATATAGTGTTGATACAGGAAACTCATAAAAAAAAAAATCAGTACCCAAATACTGGGGTAAAATGTATACACAAACGTATCATGCCTTCATTAGAAAAAAAAGAGGAGTCTCTATTTTAATTCATAAGAGACTCAACTTTCAACACATAAACACCCAAAAAGCCAGTGATGGTAGACACATTGCAGTTCATGGAATCATCAACGATTGGAAAGTGTCGCTGCCAAACACAGAACAATCCACTTTCTTTCACAGAATATCAGACATAATATCTAATTGTCAACAATACATTTGGAATTTAGGAGGTGACATGAATGCGGTTCTAGACCCAATAAAGGACAAACTTGGACCTACTGCCCCCACCCTAGTTCTCACCTCTTCGAAAGCTTTTAAGTCACTCTTAAAATGCAATGGCTTATTTGACACATGGAGGGGAATGAACCAAAAAAAACAGAGATTTTACCTTTTATTCGGCCAGACACAAATCCCACTCACTTATTGATTATATACAGATACAACAACAAATGGCCTCTAACCTAGTGGAAGCAACAATCCATCCTATCTCATGGTCGGACCACGATCTTGTAAGTGTAAGTGTGTCATTTTGTGATCTGCTCCCAAAGGGGCGGTCCCACTCGTGGACATTAAATCCAGCACACCTCAATGACCCACTAACAAAAGAGAAAATTCACAAAGCAATCACTGATTATTTCACAATAAATAGTGATTGTGTGGTGGACATATTGGGGGCATTGGTCAGCCATTAAGGCAGTTCTGAGAGGAATTTGTATACAACTTGATACATTAGCGATAAAACAGATACATTTTTGAAATAAATAATCTAATTAATAAAATTTCAAACCTCCAAAAATCATTTTCTATTCAAAATTCACCTAAAACCTATGAAGAGATTATCAAATGCAAACATGATTTAAACATGAATCTGAGAAAAAAATGGTGACCATTCTGCAGTGTACACAATCCAAATTCTTTAGATATTCCAATAAACCAGACACAATGTGAGCCAGGAGACTCAAACAGAGAGCTAACTATTTTATTCCTAAATACTAGAGAAAACACCATAGTATATCAACCAGACGAAATTACAAAGACATTCTAACAATTCTATACCGAACTATACTCAACAACCTCCCAATCTGGGACATAAAGTCATAAAACTCAAATCAATACATTGTTATCGACAATCAAATTCCCCCCAAAACATAGTCAAAGCAACTAAACCCCATAAAGCACCTGGCCCAGATGGATTCACTAATTATTATTATAAACAATCTCATCTTAAGCATCTGTTTAATGACTTTCTCACTAGTAATCTCATGAACGCAGAATTATTGGATTATTGTCTTACACAAAAAAGGCAAATTCCCCATATCTCTAAGGTTTTACTTAGATTTGTACTCAGCCCCAAGAGCTTATATTTCTTATCAGGGATTTAGATCCCAACTATTCAAAATATCCAGAGGAACAAGACAAGGGTACACTAAGGGAATCCCCAAATGTCAAAGGAATTAAAATAGGAGACAAAGATTACAAACTCAGTCTCTTTGCCGATGATGTACTACTCACCATTTCCAACCCGCTAATTATCCTCCCCAACTTGTTTAAAACATTAGGTAAATGTATCCATAAATCAGGCTTCAAAGTAAACACGAATAAGAGTGAAGCCCTCAATATCTCTTTACCTAAACAATTAAAAAACTTGTTAGCATCAAACTTCTCCTTAAAATGGTCATTGAATCATATAAAATACCTAGGTATTTACCTAGGTATTTACATTCTCAGAAAAACTTATGATGAGGTAAATTCTCCTAATATCATAAAAGAGATACTCAAGGATCTTCATACTTGGTCCAGTCTCAAAATATTATGGTTCGGTAAAATCCATGCTTTTAAAATGAGTACCCACCCAGTTGAAAATTAACCCTAGGGGCTACAGGGTACACAGACCCAGCAACTGACCCACCCCCAGGGGACTACAATAACTATAGTTAGGGTGTAGAGACAGAATTAAATGAAAAAATAAAAAAGGCAGTTTAAATCCCTGAAACTGCTTACTTGTGCCTAACTGCTTTTGTCACAGCTACACTACAGAATCTGCACTAATTTACAAGTATCCTCATACTCTAGTCTAAACACAGATTTAATAGTGGCACTCTGTATCAGCACAGCTACTGCTGTCAGCTATCACAGAACTGTCTTCATTTGTCTAACTGTCATTGCTGAAGCAACAATACAGAATCTGCAAACCTATTTACATTCTAAAGTTTATACGCAAAATTGACTGTTGCATCCCGTAGCTGGACAGCTATAGCCGCTGGATTATACCGGACTGCCATTTTGTGTGTCATTGTTCTTGCTGCAGCTATACTTGTAATAATTTATGAAACAACTTAATCTTCAATCTTCAGGCCGCCCTAAGACATCTCATCTTTGCTGCTGCACTACTGCTACCTTGTGCCTTATTGATATTGCTACAGCTTCTATGTAGAGTCTGCGCTAAAGTGCAATTCCACTCAGACTACAAGGTCTATATATAGACTACGTGTGGCACTTTGGTGAAAAGACAGCTAAAACTACCATTTGATTTGCCCTATAATAACTCCTATATGGACTGTGTTTTCATAGAGGGCTACTACCCCACCAACAAAACTAAATTTTCACCCGTCACATGATGCAACACTTTTCAGACTGGGACTTCCAGCTGGCAAGGATAAGGCTACATAGCTCTAATGACCTGTTAACCAGGATTCAGTAATGCAAATGATACCTGATGTCTAAAAGTTTCAGGGAAAAATAAGAACTCCAAAACAGCATAAGAAACTCAATAACTTATCAGAATTGAGAGGGGTCCTTATTGATTTTTCGATGAAGTTACTCTTCAAGACCCATTGTATTACTACATAGGATGAGGAAAAACAGGAGAACTCTGAATACTAAAAAGATTGACGAGTACTTCAAAACTTCTGAAACTTCCGCCACCTCAGCCCAAGGCTCTCTTTCTGGCCAGTCGGACCTCTCTGACTCAGAATTGGCTATGGCTACCTCACAACCCAACGTGAATCTGAACGAGGAATCGATAGCCAAAATTGAGACTCTCCTCAAAACACATCTTACACGAGCTGTCACAGCCCTCCAAAAGGACATCCATGACCTAGGGCAGGGGACTCATCTCTTGGAGCAGACCTCGGATCAGATAGTCGAGGCTCAAGAGAGGGATAGAGCAGGAATATCCTCGTACTCCTCTTGGATATCCAATGTGGAGCACAAATTGGAGGATCTTGAGATTAGTTCAAGGAGATTTAACATAAGAATCAGAGGAGTACTAACAGCGGTGGTGGACCTGCCACGATATCTTAAGGCTACGATTGACAAGATCCTCTCGGGACACCCAGATCATGTGTGGGAAGTAGAGCGAGCCCATGTAGCCCTGGGTGGGAGCAGAAATCAAGATATGCCTAGAGACATAAATGTCAGACTCTTACGCCAACACCCCATAGATCTAATATTGGCAACAACATGTAAGATTACAATGATCAGTGGCCCTGATGGATCCCTGCTACAATTCTATGCGGGTCTGTCTCCTTCCATGCTTCTAAAGTGCAAGTTGCTGAAACCAGCTCTAGCGATCCTCATTGACCACAACATCAGATACAGATGGGGCTTCCTCTTTAATCTCTCTCTTCAACATAATGGCATGCAACATACCACCTGTTCCCCAGAAGAATGCATGGATCTCCTGAGGCAGCTGACCCTTATTCCAGTGGAATCAAGCACTGATATAGCAGTTCCTACCACCAGTGGACAATCACAAAGGCAATGGACTGAAGCTCAAAAACAAAAAAGATCAAAGTGGCAGTCCTCTAATTCCTCTCCTTCAGGGCTAACTTCTGTGCCAAGCCCTTCACCTCCTTAATGTTTACTTTATGCTTGGACGAGACTTTTCTTTTATTGAACTTTGGCTGAGGAACTACTTAGATGCTGGGAGGATTTGATGCCTCTGTTTGTCTTTCTACAGAACTTTTGCATATAAGGAACAAAAGCTTCAAGTGATCTTCTGGGACTTCATGCATTGTATCTTAGAGGGAAAACTTGGTTGTCAGAACTATTTGCTAATTGTTTTGATTTGTCATTAATTATCTCTCTTCTTTCCCTATCTAGAAGATTTTGTTTTGCAAAGAGACACCCAGTTACTGCTACTAGAACTGTTAGTTAATGTTTCTGCTACTGTGAAGGGGGCTCTACACAGTAGACTTAATATTATTCCTAAGCATATATTTGTACTCAGGCCCGTTAACTAATTTTTGCTTAACTTTACGCCACAATGGCACAAGATAGACTATGCAAACAACAAGTAGTAGTCAAGCAGAGGATAGATCTATATCTTCTTATCAAAACTATTCCTCATGGTTTCCTTAAGCCCCTGATGGTATAAAAGTTAGGTTAAATTTTATCTATCACTGGATCTTTGTATTTCTTCCTTATCCAAGGATTATTTTATTGCTATTAGTTGTATTTTTACTCTCACCAGTTCCCCTAGTTTATATCACCAGTGTTTACATAAATGTTAAGATATCCTTGTCGGCTGGAATTACTTCCTGGACGTTTAAATTTACCTAAATTAGGTGTTACCTTTTTCATAACTGTTTTAAACCCTCCTGCACTTTGTGTGGGGGATGACCATAGAAAGGGGCAAGGGCAATACCCCTTATGGCTATCTAGATCAACTTATGCTGGTCAGATGGCACTGTTTCTCTTTATACGTAATTATATTGTTTTTGTTTTTTGTCTGTTCATATATGTATTTTGTTTTTTCCTTCATCCATGGTGACTCCTGCCTCGGGTTCTGCACTTCCTCAGTTCTACTTGACTCCAGTCTCATACTGGGACGGGAGCTTCTGCCTCAATCTCTTCCAGATTGTACAAAGGGTAAACCGGGAATTACATACTTTGAGCTCACACTTTTAGCCCAAGGATGATGACCGATAAACATGCTCAATACCTATTTCAACTGCCCTAGAGCAAATGTAAAACTTCCAGGATCTCAAAGAGCATTCATTAACATACAATGGGGTACCAGACAGGGATGTCCTCTCTCCCCCTTCTCTTTGCTTTGGCTTTCGAGCCCCTTGCCAAGGCCATCAGGGCCAACTCTGTGATCCATGGCTTTAGGGTAGGACATCATCACATCAAATCTCTCTATATGCTGATAACCTCTTTTGCACATTGTCAAAGCCTGAGTCCACTATTGAAGCCCTGATGTCTACCATTGACCAATATAGTGCCCTTTTAGGTCTTCGGTTAAACCGAGATAAAACTGAAGCTCTTGGCTTAGGTCTTCCCCAGACACCCTGGGTAACCTCATATCTACTTACAATTTAATTTGGCCTCATTCCCAAATAAAATATTTAGGTGTTCACTTATCTAAAACGATATCAGACCTTTAAAAGGCAAAGGTCAAATTACCCCCCTCTCTACAAAACCTACATTTCAGACAGGAGCACTTGGTCGAAATATATATGTATAGCCTCTATCAAGATGAATGTTTTGTCTCGGCTGCTATACTTGTTTAGGACCTTGCCTATTCCAATTAACAACAAGGAACTAATTTGATTTCAAAATCATGTCTTTAAATTCATCTGTAGGAATAGGCCTCCAAGGATAGCGAAAAAGATCATATTTAGGCACAAATCAAAGGGAGAATTATCTTGTCCAATTTCTCCTATTATTTTAAAGCAGCACATTTGGCATTTATTCCCCTGGCTCATTCTACCCAACACCAGCCTAACTGGATATTTTTAGAGAATTTTCAATAGGCCTCTCTATCTTGGGGGGTTATTCTGTGGTCCCCTTATCCTGAATCACTCAAGCCTAACTCCCTAAACGCAATGATTAATCTTACTCTGAGAACCTGGAGATGGGCCAAACCTGAACATCAATTGGCCCAATCCTTCTCCCCTCTTACTTCACTATTTTCATCATCCACAAAGTAAGAAACCTTTTCAGCGGAATCAAAAGCTTTTTGGTCTACGCTCAAACTAGATAAGGTGGGCTCATGGTTCTTGGGCGACTCAGATCAAATGAGACAAGATTTTAATATTCCTAGACAAGAGTTATTTAATTATACTAAATTCAGACACTGGGTTTGTACAATGTGCAATAAGTATCGGCCACCCAAAGCTTCTTGGTTATCAGTGATTTGTAAGTCCTTACGCCTATCCAAAGGGGATCCTAGTGTTGAAATGGGAGTTGGACCTAAATCAAACATGGAACACAAACAAATGGACTATGGCCTGTTTGAATCTTTCCAAGGGTTCAATTAGCTACAGCCTATTGGAAACCTCTATAAAGATTTTGCATAGGGCATATATGACCCCTGGGCGGGTGTACAACATCTCTTCAAAGAGCAATGACAATTGCTTTAGAGGATGTCAAATGCAGGGTGATTTTATACACGCATGGTGGCAGTGCCCCAAATTCAGATAAACAGTCTAATAAATTGGCTCAATTAATCTTTTGGGCAGCTAAAAACATTATTGCTAGGTCCTGGAAAGATAGTTGCATTATGTTTCAGGATATCATTAATAAAATTACTGTATATACTTGAGTATAAGCCGAGTTTTTCAATCCGTTTTTTAAGGCTGAAAAGGGCCCCCTTAGCTTATACTCGAGTCACCCTGTGTCTCTTTCCCCCCATGTCTCTCCACCCCTGTGTCTCTTCCCCCCTCTCCCTCTCCTGTGTCTCTTTCCCCCTCTCTCCCTCGTGTCTCTTTCTCCTCCTCATCCTCCCTCCTCAAACCCCTCCTTAACCTCAACCCCCCTCAACCTCCTCCTCAACCCCCCTCAACCCCCTCCTCAACCCCCCTCCTCATCCACAACCCCCTCCTCAACCCCCCTCCTCACTTTACCCCTGTCTAATTACCTCCCCTTCTCCCTTTCCCCTCACTTACCTTCTATCATCAGCTGCGCTCCTCCAAGTGTCTTCCGGCTGCGTCGGGACCCGGCATATGCTAATGACGTGACGTCACATGCGCGTCACGTCATTAGCATTTTCCGGGTCCCATTGCAGCCGGAAGACGCTTGGAGGAGCGCAGGAGCAGCTGCTGATGGAAAGTGAGGGGAGAGGGGGAGGTAATTAGAAAGGGGTAAAGTGAGGAGGGGGGCTTGAGGATGAGGAGGGGGTTTGAGGTTTAGGAGGGGGGTGGAGGATGAGGAGGGGGATTGAGGAGAGAGGTTGAGGTGGGTGGGGGGTTGAGGATGAGGAGGGTGGTTGAGGATGAGGAGGGGGGTTGAGGAGGAGGAGGGAGGATGAGGATGAGGAGGGTGGTTGAGGAGGAGGAGGGGGTTGAGGAGGGAGGATGAGGAGGGTGGATGAGAATGGGGGTTGAGGAGGGAGGATGAGGAGGGGGTTGAAGATGGGGGTTGAGGTGGGAGGATGAGGAGGGGCGTTGAGGAGGTAGGATGAGGAGGGGGTTGAGGATGAGGAGGGGGAATGAGGAGGGGGGTTGAGGAGGGAGGATGAGGAGGGCTGTTGAGGAGTGGCGTTGAGGAGGGTGATAAGGGAGGGGGAGGGAAAGAGACACAAGGGAGAGGTGGGAAAGAGACACAGAGAAGGGACAGGGGGGTGAAGAGACACAGGGGAGGGAGAGGGGGCTGAAGAGTTACAGGGGAGGGAGAGGAGGGAAAGAGACACAGGTGAGGGAGAGGAGGGGAAGAGACACAGGGGAGGGAGAGGAGGGGAAGAGACACAGAGGGGGGAAGAGACACAGGGGAATGAGAAGGGGGACACAAGAAAGGGGCACAGAGGGCACACAAGAGGGGGACACAGAGGGCATTAGAGGGACACAGGGGGTAGCACATTTCCCACCCTCGGCTTATACTCGAGTCACTAAGTTTTCCCAGTATTTTGTGGTAAAATAGGTGCCTCGGCGTATACTCGGTCGAGTATATACGGTAACTACATATTTATAAATGAAAGGACGACCCATATTTTATTGAACTTGTACCCTGTCTCTGTTAGTGTCTGGGAGCCCTGGATTTCATCTCCGGAATGTGTGTCTGGGGGCGTTGAAATTAGTGAGCTTTTGAAAGCCTTTTGCTCATTTATGGAGGGGAGTGGGGCCAGGAGAAAATTACTTCATATGGGGATTCATCTTAAAGGTAGTACCGGGGAGGAGATATGTTCCCCTGGACCTCCCCCCCCCCCCTCCCCCTTTATTTTCTGGTTTATAGATTATTTATCCTGCTTATCTTTCCTTCATGATTTTTTTGGCCTGATTTTTCTCTACTTTTTGATTAGAGCAATTTTGAAAATGATTTGCCAATTGAAATATGAAATTCTTGATTTCTTTGAATACCTTTAAATTTGAACAGTTTTTTATAGGTTCTACAGAACCTTAGTAGGATGTAACATTTTGCTATAATATAGTTTATATTGCTTAAAGGTAAAAATTTCACAAAAAATTTTAGAAAATGAGTGAGGACTGTATTCAGACTTTTTAGTATAACTTAAATTATATAATTTTGCGTCTATATGGGGATTATAGATCTCACATGTCTTCCTTGATGTTTTTAACGACTGTTATTTGTGATTTCTATACTTATTGTTGTAAATTTCTTCATGTATGTCCTTAATAAAGAACATTGGGGGAAAAAATACCCTCCCTAAATTACTATACCTTTTTTGGACTATCCCACCCGCAATCAAATTGAATGATTTGACAAATATACAGAAGGCAATCTCTCTCTTCATCTGGAGCAATAAAAAGCCAAGGATAAACAAAATGACGATGTCAGCCTCAAAAATGAAAGGGGGATTAGCCACCCGATATATTGTAAGATACCATAAGGCTGCTAACTAACTAAATGGTATATCAAAGACTCCCCTCCAGTGTGGGTGGATATAGAAAAACATGTTCTTCAGGAACAAAATATACTATTGAGCCAGACATTATGGTTAAGCGTACACCGTAAAATAAAGTTAGCTACTCCATCACACTGTGGAAACAAATAAACAAAATATCTCAACTGATGGAAAAAGGTTCATGGCTCATGCCACTTTGGCTACCCCACAAAGACTCCTCAATAAAAAAAACAACCAACTTTTCTGGTGGATACAAAAAGAGATAACAATTGCAGCAGATATATTGATGGAATGTGAACATTGGTCCCAGACAGAATTTAGCACAAATTATCTATTAATTATTAAACTACCACTCACAGAATGGTTTAACCTGATGCTGAGTAACACCAACTTCGGACATATTGAAAAGGATAATAAATAGAACCAAAAAACTCCCTTTGAACAATGTTGTTTATACAACTCAAATGGCAGGAAAAATATCATAATACTCTACAATCATTTAAATGATCTGGCCACCCCAAGCAAATTATTATATAGATCCTTGTGCGAAGGTAAACTTAATGTTACCATAGACGATGAGCAATGGAGCAAAATTAGCAATAATGCAGCAAATTCTTCCCTAATTATAACCTTGAAAGAAAATGCATACAAAACAATATTGAGATGGTATCTTACCCCAGCTAAAATGCACTAGAGTAAAATTGTTCTAGGGTGCATGCCGTCTTCCACACACGTGCTGAAGTCGTGACGACTTATGGGCACCGACAATTGGGCAGCACACGAATGTGCGCAGGGCTAGAAGAGCTCACACGCAATAGGGCTCCCCTACCAGCTTCCCTTCTCTCACCCCCTGTATCTGTCACTATACTAAAACCCTACACTGCCTATACTAAACCTTCTATATCTTGCCTGTACCCCGTCTGTTTTCTCTCCCTTCTTCTACCTGCTTGTTCTCTCCTCTCTGTCTTCCTCCTCCCATCCACATTTATTACTTACCCCATCTCACGGGCAATAGTGTGCCCTGACTAATGGGCCGCAGCCACGCCAGGTGAGAAACAGTAACACCCCGAGAGCTCACAGATGCCAAGCGCAGATGTCGGGGCACACTATTGCCCGTGGGATGGGGTAAGTAATAAATGTGGATGGTAGGAGGGAGACAGAGAGGACAGAACAAATGGGTAGAAGAAGGGAGAGAGAACAGGCAGGGTACAGGCAAGAGGGTTGAGCTGGCTATTCCCTGGGTACCACCGGAATTGGGTAAGCCAGAAAGCCCAATAGATCACCCAGGACTCAAACACTGGACAGCGGAGGGAGCAGACAGGGGGAGGGGAATAATGGTGGCCACTTTCCCCTAGGCCCAGGGACTGTTAGGGTGGGGTCCCAGGATTACTCCAGATTGGTTCACCACTGGATGGGCCAGTTTACCTAGATTGCCACAGAGGATACCCCAGGATGTGATTTGACACCTGGCCTCCCTATATTGACTCCCCTGCAGCTGCCCAAAGACACTGTTTGTGTGCCTTTAACACTGGAAAGGAGGGGCCACTGGCCAGGTTTGTTGGGGGGAGGGTTGGCTAATGAACCACAACAGCTTATGCCAGAACTGCCCATTACTCCAGTATGGATGACACTAGAGAATATCACTAGCCCATGTTGCAACTCCAGCATCCCAGTTCATTCAGGACAAAGCTCAGGCCTGACAAAGAGAAACTTGTGCTCCTCAAGTTTACCCATGGGAATGAGTACTGCTCCAGAATCAGTAGGACAGGAGGTCTCCCTTACCTGGAAGGAGAGGGCTTTGTTGGGGAAGAACCCTCCCAAGATTTTGCTGGATCTACTAGCCTGTTTGTACTGTTTCCCTGGACTACAATGAAGGGTCCTCCAGGGAAGTGGTCTCATTGGGGCTTGGGAAGGTCACTAGGCCACTGGGAAGGAGGGAGTATTCTCCCTGGACAGGAGGAGGCGATGTGCCCAGACAGCCATTGGGCTATCACTTGGATGAACTGTCATGCCAAGAGGACCGGTAACCACATGAATAGATGGAAAGTTATCTGACACTTAGAGAAAAAAATATGAGGTCCAAAAAATACGAAGTTCACGGCCGAAACGCGCACTTACAAAAACAACAAAAACACAAAGAAAATAAAAAAAACATTAAAACAAAATCACACACAGCATGGGGGGACAGCCAGGAGGTCTGGGAGTGAGGTTGTACGAGAATTGAAACACAATTTACCGACAAGAAAAATGTATCATACAATTAGAGAAACTTAGCAGTGATTAAATGAAAAAGGAAGAAAGTGAATTCTTGGAGCTCTTGATTACTAGTACCGGATCCATCTTTTTGGAGCACCTAGGCAGTGGAGTGGCGGAGCCCGTACGAGTGAGTATGCAAAGTATGCACTGATTCATTTATGCCTTTTCTGTGCGTGTACGTTCCTTTCTCTGTTGCAACTATCTTGTTCTAAGTGGTTACCCCATAGTAGCCAGTCTATGAACTGCAGCATTTCATTTTTCTTAAAGCCAGCAACCATTTTTTTTAAAGTGCCGACTCCCCCACAGTGTAGTGCCCCTGGGCGGTTGTCTAGTTGGCCTAGTAGGTAATCCGGCCATGTTGATTACTGTGCATTAAAAACTACAATCCACTGGAAGAACTGATGATTGCAGTAGTACAAGAGCTATTATATCATATTATGGATCTGCAATCCCAGGTACAAAGCCAACATCTTTTATGGATCAGTTGTGTCTAGGCAAATGCTACATTTCAACCTAATGGATTTTAGAATGGATTAGTTACAGCTTTATTCAAAATTAAATATGCAAGTTGAATGTTAAACGTAATAGCAAATAAAATAAACCAGTTCAAGCAAATTCTAAATGCAGTGCCTAAATAAGCATAAACTTATCATGAACTTTAAAAGTATTTTATTGCACGTGTTATTATTATTATTATAGTTCATTTATAATGCGCCGACATATTCTGTAGCGCTGTACAATAGTTAAGTTCGGACAAAGATAAATACAAATTAACATATAGCAAAGTTTGCCTCCCTCTGGATCAATAATTCAGTATTAATTAAAAATAAATAAATAATAAATAGATTGTTGATTAATAATTAATTAACAATTAATTAACAACTAATTAATTAATAACAAAACTGCATATTGCAGATCAGAGGAGATCTTAAAAGGTTGAACTTGATGGACTGAAAGTCTTTTTTCAACCGTAATTACTATGCAACTATGTAAGGAGGGCCCTGTCTTTGAGCTACGAATCAAATGCCCAGGGTGCATTCCCAAAGTGCTTACAATCTAAGGTATAGTGAGTGGTAAAAGAGGGAGAGAGAGGTGATGTGTTAGGGTGGAAGGTGATACGCTTCTTTAAAGAGATGCATTTTAAGTGAGGTTTTAAATGTTTTGGGGCAAGAGGATACTGATGGAGTGAGGCAAGGAGTTCCAGAGACTAGGGACAGTACAAGAAAAGTCCTGGAGGCGGGAGTGAGAGGAGGTGACAAGAGTTGTAGAAAGAAGAAGGTAATTAGCAGAACGAAGAGGGCGGGTGGAGGAGAGCAGAGATGTATGGGGGAGCATTATTGATGAGGGCAGTGTAAGTTAGGGTCATGATTTTTAATGTTATTCTTGAGGCTAAGGGAAGTCAGTGGAGTCATTGACAGAGAGGTGATGCTGACACTTAACATTGTGTACGGAAGACAAGTCTAGCAGAGGCATTCATAATGGATTGAAGTGGAGATCGTTGGGTGGTGGGTAGGCCAACAAGAATTGAGTTGCAGTAGTCTAGTCGAAAGATGAGAGAGTGTATTAGGATTTTAGTTGTTTCTTGTGTAAGTGACAAATTCGGGAGATGTTTTTTAGATGGAGAAGACAAGATTTAGTTAGTGATTGTATTTGAGGGACGAAAGATAGAGCGGTGTCCAGTAGAACTCCAAGACAATGGGCTTGGGAGGTGGGGGTGATGATGTAATTGTTGACAGTGAGAGAGATGTGAGGAATTGACGCTGTGGGAGAGGGGGGGGGGGGAATTAGAAGTTCAGTTTTAGACATTTTGAGTTTGAGATGGTGGATGGACATCCAAGAGGATATACTAGAGAGGCAGTTGGAGAGGTGTGTAACAAGAGAGGGGGATAGATCTGGTGCTGAGAGGTAGATTTGTGTGTCATCTGCATAGAGATGCGAATGAAGCCCAAAAGAGTTTATTAGGGTACCAAGTGAAGATGTGGAGATGGAGAAGAGGAGGGGGCCTAGGACTGATCCATGGGGTGAGTATTGAAAGTGGCAAACAGACGCTTGGGTCAGAGGACAGAGTTGATATTAGTGATGTAAAGTACTGCTGTTTGGCAAGGTTGAGGGCGGTGGAATAGGAGCATAACATAAATCTGTAGTGGAGGAAATCTGCTGAAGTGCGTGATTTCCTCCATAGTTGTTTAGCAGTGTGGGAGCACCTTTGGATGTATCGTGTTTGTATAGTGTGCCATGGTTGTGGATGAAAGCGAGGGCATCTGCGTGTGATTATGGGGACCAGAGTGTCAAGGGTGGAAGAGAGAGTAGAGTTGTAGAGCGAGGTAACAGTGTCAGAGCAGTTGAGGTTGGTGATGGGGCTGAGAAGGGGTTGGATAATTGTGGAGAGCTGAGCAGGGTCAAGTGCTAGCAGGTTTCTGTTCATGATGGTGGCAGGGGTTGGAGATGGGTGGTGAGAGAAAGATGTGGTGAGGTTAAAGGTAAGGAAGTGATGGTTAGATAGAGGGAATGGACGGATGACTGGGTAGGAGGTTGTGCTCAGATTGGTGAAGATAAGGTGAAGAGAATGTCCAGCATGATGAGTAGAAGAATCTGTTAGTTGTGAGAGGCCAAGGGAAGAGGTGAGTGCAAGCAGTTTGGCTGCTGCTGGAGAGGTGGGAGTGTCAACAGCAATGTTAAAATCTCCAAGTATCAGTGAAGGAACATTGGAGGAGAGAAAGTGACGGAGCCAGGCAGAACAGTGATCAAGAAATTGAGAGGGAGTGCCTGGGGGGCGATAGATCACAGCTACACGTAGAGAGATAGTTGAGAAGAGGCGGATTGTATGAACTTCAAATGATGAGAATTGGAGGGATGGGACAGGAGGTATGAGGTGAGATGTACAGCGAGTGGAAAGCAAAACACCCACACCACCACCCATAGCAATGAATGCTGAAAAGCACATGGAAGTTGAGACAGGTTAGACAATCCAATACCACAGTGGATGGTACATCCCAGAGCAAAACAACTGAGCACTGAGTGTCTGTATGACTGTCTTAAATAGTGCAGTTTGAATAAGAAGTGTTATGATCAGCTTCCATGATCAGCAGCCAGAGCACAGAAGAACAGACCATAGAATATTCAGCCTTGTGTTAAGGCAAATAAAACAGGGTTGTCAGCAGATGCAAAACCCTGGTGGGATGTTCTGTAAATTTGCTAAGCTGCAGACATGCACTCAGTTCAAGGTCCGAGGTGGTCCTGCTAAAGTCTCTTTAAAACATTAGAAAAGTAGTTCAAATAGGAAAAGCTCCCTATTTGAATATAGATTGGACAAAATGGGGATTAAAATCCCTAAATGATATATATTCAAATGGAGGCTTTAAAACCTTTGAATTTATATCTAAAGATAATAAGATTCCAAAAGATAAGTGGCTGCTTTTCAATATGCTCTACACAGCGATTTCTGACTCTGAATATATTCTAAAATAAAGGAGAGAATTAAGGTGTTTTGAAACAGCCATCTATAATACAAAAAAAAAAACAGACAATAAAAAGCGTCCTTAAAAGTATAACATCACTAATATAAAATATAAAACAATGAAGTGGGAGAATTTTAAAAGGAGTGGGACAAAAAGATATGGTAAAGAGCCTTTCAAACTACTGTAAAGCATATTAAGTGTACTATGTATAGAGAAGTCAATTTAAGATAATCAGAGGTGGTATATAACCTCAGAAAAACTGGCAATAATTGCCCCACAAGATGTTATAAGGATAAAGGTACACAGATGCATATGTGGTGGACCTGTCCGCTTATTCAAGCACATTGGTCTAGCTGTATTTTTCAAACAACTCCAGATATCATATTATTTAATTTTTCCCTGAAAGAATTTTGAGAGCAAAAATTAATATAATTTTTTTTCAAATAGGAATTTTTACAACTGTAAACATATTAGATACTACTCTAGCTACACTAGAAATGGATCCATATAAATGCCTAAACCCCATTCCTAAGTTTACATCTAGTGCTAGATCCACTAGCTACTGTGTGCTTTACCCTACATCCACAATGGCACATAACAGATCAGCAAGGTTAAAAAATTCTGACAATTGAGTTTTTGTTTTTCTTCCCTATACTATTTCTCTTGCTGATAATTATATTTTTACTCTTACCAGTTACTCGAGTTTATATCATACTAGCGACTTGCACGTCAAAAAATGACGGTCAATAAAAGACAGTGTTGAAATGCTGTTTGTCACACAATGTGAGTGTACTGTGTGCCTCAAGTAACTAAATTCCTCAAAAATCAGAAATCTACATAACATAAAATAAGAAAAACTAAAATCACCAAAAATAAAAAATGTACATTACAGAACCAAAAAAAGAAACCTAAGTGACCAAAAATAAAAAAGGAACATTACAGAAAATAAAAAAATACATTACAACCTCCCGTCACTACAATTTTTTAAAAAAAATTACACACCTGAAAATGAAATACATATAATACATACATATAATACAATACAACACAATTAAATAAAATAAAAAACAATACAACATTAATAAGATACAATACAATTAAATAAAATAGAATACAACCTCATGTAATATACATGCCACTATCTAATATACATGCCACTATCTACTATACATGCCACTATCTAATATACATGCCACTATCTAATATACATGCCACTATGTAATATACATGCCACTATATAATGTAATATACATCCCACTATGTAATATACAATACTATCTAATAATACATCCCCCTATCTATGTAATATACAATACATGCTATCTATATATATATACCTACCCTAATTGTAAGCTACAATAAAATAATTAAGACCACTTACCTTTGAGATGTTTCTTCAGATCAGCAACCTACGGTAAATTAATACAACACGTTTACATGAAATACCTAAACATTCTAAACATTCTAAACATTCTAAATATTCTAAATATTCTAAATATTATACTCACCTTTCCAGCATGTCATGTCCCAGCATGTCATGTCCTCCATGTTCCGTCCGCCATGTTCCGTCGGCCATCTTTGCGTCTTGTCCGGCGGTACTCCTGTAAAAAAAAACATTACATTAGTAAACATAAAGCAAAGTTAAATAAAGACAATCTACATTATACTTACCTTTCCGTGATGTCTCCGGCCTCCTCGTTTTCTCCGGAAGCATCCGCCCCTTTAAAAAAAAACAAAAAAAAAAACACACACATCCACCCTGGCGGATGTCTCCGACGCTAATGACCTTCCTATGGAGTGTTCCAGACTAAAATTGGCAATGGCGGCTTCTGATTGGCTGAAAAGGCTGTCTATCAAATTCAGCCAATGAGAAGACCCCATTTGTGAACCAATTAAAAAGGTATACACCCCAAAATACAACGCTGATTGGATAACACACCTTTCAATCTTTATTTGAACCAATCCTAAGGCTTTATTGCCATCAGCCAATCACAATGGAATATACCCCCACGTATTGATTGGTGAAGACATCTGCGCCTTCCCATTGGCTGTAATATTGATTGATATTAACAGTAGCCAATGAGAATGCGCAAATCCTTCACCAATCAGTACGTGAGGGTGTATTCCATTGTGATTGGCTATTGTCAGTGCAACCAATCAGAATGCGCAGAGACTCCATCCAATCACCCTGTGGGGGTGTATTCCATTGTGATTGGCTGAAGGCATCTGCGCCTTGTGATTGGTTTAAATGAAGATTGATAGGTGCATTATCCAATCAGAGTGGGATTTTAGGATGTATCCCTTTCTGATTGACTCACACATTGGCGCCTCCTGATTGGGTGAATTTCATAGACAGCGTTTTCAACTAATCAGAAGGCGCCATTGCTTATTTTCTTCTGGAAAATTCTCCTGGAGCCTCATTAGCGTCAGGGATGTCCGGGAGTGCGGATGTAAGTATATATATATATATATTTTTTTTTTTACAGGGCGTGGCAGAAGAGGATCCGGAGGAGGCCGGAGACATCGCGGGGAGGTAAGTATAATGTAGATTATGTTTATTGCCGCACCGGAGAAGGATTTAAAGAATGCCGGACGGGACATGGCAGAAAGGTGAGTAGAATATTTAGAATGTTCAGAATGTATATAATGTATAGAATGTATATTTTATAACTGTAAACGTGTTGCACTCATTTTTTTTTTTTATAGACATCTGAAAAGGTAAGTGGTCTTAATTTTTTTATTTTAGCTTAGACTTAGATTCGTTAATATATAGATAGCATTTATTGTATGTTAGCTAGGGGTTTTATATAGATAACATAGGATGTATTGTATATTAAATTGTGTTATTTATTTAGATAGATTGGGAATGTATTATTATATAGATAGGATAGGATGTATATTAGATTATGCTATTTATTTAGATAGATTGGGTATGTATTATTATATAGATAGGATGTATATTAGATTATGCTATTTATTTAGATAGATTGTGTGATTTATATTAGATAGTGGTGTATTGTATTATAATTGTATGTAATTGTATTGTAATTGTATGTATTTGTATTGTATGTATTTGTATTATATGTATTTTCTTTTCAGGTGTGTATTTTTTTTTCTGTAGTGAGGGGGGGGGTTGTAATGTTTTTTTTTCTGTAATGTTCCTTTTTTTATTTTTTGTGACTTAGGGTTTTTTATTTTGTGTAATGTAGTTTATTTTTTTTGTGAGTTAGGTTTTTTATTTCATGTAATGTAGTTTTTTTTGTGTGACTTTAGGCTTTTTTATTTTCTGTAATTAGAGTGGTGGTGGTAGGTAGTGTAGATGTTAATAGGTTAGTGTAGAGGGTGTTTAGTGCAGTATAGTGTTTATACTCAGTGTCATGATGGTCCTTGAGGACCATCATGGCACTTATGTGGTTAATGTAGTGTTATAAAAGGCCCATAATGGTGTTAATATACCCTTATGGGACTGATGGGGTTAAATAGAGGCTTATGGGCGTCTGTATTGACCCCCATGAGTGACAGGGTTAATGAAGGGCTTATGGGGGTCTGTATTGACCCCCATGAGTGACAGGCTTAATGAAGGGCTTATGGGGGTCTCTATTGACCCCCATGAGTGACAGGGTTAATGAGGGTTTTATGGGGGTCCGTATTGATCCCCATGATTGACAGGGTGACAGAATTAAAAAAAAAAATTCTTACAACGGGTCCTTTAAGGACCTTTACGGTCCTTTAAGGACCTGTAACGCGGGAATTTTGAATTTTCATTGCAGCAAGGGTGCCCGATCGCGTGCAATCGGGACCCCCACTGCGATAGTTAATGTAGGGTTAATGCAGGGCTCTGAGCTTATCTCGGATCCCCTGCGGTTAATCCGGGTTTCCGATCTTATCTCGGATCCCTTCTTGGGTAAGTTGTAGGTGGCTGAGCGATCCTGGGTCTTTGAGCCTCGTTTTCAGTTTTTTCGGCGGCCATTTTTTCTCTCGCTTAGGGGATTTTCGTGTGTGTGAACTTGGGAATTTGTACTTAAATGGAGGTGTAACTTCACTTTCAGAGGTCCTGGGTGCCCCCCCCCCCCTTGCTATGGGTAAGCTTTTTATGTTGTTTTTGTTAGTATTTGGTATGTTTTGACTGTTTTTAGGTGCGCGCAGTTCCGCCATTTGTCGTGCGTGTGGGTGTTTGTTACGTTAAGGTTGGTTCTGAGGTTAATGTAGGTTTCCGAGGTGAGCCTCGTTTTCGTTTTTTTCGGCGGCCATTTTTTCTCTCGCTTAGGGGATTTTCGTGTGTGTGAACTCGGGAATTGGGACTTAAATGGAGGTGTAACTTCACTTTCAGAGGTCCTGGGTGCCCCCCCTTGCTATGGGTAAGCTTTTTCTGTAATTTTTGTGAGTATTTGGTGTGTTTTCACTGTTTTTAGTGGCGTGCGGGTCGGCCGTTATAGTGGGATTCTTAGTGCGTCTGTTACGTTAAGGTTGCCTCATTCCCTAAGTGCTTTGCGAGGACCCAGCAACTGAGGCACTCGGCCGCGGTGTGTGTAACCGGGTGTGAGGCACCTTTGAGATTTTTTTTTTTTTTAAAGTCGTGTGTGTGTGTTAACAGAGCCGTCGTTGGAGCCTCCACCTCCGCAAATGCGGACCCTCGCTTTGCGAGGATCCGCATTTGCGGGGACGTTGGTTTTTTTTTGGCTGGGAGGTTGGGTTTTTTTGTTAAAAAGTCGTGTGCGTGGTGTGTTTGTGTTAACACAGCCGACGTTGGAGCCTCCACCTCCGCAAATGCGGACCCTCGCTTCGCGAGTATCCGCATTTGCGGGGACGTTGGGATGCTCCACCACCGCAAATGCGGCCCCTCGCTTCGCGATGACCCCCATTTGTGGGGAACTGCGTCCCTTGCTTTGCGAGGGACGCAATTCTTGCAGGCTCGCTGCACGAGCCCGCAAGCGTTAGCAACAACTTGCATTCTCACAACTATATATGTGATGGAATATTACACTCTTAGTTTAAAATTCTAAACCCCCTTTTGTTTATGTGGGGGATGATCAACAAAAAAAGTAACTTTGATAACCCCTCTGACTCTCTTAACCTTCAACTATCAGCCAGATGGCACTGTTTTCCCTTGTGCATTGATGTACTGTTTTTGATCATTGCCCTTTTTAATATGCTTTTTGATTTTCCCTTCCCCTATGGTGGTTCTTATACTCCGTATTGCACCTTCCCAGTCCTGCCCGGATCTCAAGTTGGAACACTAGCTCCTGTTTCCCTCTTCTCCAGTTTGCTCTTTTATTTAATGTAACAGAGCTGGAACACGCAGTCCAATATCTCCGCTGGTATACGGTAAAATACCCAAGAGGCACTACAGTTTCACCATCCCCGACCTCCCATATTGGACGACACACAATTTGGGAGTCAAATGAATACTGACTTTATTTACCTTTACAGAAATATATATACACATCTCTTTGGCCACAGGTAATACACATGCCCATATTTGGCCGCACAATACACATAAAGAGAACAATAGGTGGGTCACACCGCCCTGGCAACTTTGATACAATCAGACATTGATTCAATTACACTTCTTTGTTCTTATCTGAGAATGAAAACACTGTATACAATAGACTTCCTTTATCTTATGCGGAGTCGCTGTAACAGGATTATCTCCCATGCCAAGTAGCTGCAAATGTCTGGGACAATATTCTGCAGAGCATCAACCAACATACATGCAGTATAATAGTAGGGTCATATTTTAACCATAATAATCATAAAACAGGGTAAAACAGTGATGGGTTCCGTTACACACCTCCCCCGTGACCATAAGCCGGCATACACGGTCTGATCCCAACGGATCGGCCTGGGGATGTCCGGACAAAAGTATTTGTTGGTCAATTCTCTAGTTTGACAACCCATCAGCATTACTGCAATTCACATTTACTCACATTTCACATATCCCCAGATAGCTGGGATCTGAGCGCACAAAACTCCCGAATAGCGCTCAGATCCTCTTCACACAGTTCAATTGCCATGTAGCTAAAGTCTTTCCCATAGTCTTTCATTATATGAATGGGCTTCATGGCACAGTTATCTGGGGTATCATGGTTCACACAGGGCAAGTACAGAATGACCCCCCTGTATCTAAAGGGCCAGAATGAGTGACTTACACTCTGGTATGGCCGAACACTGGTTCCAAAGGGCAATATGTCCCAGGGCCATAGTCGCAGGGCAGGAGGCTGGCAAACAGTCCTCTCCAAGACAAAGTGGCGAAGGGCACTTCGTCACACATCTCCCCTTTGGGGGGAAGTCTAAACAGGCACCTGGATATTTCGCTGGGGTGATGGTGCAACACGCTGAGGGGACTTGAGGGGCAGAGGCCAGCGGCACTCTGCCCTGATGCCAGCTCTTCTGCTGGTATAACATGCAGGACCTCCTGCTCTGTACAAGGGACAAAGGGAGGGCAGAGGCCGACTGCACTCTGCCCCACTGTCAGCTCTTCTGCTGGGGTACCTGGGACATATTCCGGCTCAGTAGCCAGGGAAACGTGGGGGTCAGTGGGGGTTAACATTTCCTCTGTTAACCCTGGGGCCACATTAGAAGTTAGCTGGGGCGGGGAATTTGTACTTACCCCCTCCTCCGGTTGTCCCAGTGAGGGTAGTTGGGGATCTGGACAGGCTGTGGGCGCAGAGACCACGGTCCCATCTGCGCCGTCTGGGAGATTGGTGTCTCCCCTGGTTAGGGTAAACTGTCGCTGGGGGGGGAAGGACGACACCTTCTGCCCCCTGTGTTTCACACTGCCGCTGGGGGGGAAGGACGACACCTTCTGCCCCCTGGGGTTCACACTGCCGCTGGGGGGGAAGGACAACACCTTTGGCCCCCTGGGGTACCCACTGCCGCTGTGGAGGAAGGTCGACACCTTCTGCTCCCTGGGGTACACACTGCCGCTGTGGAGGAAGGACGACACCTTCTGCCCCCTGGGGTTCACACTGCCGCTGAGGGGGAAGGACGACACCTTCTGCCCCCTGGGGTTCACACTGCCGCTGGGGGGGAAGGATGACACCTTTGGCCCCCTAGGGTACCCACTGGCGCTGTGGAGGAAGGTCGACACCTTCTGCTCCCTGGGGTACACACTGCCGCTGGGGAGGAAGGACGACACCTTCTGCCCCCTGGGGTTCACACTGCCGCTGAGGGGGAAGGACGACACCTTCTGGCCCCTGGGGTTCACACTGCCGCTGGGGGGAAAGGACGACACCTTCTGCCCCCTGGGGTTCACACTGCCGCTGGGGAGGAAGGATGTCCCCTTCTGCTCCCTGGGGTACACACTGCTGCTGGGGGGGAAGGACGACACCTTCGGCCCCCTGTGGTACACACTGCCGCTGGGGAGGAAGGACGACACCTTCTGCCCCCTGGGGTACACACTGCCGCTGGTGAGGAAGGACGACACCTTCAGCTCCCTGGGGTACACACTGTCGCTGGGGAGGAAGGACGACACCTTCTGCCCCCTGGGGTACACACTGCCGCTGGGGAGGAAGGACAACACCTTCAGCTCCCTGGGGTACACACTGCCGCTGGGGGGGAAGGACGACACCTTCGGCCCCTTGGGGTACACACTGCCGCTGGGGGGGGGAATTAGTTGGAGTATTCCACGTGGAGCGGTTTCTGTTTCTGGGACAGTCTCTCTGCATGTGGCCCTGCTGGTTACATGTGTGGCACCTGATGTACCGTGGAGGGGTTTGGTAGTTCCCACCACCCGGACGCAGTGCTGGGGGGGGTTAATGGTGGGAGGTGGGTTAGCAGCTCCCAAGATGGACCGCTCCCGTGCCCGCTGTTTTTCCATTATGGATTTGTGGACATCTGTTATTAACCATTCCAAGGTTTTCATGGGAAGCGTACCTGGGAAAAAGGCCAGTCTGCTTTGGAGTTCTCTTTGAAACTCAGTCTGTGGGGTAATAAGAGGTACTGTAACCATGAGTTCCTTTCTGTCTGCATCCCTGTAGTCCGCGGCCACCTCCTCCTCCTCATGATGGAACGCTGTCTGAAAACTAGCCGGTTCCATCCTGCTGTAGCTAGGGGCGCTGTACGGATACTAGCGTTGCCCTCAATTTGTACTCCACGGAATGGTGTCTCCTGTAGCTGTCCTTCTGACCGTGGGAACAATTCCGACACTTGCCACCAAATGTAACGGAGCTGGAACACGCAGTCCAATATCTCCGCTGGTATACGGTAAAATACCCAAGAGGCACTACAGTTTCACCATCCCCGACCTCCCATATTGGACGACACACAATTTGGGAGTCAAATGAATACTGACTTTATTTACCTTTACAGAAATATATATACACATCTCTTTGGCCACAGGTAATACACATGCCCATATTTGGCCGCACAATACACATAAAGAGAACAATAGGTGGCTCACATCTCCCTGGCAACTTTGATACAATCAGACATTGATTCAATTACACTTCTTTGTTCTTATCTGAGAATGAAAACACTGTATATAATAGACTTCCTTTATCTTATGCGGAGTCGCTGTAACAGGATTATCTCCCATGCCAAGTAGCTGCAAATGTCTGGGACAATATTCTGCAGAGCATCAACCAACATACATATAGTAGGATCATATTTTAACCATAATAATCATAAACAGGGTAAAACAGTGATGGGTTCCGCTACATTTAACTACCCACACCTCTAGGAAGGAAGGAGCTGCTATACTACTACTCAGAAATTTCTCGTTTCAACTGTAGTCCGAGGTAGTAGACCGAGAGAGCACCTTTTTAAATCTGAAAGGTACCATACTGGGAGCTAAGATCTCTCTAGTTTCTTTCTATTCCCCCAGCACAACACCCCACTCGACTTTGATTACATTTCTTAGAACACTTGAAGGTGGGGACTGGGGGCGGCTCTTCATAGGAAGTGACCTCAATTTAGCCCTCGAACCTGCTATAGATAGTTCTAGAACTCCAACAGATGGCTGCTTTTCAAACAAACTACAACAAATCAAAAAAAGCTTTTACACTCCCTAAACATAGTAGAAGCCTGGAGGAGGCACCATCCATGCAATAAAGAATTTATCTACTATTCCCCAGCACGCAACTCTTACTCATGTATTGACACTCTCCTCATCAGCTCCTCTCTCTTTGATAGCTCCTCGAAAGCAAACATACATTCCTCTCATGGTCTGACCATGCAGCTGTTTCTCTCAATTGAAATCTTGGGCTATATCTAAGCATGACTAACTCCTGGAAACTACATGAATACCATTTATCCATTCCATCATATTTAGATCAGATCTCTTCCGACCTAAAATTATTCTTTGACACCAATTCTAATGTAGAAACTTTGGCAGGGTGGTTGTAGGTTGCCCATAAGGCATTCATCCAAGGCACCTGCATAAAACTAGCTTCTCACCATAAAAGACAATCCCACCAGAAATAACAAGAGCTAATGAAGCTGCTGGATTCTATAGAAAAACAGAACCAGCTCTCCCCCTGTCCCTCTTTAAGGCGCCAAATCGAGAAAACTTGGTTGTATTCTTTCCTCCAAAACAGAGAAAGCACTAACTGGACATCTCTTCTATTCAAAAGTGAACAAACCAGACAAATTATTGGCCAGAAGTCTCCAATCTAAATTCTCCCAAACTAAAATCTCGCAAATATGGACTAGGTCCGGTCTCCCGACTATAAGCCTAAATGAAATTCAAAATACCTTTAACAACTTTTACCAAAACATTTACTAAACCCAAACCTCAGCCCCTGACAAAGTGATAACCTCATACATAAATTCATTGGTGCTCCCCTCAATTTCTCATCTAGACCTTCAAAATGTAAACAGAGAAGTAAATTGCGAGGAGGTCCAAGATACAATTAAGGACCTAAAATCAGGGAAATCACTTGGTCTATATTATAACAAATTTCCTGAGATCCTTGCTCCTTATCTATGTAATTTATTTAATTTAATCCTCAGAGGTGAGGCAAGGCCTCCGGAAATAAATCAAGCAGACTTAACGCTTTTATCCAAAGAAGGGAGAGACCCTATGGAAGCTAAAAACTACCTGCCAATTTAGCTTTTGAATGGTGATGTCAAACTACTGGCTAATGTTTTTGCTAAAAGAATTTCCAATTTCTTACCTGACCTGATACACAGGGACCAATCTGGTTTCATACCCCACAGACAAACAGGGGACAATATTAGTAGAATTTTTATTATCATACACCTTTCCTGAAAATCCAACTCCCCTCTCTGCCTGCTAGAACTTGATTTCGCAAGGCGTTTGACATGCTTGAATGGCCTTTTCTGTTTGCTACTTTATCCAAATTTGCCGCTCATTGCTGTTTATTGCAATCTGCAACTTTCCTGCTTTGCAATGATCACCTTCGGGGCTCATGGCAAGCCTCTCCCCCCTTGTAGTTTAGGGGCCTTGCGATGAGTGTAACTGACTTGGGCTAAGGTCTACTGCCTTGGGTTAATTATTAGTGGCTTGGGTTAAATGTTACTGGGTTGCGTTAAGTGTTACTGGTTTGGGGCTCTTTTTTACTGCCTTCGCCTTGTTTTCATCCTGTTACATTTTTCAGCCGCCATTTTTTTTCTCGCTTAGCTGATTTTCGAGTGACTAAAAACCCCAAATATGGCTCCAATGAGCTTGCTTTCTCACTCCAAGGCTTCCTGGCTCTCCCGCTGCACTGTGTGTTAAGTGTTACTGGTTTGGGACTCTTTTTTACTGCCTACGTCTTGTTTTCATCCTGTTACATTTTTCAGCCGCCATTTTTTTTCTCGCTTAGCCGATTTTCGAGTGACTAAAAACCCCAAATATGGCTCCAATGAGCTTGCCTCCTGACTCCAAGGCTTCCTGGCTTTCCCGCTGCACTGTATGTGTAATTCTTTTTTTTGTGTAAATTTTTCGTTTGTTGTTGGTCTTTGGACTGATGCGCTTGGCTGTTAAAGTCGTAAAGTATTGTGTGCAGTAAAGTATTGTGTGCCTCGGGATCCCACTGCCCTTGGCGCTCATTGCAGCTAAGTCCCGCGGGCCCCGCGAAGAGCGCCTGAGTCGCTCATCTCCACCCCTGCAATGAGCACCTTTGGCACTCATTGCAGCCTAAGTCCTATTGGCCTTGCGATGAGCGCATGTGGAGCTCATCACGAGCCCTGCAATGAGCGCCTTTGTAAGGTCCGCAGCATACCTGAGCGTTAGCAATGGCCCGTATTTACAACAACTATATATGTGATCCTTTTATACTTGCTACATAATTTAAAATCGTATTTACGTGAAAGATATTGAAGATGTGTAATATATCGCCCTGAATGTTTTGTATGTTTTGTAACATGTGTATGCTGTAAACTATAAATAAAATATAAAACATTTTAAAAAAGATAGGAAAAGCCGAAGAGTTAGCAAAAATTGCAATATATAAAACCGAATTTGAAATTGATTCTAAAATGTATGATAAATCAGATAAGGAACACATACAATTTTAAACATGGTTGTAAAAGTTATTGTACTTGTTTATGGTTAGGATGAATGTTACAGGTTTGGGTTAGGTGTTAATGTCAGAGGTAGTGGTAGAGTTTGATTTAGAATTCTGGGTTGGGTTAAGGGCAAACGGTGTGTTTATACAAGACTGCAGGTGTGAAAATTTTGCATAAAAATGTATTGCTTATAAAATACTTTCGGAAAACTGACAAGATCCTAGTTCTCTTTGTACCTATTTCTAGCTGTGCTTGCTACACTGTTCCATATCATTTATCCTTAATAGGACAACTAACCATTTGTTATTCACTGGAGAAAAAAGTATTTTGTAATTGTACAGTAGCTTTCAACATCAGTTAATTGCTTTTAACAGCTATACATATTATATTTAATTTTAATTTAAAGAATACCTGTTCTTTCTTTTTACCCTAAATTGAGCATTCTACAATTTTGTTTCTGAAAATAGAGTATATTAATAAAAACACATGATTTGGAGGAAAGGTAAATATACAACCACTAATGTCCATAGAGTTTTCCCCAAAGCACATTGCAAGATTGAAAACTCGCAGACATACAATCTAAAGGTTTTGGGTGTGGTACACGAGGGTTAAAAATGTAGTGTGCATGTTATGGAGGCAGGTTATAGCCTTCTTTAAACCGGTGTGTTTTTAGTGAGGTTTTGAAGAAGGATGATAATCTAGTGGAGCAAGGCAAGGAGTTCCAGAGAATAGGGGCAGTGCGAGAAAAGTCCTGAAGGCGGGAATAATAGGAGGTCATGAGAGAGGAGGAAAGAAGGAGGTCATCAGCAGAGCGAAGAGGTGGTTGGGGGAATATTTGGAGCTGAGAGCAGAGATAGAAGGGGGTGCAGTGTTGTTGAGGGCTTTGTAAATTAGGGTTATGATTTTACATTTTATTCTGGAGGCTACGGGAAGCCAGTGGAGTGATTGACAGAGAGTTGCTGCAGACACTGAGTAGTATGGTAGATGAGTCTAGCGGAGTCATTCATTATGGATTTAAGGGGGGATAGACGGGTGATGAGTAAGCTAGCCAAAGTGAGTTGCAATAGTCAACATAGGATATGATGAGGGAATGTACCAGAATCTTAGTTGTGTCTTGTGTAAGGTAGTGACATGTTTTGAAAATGTTTTTTAAATTGAAAATACAAGATTTTGTTAGTGACTGTATTTTGTAAGAGGAATGAAAGAGAGGGCAGGGTCCAGTAGAACCCCAAAACAACCGGCTTGGGAGGTGGGAGTGATAATGGCATTGTGACAATGATAGAGATATGAGTAATTAACGCTGTAGTAAGCTTTGGTCTTAATAGTTTGGTATTAGACATGTTGAGTTTTAGATGGTGGGCGGACATCCAGGAGTAAATGCTTGAGAGGCAGTTGGAAACATGTGCTAGAAGAGAGGGGGATACATCAGGTTCTGAGAGGTAGATTTGAATGGCATCTGCATTAAGATGATACTGAAATCTAAAAGATTCTATTAGGGTGCAAAGTGAGGATGTATAGATGGAGAAAAGGAGGGGGCCTAGCACTGACCCTTGGGGTATGCCGACAGACAGAGGGTGAGGAGAAGAAGAGGTACCAGAGAAGGAGACACTAAGGGCCATATTCAATTGAGGTTTTGGGCGATCCGGTAGCCCGTAAGGGGGGTCATAAGTTAATTTGCTATTCAATTGCGTCTTTTCAATTGGCTCCAAACAAGTTACGAGTTACGGCCTTGAAAATATTGAGGTGGTTAAACCCGTAACTTCCAGCCTCTAACATTTCACTTTCGTAATTCTAAAATCGCAAATCGCTATTCAATTGCTCAATTTCCCCAAGCCAGCATATGTTTTCACACTCGTAAATGGCAAATGAAGGAGAAAATCCTACGAGTGCTAGAGAGGAATCGCAAAGGGGTTAAACACCAATTCATACCACTGTAAATGCAAACAAAAAATCAATACTGCACTGTAAATAACGGGGAAAGCGATGATAGACATTAGAATTAATTGCACAACAGTCTCAAACCTGCAAATCAGCAGGAAATTTAATTTCTTTCTATTTTTCATTTAGGGGTTAAATCGATCTTGGGTATCAATGAGTTAATACATATCAGGCCACCCATATGGACTAGAACAGTATTGGCTTCCATTTTCATAATTCTTTATTTTGAGAGTTTGCGAGTCTGATCGCATATCGGACCCCAAACCTAATTGATTAACATGTAAGCACCATGTTTAACTGCCGTAATCATGACAGTTTATTTTTTTATTGGCCGATTCAAAATGGGCGGTTCCGCGCTTGCCTAATTGATCATGTTCCCTCCCTGAACTGGTACGAACGAGTGCATGGTTTACGGTTTCGGCTTTGTGACCGTAACTTGCGAGATTGAGCAATTGAATAGCATCGCAATCGGAGACGATCGGGAGCCCGCAACACACACCCAGACATTCGGCCATCTGCAATGGAATTGCGGGCTTGGGTTTGAATATTGCCCTAAATGTTCGATCTTGTAGGTATGATGTGAACCATGAGAGAGCAGTATCTCTGATTCCAAGGGAGCAGATAATTTGGATTAGTAAAGGGTGATCAACTGTGTCAAAGGCAACAGTGAGATACAGGAGAAGTAGAATAGAAAAGTGACCCTTTGACTTGGCAGTGTGAAAGTCATTAGTGACTTTTATGAGAGCTGTCTCAATGGGGTGTTGGGGCCGGAAGCCGGATTGGAAGGTGTAAATGAGGGAGTTGGAGGAGATAAATTGGGTAAGGCGATTGTTACATAGTCACATAGTAATGGAGATTGAAAGAATACTTTTAGTCCATCAAGTTCAACCTTTAAGATCTCATCTGATCTGCAATATGCAAATTAGTTGTTAATTGATCCAGAAGGAGGCAAAAAGAAAAAAAAAACAAGTAAAACTTAGCCAATTGTCTCAAAAGAAAAAATAAATGTATATCCTTCCTGATCCAGATACTGGCGATCAGATTCATTCCTGGATCAATACTATCCCTCTAATTAATCAGGATAACCCTGAATGCCCCTTTTAATTAAACATATATCCAGTCCCATTTTAAAGTTATCTATCGAACCCGCTGTCACTACCTCCTTTGGTAGAGAATTACACAGATTAACCACTCTTACTGTGAAGAACCCTTTTCTTTCTCTAAAGTGGAATCTTTTTACTTCTAACCGCAAATGATTACCTAATAAGTTGAAAACCTCTTGGCACCTCTTGGCAGTAGCTCACTTGACAAAGCTTTATACGTTTACCACAAGCCTTTGCTTCATGTCTTTTAGCCAGGTCTCAATCCATGAGCAGATATTTACTGCAATTCCTGTATCCCTTAGTTTGCACAATAGTCTTCCATGTGGCACTATATCAAAATACTTTGCAAAATCCAAGAAGACTACATCCACTGAGTTGCTTTGATCCAGATTCATACTAACCTCCTCATAGAAACTAATTAGATTTGTTTGGCATGACCTATCCCTCATAAATCCATGTTGACCCCTACCTATAATCCTGTTCAAACAGACATATTCTTGTATTTTATTTATTTTTATTTTAGTTCTTTATTTTTTTTTCAAAATATAATGTACAATCATATTAAATAAACAAACACATCTTTTCATACAGAAAACTAGAAATGTGGGAGGGGATTTGGGAGGAGGAAGGAACAAGCATTATGTTGATTAAGAAAACAATGTTTCATTTGATGAGAACCAAATTATTTTGTCCATTAACAGAACATACTTCGGCTTAGTCTTGAATAGTTGTTATTTTACATTTTAATTATTTTTTCATAATATTTATACCAAAGGAAAAGATAATATCTTAGGGAAATAAACCCATTAGTGCTTAACACTACAAATTGGAATATAAGGGCAACAGTGGGTTAATCACATACACATAATAGTAGAATTTTTTAATGAAAAAACAACGTCGATTAAAAGAGTTTAAAAGAAAGGTTAAAAACACTGGGAACAATAGTTTCTTCAAAAGCTACTGTAACCTATTATTGTCACTCTTTCGTTTATCATTCGTGGAGTGTGGTTACATAGCAAATAGTTTTTCAGAGTATGATAAGGGCACTTGCTCAATCACTTCTGAGCTATAAAGTAAAGTCCCAAATATACTTATATATGTAATGCTTTTAAATTCATAACAAGTTATATAGATCACCTATTAGCAGTATTATGTAGGTGGTCAGGGACAAAGGGTATGGGAGGTGGTCCGTCTCAGAAGGGGAGGCTTTTGTGGAATCAGGTATAGGGTCAGTATATAGAGCAAACCTGCCTTTCTATATGTGTATATATATACACAGGTCTGGCGCCCTTAACTCTTAGTATATATCGCTATCCCCTCTTAAATCAATCCCCATAGGTCCTTGGCTGCTTGTAATATATGCAGTAGTAGTTAAAAATCCATTTAAGCCCTCAGAATGCCTCAGAACTTTCCTATTCAATATTTTCGCGCCTCCATTAACTCGGAGGTTCGCGCTTCCTGGTTACCGTGTGCGTGATGACGTCACGCTACGCTTGCCTGCTTCATGACATGTTTCTACGTGTAAAACGTCTTTCTCAAAGGATTAAGGCGTGTACTAGAGCTGTGAGCTATTTAAAGGAAATGGTAGTCATGGTTACCAATACTACCGTGTATGCTATACATCAAAACATCTCTTTTTTGCAAAATTACTTTAAAATATAAATAGAAGGTAAGCATAAGGTGAAGTGGGTATATCCTGATATCTCCATATGTAACTATATAGACAGTAAAAATTCTGACTCTATGTAACGGGCCTTATAGTATAAGGTGTTATTAACAGATTTACAATGGGGAAATAGACCATATCTCATAAGTATATAAGTACAAGGTTATAAAAAGAAATATGTGATAACGTGTAATAAAAAGAGGGGGTGTAAACCTCTTATTATACAAGGTGTAATATATTGTACCCAAATGGTAGATAAAAATTGCCTATGTGATATATGTGAAGAAAAAACAAGGGAATATATTTGTTAAAAAGGATAAAAGTGAAAAGCCATGATGATAGTAATATCTGGTCACTAAATAAAATGCAATAAATGCAGTGCTCAATATGTAAGTAAGGGACATGAAGGTACTATATCAATGGACCCATAGGCCCATGTCTAGTCTTTAATTGCATAATAGATGTGTGAAAAGGATATATATATAATAATGGTAGAATGATAGCCATAGTAATGGTATAAAATGTGAAGGTCCTATATTTAGTGACCTGTAAATCCAAATCTGGTCACTAGATAAAGTGCCATAAGTGCAGTGCTCAATATATTTAGTCTTGACTTATATCTATGACAGTTTTCTATACTTATAAACAGTCATAAAGAGATCAACAAGCATTGACTGTAAAGAAAAGAACAAGCTAGAGGAATCAGAAAAGTAGACCTATTTTCAAAAATAAGTAGGATTTACTTGGAATCTAATGTCTATTGTATTTAAATGAAGGGTGTATAGGAGAAACCTTTGTTTAGACCATTAGGTACTTGTGCTTTAAGTTTGTAAATCCATTTAGATTCACATTGTAATAATTTCCTTTGGAAATTGCCACTCCTGGGTCCTGGAGGAACTAAATCTATAATGCAAAATTTAAGTACATTAGGGTTATTGTTATGGCAGTATTTAACATGTCTTGCTATGGGAGTATCATATTCATTAAGAATAGAATATATATGTTCCCCCACTAAGCTCTCTGCAGGTTTTACCTACATAAATCTTATTACACAGGCATGTGGCTATATATACCACTCCTGATGATTTGCTGTTGAAAAAACTGTTTATATCAAAGCTGGACCCACTAACAGGGTGTATGTAGCTTTTACAAGGTTTAACAAATTTACCGAATTTGCATCTGCCACATTTGTACATTCCTTTCAATGGTTTTAGCCATGTTTTAACTTCGATTTTGTTGTCTTTATACATACTATGTACAAGCATATCTTTAATATTGGTGCCTCTCCGATATGTTATGCTTGCCTTTGGAGTTAGTACATCTTTCAGATCTTTGTCACTGGTGAGAAGGTGCCAATGTTTACCAAGGATGTCTATTATAATTTCAGAATCATGACCAAATGTCATTATGCATCTGGTAAAATTTTGGTTTGATGTATCATTTTTTGTGGTAGTACTATATCCATGTTGTTTTTTGACATGTGCATTTAACAGGTCAGTTCTGTTACAGGTCAGAGCATGCTTGTAAGCCAGTTTGAGACTTCTGTTTGGATAACCTCTTGATCTAAAACGTTCTCTTAATTTATCTGCTTCAATCTTAAATTCTTGTTCTGAACTGCAGTTCCTCCGAATTCTTAAGTATTGGCCTTGAGGGATTCCTCTTTTTTGGGGCCCAAAGTGCTGGCTTTCCCATTTTAATAGAGTGTTGGAGGCTGTTTCCTTTCTAAAAGTAGAGGTACAGATTTTTCCTTCTATATCTTTTTTTATTTTTAAGTCTAGGAAAGAAACTTCACTTTGGCTCGCCTCGAAAGTAAATTTCAGGCCTAACTCGTTGCTGTTTAGATATAGTATGAAGGCTGTTAAATTTTGCCTGTCACCCGTCCAAACAAGGATAACATCATCTATGTATCTTCTCCAGATAAGTATTTTATCTCCAAAAGAATGTGCATTATCATCATATATGTATTTATCCTCCAACAGCCAAGAAAAAGATTTGCATAGCTGGGAGCGCATGGTGTTCCCATGGCAGTTCCTTGTTGTTGATGGTACCATTGTTGGTTAAAGAGAAAGAAATTATGTTTCAGGACATATTCAAGCAATGATATCAACAGTTTATTCAGTTCCTCAAAAGTTGAGCCTTTCATTTGTAAAAAATATTTCACTGCAGCAATCCCAAATTGATGAGGGATACTGCTATATAGAGCTTCGACGTCAATGCATACTTACCAAGATTCAGTAGGTATAGTGAGATCTTCTAATTGCCTAAGAATATCTGGAGTATCCTCTACATATGATGGTAACCCCATCACAAATTCTCTGAGATAATAATCCAAGAATACACTACAATTGTGTGAAAGATGGTCAGTGCCAGAAACTATTGGTCTTCCAGGGATAGGCCGAGTTTTTTTATGCACTTTTGGAAGAGAATAAAAGACTGAGACCGTAGGGAATTTGGGAAACAAGAACTGATAGGTCTGGTCATCAATGATTCCTAGGTTTTTTACATCATCCAAGATACTCTTAAGTTTTAGTTTGAATTCAAAAGTAGGATCCTTAGGAATTATTTTATAAGTCATTTTGTCCTTTAAGATCCTATCGCAAATGTCCTTATAATCCATGTTGTTCATTAGAACTATATTGCCACCCTTATCGGCTGGTTTAATATGAATAGTTGTATCATCTCTAAGTTCTTCTAAGTAAGTCCTACTTATTTTTGGAAATAGGTCTAATTCTCTGATTCCTCTAGCCTGTTCTTTTCTTTACAGTCAATGCTTGTTGATCTCTTTATGAATATTTATAAGTATAGAAAAACTGTCATAGATACAGTATAAGTCAAGACTAAATATATTGAGCACTGCACTTATGGCACTTTATCTAGTGACCAGATTTGGATTTACAGGTCACTTAATATAGGACCTTCCCATTTTATACCATTACTATGGCTATCATTCTACCATTATTATATATATATCCTTTTCACACATCTATTATGCAATTAAAGACTAGACTTGGGCCTATGGGTCCATTGATATAGTACCTTCATGTCCCTTACTTACATATTGAGCACTGCATTTATTGCATTTTATTTAGTGACCAGATATTACTATCATCACTCTTATGGCTTTTCACTTTTATCCTTTTTAACAAATATATTCCCTTGTTTTTTCTTCCCATATATCATAGGCAATTTGTATCTACCATTTGGGTACAATATATTACACCTTGTATAATAAGAGGTTTACACCCCCTCTTTTTATTACATGTTATCACATATTTCTTTTTATAACCCTGTACTTATATACTTATGAGATATGGTCTATTTCCCCATTGTAAATCTGTTGATAACACCTTATACTATAAGGCCCGTTACATAGAGTCAGACTTTTTACTGTCTATATAGTTACATATGGCGATATCATGATATCCCCACTTCACCTTATGCTTTCCTTCTATTTATATTTTAAAGTAATTTTGCAAAAAAGAGATGTTTTGATGTGTAGCATACACGGTAGTATCGGTAACCATGACTTAATCCTTTGAGAAAGACGTTTTACACGTAGAAACATGTCAGGAAGCAGGCAAGCGTAGCGTGACGTCATCACGCACACGGTAACCAGGAAGCGCGAACCTCCGAGTTAATGGAGGCGCGAAAATATTGAATAGGAAAGTTCTGAGGCATTCTGAGGGCTTAAATGGATTTTTAACTACTACTGCATATATTACAAGCAGCCAAGGACCTATGGGGATTGATTTAAGAGGGGATAGCGATATATACTAAGAGTTAAGGGAGCCAGACCTGTGTATATATATACACATATAGAAAGGCAGGTTTGCTCTATATACTGACCCTATACCTGATTCCACAAAAGCCTCCCCTTCTGAGACTGACCACCTCCCATACCCTTTGTCCCAGACCACCTACATAATACTGCTGTATAGGTGATCTATATAACTTGTTATGAATTTAACAGCATTACATATATAAGTATATTTGGGACTTTACTTTATAGCTCAGAAGTGATTGAGCAAGTGCCCTTATCATACTCTGAAAAACTATTTGCTATGTAACCACACTCCACGAATGATAAACGAAAGAGTGACAATAATAGGTTACAGTAGCTATCGAAGGAACTATTGTTCATAGTGTTTTTAACCTTTCCTTTAAACTCTTTTAATATTTATACCATTTTAATTTAAATATTTTTTTCCTTTTCTCTAAGTTACCAATCCTGTCATATTGATCAAGGATCATCTGTTTCAAAATAATTTGTTTTAATTCCAATATTGAAGGGGCGCTCATTTTTATCCAATTTCTCATAATAAGTTTTTCAGTCAGGAAAACAATTATTTTCAAAAATCTTAATTCTTTATATATTTTATGATTGATACCTCTGAAAAAGACTATTTGTGCATTCAACAAAATATCTATACCAAGCTTGTTTTTAAGTCAGTCTTGGACCTTCCTCCAAAATCGATATATTTTATTACATTGCCAGAAAAAGTGATTATTATTTGGATCCTCTTACATTTTATACATTTGTTTTCTTTTATTTTGCCTATTCTCCACAAGATTTTAGGGTGGTAGTAACTTTGATGTATAATTTTAAGTTGTTGTTAGTGTAAATCAGCAGATGCGATATATTTTCTAACTCTATCTATACTTTTAAATATTTATTTACCCTCTTCAACATCTGGAAATACTTTATCCCATTTGCGAACTATTTATGTTCGTCTTTTTGGCAAAAATTGACCTTGACTAGTTTTATATATAAATATTTTATAAATATATATATATTTTAAAAATATTTAAATTAAAATGGTATAAATATTAAAAGAGCACTTTTTCCTTTACAATAATCCTGAATCAATTTAGTGCTTTTATCTACTTCCCAAAATTGGGGTTTTCCTTATCAAGTTTATTTATATAGCTTTTCACTTGTGTAAGAAAATACCACTGTTCTTTTTGTATATTAGCTTCACAACTATTTTTTGAAAGCTCTTAATGGCTGTAGTATCTCTTTCAAGAAAGTATTCTTTATTATCCATTTCCCTATCGTCCTTTCTATAAGGAACTGTATTTGATTCCTATAAAAATTCAGGATTATTTTCAAGTGGCATTTGGTATGTAATTTTGTCAATATCAAAAATTTTAGAGTGGAGAATTCTCCAACTTTTTAACATACAATACATTTATATATCTTCCCTAATCTCCTATATATAAAATATATAAGACTTTCTCATGACTTTTCAATGAACATTCCCAGTCAAAAATTCTGAACTTTTTTCCTTTAATTAACCACTCTATGTCCATTTTATATAGAATTGAACAATTAGTCCATTCTATATTCGGTAAGTTGCTACCACCTCTACTGTTTGTTTGCCATAGTTTTTGAAGGCTAATCTGAGCTCTTTTATGATTCCAAATACATTTTTTTTAATCAGCGATGCATTTTTTTGTATATCTTCCTTTTTGATTAAAAATGGATTCTGGAGAAAAAACAAAAATTCTTGGATAAATCACCATTTTTATAATGGCATTTTTTCTCCAAGATTGATAAAGGTTGATTCTTCCATAATATCAGATCTCCCTCTATTGTGTCAAAACAGTTTTTATAATTATATTAATAGATTTTCTGAATAGTTGGTGCTAATTGTATACCAAGATATCTTATTGAATGTTTTTGAATTTTAAATGAACACTCTGAGATATCTTGTTCCTAATGAAGCCAAAGTATTTCAGATTTAGCAATATCAATACTATATCCTGAAAAGGAGGAATATTTTTCCAAAGATTTTATAATTTTCAATGAACAACAGCAAATCATCTGCATATAATGCGATCTTCAATTGTTTATTGTCACTACTAAAGCCTTTTAAAAAATGTCTTAATTTATTTGCCAAAGTTTTGATTGCAATATTGAAGAGCAGAGGGGACAGGGGACAACCCTGTCACATTTCCCTTTGCAGTTCAAATTCTTTGGATTTACAACCATTGATCAGTAGCGAGACAATAGGAGAGGAATATACTGATTTACTTTAATTGTTTGCCAAAAAAATCCCCTTTAAAACCCATTTTAGTTAATGATGCCATTACATGATCCCATTCAACGCGAACAAATGCTTTTTCGGCATCTATACTCATTATTAATGCTGATTAATTTTTAAAATTCACATTTAATTGATATTCCTGAATTACCTTCCTAATATTTGTAGTTACTGATCTACCTTGCATGAATCCAGTTTGGTCCACTTCTATAAAATCTTTAAGGAGGGGTTGCAATTAATTTGCCAATATTTTCATAACATTTTTATAATCTGGGTTTAGTAATGAAATTGGTCTATAGCTGTTTATTTCCTCTTTGTTCTTACCCTTTAAAAAAAAATAGAGGTATTGGCTTCTGTAAATCTTTTTGAGATTTCAATATTACCCAAAAAGTATTTATTCATCAGTTTTAACAAGATAGGAGATACCTGTTCTGACATGATTGCATAAAATTCCCCAGGGTACCCATCCAGACCAACAGCCTCATTAAATTAGCCCTCCTAGTTCCCTCAGTCCTCGCAATATAATTTTATTTGCTGTTTACGAGGACCAATTCCACAATATGTCTCTTACAGTCTCCTTTGCGAGATGACACTGAAAAACATCAGAGAATAGGGTCCGAGAGAGCAACGTAGCAACACGTAGCCATAATTCTATGAGGTGAACCTCGCAACTCTGACGAATCCCTAGGGGCACAAAAAAGTGCCAGCAAGGGCTCCTAAAGCCTATACGTGCTGCATCATAGCAGCCCGACACAGCCTGCTGCAAGGGTCTACAGTGAACCCCGCAACCCCCCACATTAACCTCTTGCAGCGGGGGTCCCCAATCGGCACCCATCATGACCCTGCTGCATTTAAAAAATCACATTTCCCACTTCGCAGGTCCTTAATGGACCAAAAAGGTCCTGAAAGGACCTGTGCTAAAAATATTAACCCCTGCCATGGGGTACTGTAAGTACCCCCCAGGCACCTAAAATTAAACCCATCACTCATGGAGCGCTATACAGAGCCCCATGAGCACTCAATTAACCCCATCAGTCATGGGGCTCTTAACCCTACCACTCATGGGGCTTAATACAGACCCCCATAAGCCCTTAATTAACTATATCACTCATGGAGGTGAATACAGTCAACCATAAGCCCTTATTAACCCTGTCACTTATGAGGGTCAATACAGACCCCCATAAGCCTTAAATTAACTCCATCACTCATGGGGCTCTAAACAGAGCCCCATGAGCACTTAATAAAAACCCTATAACTCATGGGGCTCTATATAGAGCCCAATGAGACTATAATTAACTCCATCAGTCCAATAGGGGTCTATATAGACCCCTATAGGACACTTTTAACCCCTAGGTTAACCCTTCAAGTGCCAAAGTGACAAAGTCTAAGCACTACACTACACTATTAACCCTATCTATACCCCATTAACCCCTTAACCCTAACTATACCCCATTAGCCCATAACAAACCCTATCTAACCCTAAATTGGCCTATCTAACCCTTACTGGGCCAATCTAACCCCAATTCTGCCTATTTAAATCTATCTGGACCTAATAACCATAACTGGGCCTATTTAACCCCATCTAGCCCTATTTTATCCCATCACTTATGAGGGTATATACAGACCCCCATAAGCCACCATCTACCCCATCCCTTATGGGGGTCTATACAGACCCCGTAAGCCTCTATTTAACCCACTCAGTCCCATAAGGGTCTATGAAGACCCGCATAGGACAATGATAAGCCTATTATTAATCCATAAGTACCACGAGGGTCCTCCAGGACCCTCATAACATTAAGTACAAACACTAAACTACACTTTTCCCCCCAATAAACCACTGAATCTAAGCAAACCCCCCTCTACCCTAACCTATTAACCCCTACCTACCTAAACCCCTATTAAACCCCACCCTACAAATTACACACAAAAAAAACTATGATACCAAAAATTTTAAAAAAACCATCACAACCCCCCCGCCACTACATTAAATAAAAAAATAATTACACGCCTGCAAAGAAAAAGGCCTACACACATATACAGAACATTACAGTAATAAATGCATTATAAATATACCCCTAACTACAATAAATTTTGCCCTATCTATACATAACCCCCTATCTATACTTAACCCCCTATCTAAACATCACCCCCTATCTATACAATGCTTTCTAAATCTAAGCTAAATTAGAATAAATAAAACTGCCATTAACCCAATGTAGTGGCGGAGGTTTTGTGCCATTAACCAAATGTAGTGGCGGAGGTTTTGTAGTGAGGGGGGTTGTAATGTCCTTTTTTTGTGTACCTTTTATTTTATTTTATTATATGTACCTTAGATTTTTTTATTTTTGGTAACATAGGTTTTTTATTTTGTTTAATTAGTAGGGTGGGGGGTTTAATAGGAGGTTAGGTAGGTAGTGTTAGGTAGGTAGGGGTTAATAGGTTAGGGTAGAGGGGGTTTGTTTAGATTTAGTGGTTTATTGGGGGGAGAATAGTGTAGTGTAGTTTAGTGTTTGTACTTAGTGTCATGAGGGCCCTGGAGGACCCCATGGCACTTATGAGTTTAATAATAGGTTTGTCATTGTCCCATGAGGGTCTTCATAGACATTAAATAGAGGCTTAAAGGGGGTCTATATAGATCCCATAAGGGATGGGGTTAGATGGAGGTGTATGGGGTCTGTATAGACCCAAATAAGTGATGGGATTAAATAGCACTAGATGGGGTTAAATTAGAAGAAAGTTAGGGTTATTAGGTCCAGATAGGTTTAAATAGGCCCAATTAGGGTTAGATTGGCCCAGTAAGCATTAGATAGGCCCAGTTAGGGTTTAGTATGGGTTAATGGGCTATAGTTAGGGTTAAGGAGTTATGGGGTATAGTTAAGGTTAATAGTGTAGTGCTTAGACCTTGTCATGAGGGTACTGGAGGACCCTCATGGCACTTGTAGGGTTAACCTTGGGGTTAATAGTGTTCTATAGGGGTCTATATAGACCCCTATTGAGGGGGTTAATTATAGTCTCATTGGGGCTCTGTATAGAGCCCCACGAGTTATAGGGTTAATTAAGGGCTTATGGGGGTCTGTATTGACCCCCATGAGTGATGGGGTTTATTTTAGTCTCATGGGGCTCTGTATAGAGCCCCGTGAGTTGTAGGGTTTATTATAGTCTCATGGTGCTTTGTATAGAGCCCCATGACTTATAGGGCTAATAATAGTCTCATGGGGCTCTGTATAGAGCCCCATGAGTTCTAGGGCTAATAATAGTCTCATGGGGCTCTGTATAGAGCCCCATGAGTTCTAGGGCTAATAATAGTCTCATGGGGCTCTGTATAGAGCCCCATGAGTTCTAGGGTTAATTATAGTCTCATGGGGTTCTTTATAGAGCCCCATGAGTTATGGGGTTAATTGTAGTCTCATGGGCTCTCTATCTTTCCTTTAGTATAGACCTTGGAGAAATGCTCAAGAAAAGCATCCTTAATTTCATTGGTTTTAGTAATTATTTGATCTTTTTCTTGTATATTAGATATATAATTAGAGCCATTTTCATTTTTTGGAAGATTAGCTAACATTTTAGATATTTTTTCCACTTTTAAAAAGCCATCAAATGGTTATCTATATTTTCTTTTTCGAATGTATTTACATTGTGTAAATTTGATTGATCTGTATACAAAATATATGATTCAGTAAGCTTTTGATTAAAATCTTGTGTTTTTTGGCACATTGTTTTTTTTTTTGTCTACGGTAATAACTAATAATGTCTCCCCTAAGAACTGTCTTTGCAGTCTCCCAAAATATATTAGTGGTATTAATAAGTGTTTTATTGTGATCATAATATTCTTTACATTTTTCCCTAGTATTAATCAAGAATTCAGGATCTTTATGTAGTGCTTTAGGAAACCTCCAATTTCTATTTTTATTTTCATAAAGTGAAAGTTTAATATGAATTATTATTGGAGCGTGATCTGATAGGATAATATTACCTATTTGTGAATTTCCTATTTTTTTTCTATTAATTTATGTAAAATTACAAAATAATCAATTTGTGATATAGTTTGATGCGTTTTTGAGTAACATGTGAACTCTTTATTTTGTGGACTAAAAATGTGCCAAACATCAATGAAATCTAATTTATTTAATAATTCTCTATAAATATTATTTTTTCTCTTGTTACGAGTAGTTAAATTCTTTCCCTTGCTTTAGGCTTAGATATCTTAATTCTATTTTTATCTCCAAATTGAGTGATATTGAAACCTCCACCCATAATAACAAAATAATTTACTAAAGATAATTTTTATCATTATTTCTTGAAAGAAATATGTTTGATCTCTATTCAGGGCATATACATTATAGAGTAAAAATTGTTCGTAATATAATATATCTTCCTTCTTTATCAAGATTAATGATTTTATATTTATAATTTAATCCTTTTTTGAACATAGTGGCTATTACTTGTTTTTTCCCCCTCATATTTAGAAAATAAGACCTCTTGAACCCATTATCTGGCCAATTTCTTATGTTCTTTATAATTCAAATGTGTTTCTTGTAAAAAAGCAATATCTACTCCTATCTTTTTTAGATGTTTTAAGATGGCCTTCCTTTTTATGGGTGAGTTTATACCCCCTACATTCCACTAAGTTAGTTTAATATTCTGTGTTTTTCAATCTTTTTTTATAATGATTTCTAAATCTTATGCTTATTCCAATTCCCCTACCTCCCCCTCCCAAAAGAAAAAAAAAAAAAAAAAAAGTATATTCCCTCTCTCCCCACCCAACCATATCAAAATAAGTTGCAAATGGTATCATTAGATTTGTAAATATACATATTCTATCATGCCAAAAATGTTAGATAACAAATAATAGGTCTTATCTTTCTTCTCCAAGACAAGTTACACATTGCATCATTAGATTTTTGTATATACATATGCTATTATGTCAACAGTTTATCTGTCTTATTTTTCTTTTTTACCTTCCTCTTTGAGAAACTTAGCTTTTTTCAAAAACAATGGTCCATTAACAGTTTCTAGTAATAATTTAGCTGGATAGAGCAAGTCAAATTTTCTTCTTTAAAAGGTTGATTGCAACAAGTTGAAAATTCTCTACGTTTACAAGCTACTTCTGCTGAATAGTCATTATATAATCGCAAATTAGAGCCTTCATATCATAGACGTCTCAATTTTCTAAATTCTTGCATTAATTGTTGTTTTTCTTGAAAATTGAGAAATCTGATTATTACCCTTCTATTGAGAGCTTAGCCCTGAACTGATTTCCTCTCTAGGCAATTCTGTGAGCTCTTTCTACAACAATCAGGGGTTTATTGGGGTTCATACTAACCAATTTAGGTAGTCCAACTGATGCAAAGTATAACAGGTTATTATTATCATCAACAGATTCTGGTAATCCAACTACTCTGACGTTATTCTGACTATTTTCCATATCTTCTCATTTAAACTGTAAACTTCCATTTTGTTCCATTAAGTATTTTCATCGTTTTCCTTGCTCTATCATCCTGTCTTCTACATCAGTTATTCTTTGTGCTACTTGAAATATTATTTGACTTATCCTTTTAAATTCTTCCTTAAAGGAATCAACCCCTCTCAGCAAGTTATCTATCAGTGGCATAAACATTGTTGAGATCTGTTGTACAATAGTTTATGATCTCTTAAGTTTTCAGATTTCATTTCTATGGATAAATCTAATTGTTTAGTCTTTTTTTGTTCTTTCAATTCTTTATTACCTTTTTGAAGGTTACTTCTTCTATCACCTCTATTATTTCTAGACCCTGTCATCTCTCCAACATTACTTGAGTCCTTAACATATTTATCCATTATTTAAAATTCATCATTTTCTAGTGTGAAAATGGACAGTATAATTCAATAGCAATGATTTTATTTTCCTTTCCTAAAAAATGCAGCCTTTTATTTGTTCAAATATTACATGTATAAGCAGGGATTTCACTATTTTTTCCCCCTAATAACCATTTCAACTATTTGCTATTAGTCAAGCCTTCAGAAGCTCCAAAGTTGCCCCCCACCTCAGTTTCTCTCACAAACTCAAGGGGTTTTCGCTCTCTCCAGAAACTCTCTCACAGGTTTAGAGGATTCAAACCAGAACATACGGCTTATAATGCCAAATTAAATTAACGAAACAAACAAAAAAAAAATTACTGTATATACTCGAGTATAAGCCGAGTTTTTCAGCCCTTTTTTTAAGGCAAAAAAGGGCCCCCTCGGCTTATACTCGAGTCACTTTCCCCCCACCGTGTCTCTCTAACCCCCCGTGTCTCTGTAACCCCCCCGTGTCTCTCTAACCCCCCTGTGTCTCTCTACCCCCAGTGTGTCTCTAACCCCCCCGTGTGTCTCTAAAGCCCCTGTGTGTCTCTAACCCCCCCGTGTGTCTCTAACCCCCCGTGTGTCTCTCTACCCCCTCGTGTCTCTTTCCCTCCCCCCTCCTCAACCTAAACCCCCCTCAACCCCCCTCCTCCACCTAAACCCCCCTAAATACCTCCCCCCTCTCCCCTCACTTACCTGCTTGTGCTCCGGCCTCCGCTCCTTGACCCGGCGCAGGCGTGCCGCGGCCGGAGCACAAGCAGGTAAGTGAGAGGAGAGGGGGGAGGTATTTAGGGGGGTTTAGGTGGAGGAGGGGGGTTGAGGGGGGTTTAGGTTGAGAAGGGGGGTTGAGGAGGGGGGGTGGGGTTGAGGTGGATTGAGGGGGGAGGTTGAGGGGGGTTGAGGTTGAGGAGGGGGGTTGAGGGGGGTTGAGGTTGAGGAGGGAGGTTGAGGATGGGGGTTGAGGATGAGGATGGGGGGGTTGAGGAGGAAGATTGAGGAGGGGGTTGAGGATGGGGGGGTTGAGGAGGGAGGTTGAGGAGGGGGTTGAGGAGGGGGGTTGAGGATGAGGAGGGAGGTTGAGGATGAGGAGGGAGGTTGAGGATGAGGAAGAGGGGTTGAGGATGGGGGGATGAGGAGAGAGGATGAGGATGGGGGGTTGAGCATGGGGGGTTGAGGAGGGAGGTTGAGGGGAGGGTCGGGGTTGAGGGGGGGTTGAGGTTGAGGAGGGTTGAGGTTGAGGAGGGGGTTGAGGATGAGGATGGGGGGTTGAGGAGGGAGGATGAGGATGGTGGGCTTGAGGAGGGGGTTGAGGAGGGAGGTTGAGGAAGGGGTTGAGGATGGGGGGGTTGAGGAGGGAGGTTGAGGATGAGGAGGGAGGTTGAGGATGAGGAGGAGGGGTTGAGGAGGGGGGTTGAGGATGGGGGGTTGAGGAGGGGGGTTGAGGAGGGAAGATGAGGAGGGAGGTTGAGGAGGGGGTTGAGGATGAGGAGGGAGGTTGAGGATGAGGAGGGACGTGGAGGATGAGGAGGGAGGTTGAGGATGAGGAGAGAGGTTGAGGATGAGGAGGGAGGATGAGGAGGGTGATAAGGGAGGGGGAAGAGACACAGGGAAGGGAGAGGTTGGAAGAGACACAGGGAAGGGAGAGGGGAGAAGAGACACGGAAAGAGAGGGGGACACAGAGGGCACAAGAGGGACACAGGGGGCAGCATATTTCCCACTCTCGGCTTATACTCGAATCACTCATTTTACCAAGTATTTTGTGGTAAAATGGGTGCCTCGGCTTATACTCGGGAAGGCTTATACTCGAGTATATACAGTATATTAACCAATATCATGTATACAACTAAAATAATGGCCTTAGTTTATAGTCACAATGAATTTTGCACAATTGGAAATACTATGCATATCATTTTTACCAATCATTGTTAGAGTCTCACAGAGAGAGCAATTATCTATACAGGCAATAATGAAGAGTCTCTTTTATATCTTCAATCTCTTATAAATTAAAAACTCAATTCAAAATCTATCCTGTTAAAGTAGTAAAAGAGAAGAGCAATTATATGGTCAAATCATAAATACTATATCTCTTTTTAAGTTTCAATTATTTGACCAGGGGATCAAACCAGCAGTGTTATAATAACATTGCCACGAGAGAAAATAACAATTATATATGCAAACAATTAATATTGCACTTCTTTTTGTAATTCAGTTCTTTTTAACTGTGCAGATCAATTGAAAATACAGGCAATAAATATTGCATCTTATATTAAACTAGCGAATTGCCCGTAAAAAATGATGGCAATGAAATTGTAAGGTAGCTAAATTAGTAAATGAATATAGTGTACCTATTTTGAAGCATTGTGATGAAGAGCTGGCAATCTGTGTTGATGTTGCTGCAGCATTAGTGGTGTGGAGCTGCTGTGTAAGCATGCTGAATGTGTGCACTGTGTGGTATGAATATCCGTAGGTGGTTTGTGGCGTTTTGCGAGTTTCTTGTGGTGTTTTGCGAGTTTGTTGTGGTGTTTTGCGAGTTTAGAGTGCTGTAGCCTCGTTTTCGTTTTGTTCGGCAGCCATTTTTTCTGTCGCTTAGATTTTTTTTTAGTCTCAAAAGTCTTTTATTTCGAGTAAAATCGAGGTGTAAGTTGCATTTTTGAGGTCCTGGGTGCTCCCTCTTGGTGTAGGTAAGGTTTTTATGTATGTGCTGTGTGTATGTATTGTGTTTTAAATGTTTGTATGTCGGCGTGTTGCGTCCGATGTTTGCGAGGTCGTAATGTGTGGTAACGTGTTTCGTAGGTTGTTTGCGTTCCTCGTAAAATTTAGCGAGTGTCGTAATTTGTGTGTCGTGTTTTTTGAGTAGCGACGTGAAGTTTGCGAGGGTTTGAGGCCCTTGCCCAGTGACCTCGCGAGGGGCCTTCGGCGCTCCATGCCAGCAACTGAGGCCCTTGCCCAGTGACCTCGCCAGCAACTGAGGCCCTCGCTTCGCGAGGGGCCTCAGTTGCTGACATGGAGCGCCTTCGGCGCTCCATGCCAGCAACTGAGGCCCGTGCCCAGTGACCTCGCCAGCAACTGAGGCCCTCGCTTCGCGAGGGGCCTCAGTTGCTGGCATGGAGCACCGCAAGCGTGAGCAACGACCCGTACGCTCACAACTATATATGTGACTAGCGACTTGCCCGTCAAAAAATGACAGGAATGTGATGTATATGTTTGTGAAGTTGTTTAGTTATTTAAATATATTTTTGACCCTTGTAAGTATTGTGATATGAACATGTATTTTTGTAAAATGTTGATGTAATGGTTTTTTAACATGAAATTTGTATCTAAAGAATTGTTCACTTTAATATACATAGAATCCAGAGGAAAGTAAAAAGTAAAAAGACTTTTTGAAACGTCCCGAATTTTAACATGAAGTTTAAAATATATGTAAGCAATAACCTTAAAAGTATATATTTTTAAAATTGAACTTTATTTTTTATGTAACTTTGGAAGTTTTGCAAAACATTTGTCTAATTTTGAACATTATAAACAGGAACATAGTAAATACATTTTGTAACATAATTTTGAATTAAAAGTATTAACATTTGAATGTAAAAACAGTTTAACTTTTTAATCAGTATTAACATGCAATTTGTATCAGAATAATTGTTAAGTTTAATATACATTGAATGTAGAGGAAGGCATACAGTAAAAACTCTCCTTAAACCGTACGTAATTAAAGTAATTCATTACTGAGCACATAAACTGGCGATAAACATTAATGTAGGTAGTAATCTTAAGATAACAGAGAATATTTACATTGTGACTTAAAAGGTGCTTGAGCTCTTAACATGAACTTTGTAATATGTTGAATGAAATAACTTGAAAATATTGTTTTTAAACTTGTAACATTAGAAACATTAACATAGTGACTTAACATTTTAACATAATTTTTCATAGAAATGCAAGGCAAGTATTTTGTGAGGCGAATTATCCATAAACATGACTTCCATTAATTATGACTGAATTAAACAACCAATTGTTTTGTATTTTTGAATGTTTTTCCAAAATGTTTGCATGGCTTTAGTTTGTATCCTGCAAAGTTATAGTACTTCATAGTAGACAATGTTTTTAGTAAAAATACGTCCATCTTCTAATAAATCACCTTGACTTTCATTGTTTTCAATGTAAACTTTAATAGCCTGTGGATTTTTGCACCGTGACAACGCAACGTACAATTGACCATGTGCAAAAACTGGTTCTTCCAAGAAAATACCCACAGATTTGAAAGTTTGACCTTGTGATTTATTAATGGTCATGGCAAATGCCATAATAATGGGAAATTGTCTTCTTTGAAGTATAAAAGGGAGACTACTTTCACTTGGTGCTAAATCTATTCTTGGTATGAAAACTCTCTCTCCTTTATGGGTCCCAGTTAAAATTTCAGCATCTATAAAATGGTCCTTTAATTGTTGAACAATTAATCTTGTGCCATTGCATAGGCCTTTTTTGGGGTTCATATTTCGCAGTAACATGATAATTGCACCTTTCTTTAGCTGCAAAATATGTGGTGGCATTCCAGAAGGAGTTAAAGAGTTTATGAATTCAGTTGAAAAGTTTGCCTGACTTTCATTGTCATCAGCAAGTACAGAATCAGCACTGTGATAATTTCTTTGTGGTGCATTAATTTTTTTAAAGATTTCATTATTGAGTATTAATGCATCTTTATTTTTACACGTCAGTATAACTTGGTTGGCAAGCTCGGAATATTCTTCGTTATTTATGCTCCCTTCAAATATAGCCGATATAATATCTTGTTGAAAAATCATATGAGGTGGGATCTCTACAGTGTCGTCAGGTAAATGTAGTATTTTTTCTGTTCTGCCTTCTCCAATTTTAATAAGCCAATCATTGAAATCAGTTTGGCCTTCTGATCTCATATTTTGTTGCAGTTGAAGATGGGTAAAATGTTTCCATACTGTACTTGACTTTATACATGTTTCGATAATGTCTGTTCGATTTCCATGTACAACGACAGGTAATGTTTGTCTAAAATCGCCACCCAACAACATTACCTTTCCACCAAATGGAAAAATATTATCCATGACTTCACGAAGCAAACGGTCAATACATTGGAGGGCATAGCATGACATCATTGTGGCCTCATCTATTATAATTAATTTACATTTCTTCAATTTCTTTGCTTGTAAGGATGTCATGCGAATATCTGACACAGAATTTTCTAAAATAGGCACTGGCAGTTTAAATCCACTATGAACAGTTCTTCCACCTTCTAATAAAAGTGCAGCAATTCCAGTAGTGGCAAACGCCATTGCTATTTTTCATTGTGCTCGTACTGAACTCATTAATAAATTGTACAAATATGTTTTTCCTGATCCGCCAGGTCCATCAAGATAGAAATAACGCTCTGTCACCATGTCATCATCTATAGCATTTTTAATGGCATAAAATGCTTGCAATTGTAGTGTATTTAAAGTTGCAAGTCTTTCTTCTGTTCTTTCTGCTTGTAGTTGAATGTCATAGTCTTCAAAGTTAATGTCATCTATAAGACCTGGATCAGGCAAATTAAAACTTGCACAACTTAATCCATGAGTTAAAAAGACTTCTTGGATTTCCATTAACGCTTTTAAGTGTGCAATGGGTTCATTGTATCGTCGCATAAAGTCTTCAGCCATATTACTTTTAAAAGTCTCCCACAAAGCTAATGCATTTAGAGCATTTGAGAAGATACAACTAAAAGCAAATTGTTCTCTCATCTGTCGTGGCATTTGACATTGTGCTGCTTCTTCTAAACATCTTTCATACTCTGTATCATCAGCGAGTAAGTTTCTATGTCTTGCAGCTAAATGGAAGGATTCATATACAATGTCATTAACAGTTCTTAATTGTTCAAAACTTTGTGCTCTTGGAACATTTAAAAGTAATATCCGTAAGCAAAAACGTTCAATATCTCTTGGACTGACTGTGTAAATTCGTGGAATTATTTTATTGCCTCTGGTTTTTCTTGGTCTCCATAATCCATTCACAAAAACATAGTGATATGTTATTTCAATATATAAGTATTGTGTTGCTTCAGCATCAGTGGAATTTAATGCAAACCATGCAGTTAGTGTAGTGTGACGATCTTCACTTTGGGCCAATGCATTCATTTCATTTCCAGCATGGAAATAGACTAAATGTCGTTGTGGCAAATGTACTGCTAACCTATATACTGCATGTGATCTATCATGCATTTCAAATTTTAAAAGCCGCCACATAGCTTCTGGCGCACTGACATAGCGAGCATCTACATGAGATGCAAGTTCATCATGTACTAACTCACTACTTTCAGGGTTGTCTGCACTTTTGACGACTACAGTAGCTGCATCGTAACCTTTGTAAATATATTTGTAGACATATTTAATGGATTTGATGGAAGTGCAGGCTTCTACGTTGATGTGGGCGTTGTACTTCATGAGTAAATGTGGATTGTAGGGTACTACATATCTATTGTCCACTTTTTTTCCACGAATAATGGCACTATCTCCTTCTCTTCTTTTATAAAGTGGATATCCATCACAATTTGCATATGTTTTGTCTCTATAATCTTTTGGAAAATCTTTTGAACATTGATTATTTTCCATACATGGTGATTGTGGATTAAGGTCTCCACAGGGTCCATGAATCATGCGATGAGTAACAATCTCATATAGTCTACCATATAGTTCTGGATCTGGTAGTTCAGCAACTATGACTGCATCCACTTTGTCCGAAGTATCTAATTTATCTTTCTCTTGAAGTATTATGAGAAGATGTGCATGTGGAAGGCCTCTTTTTTGAAATTCAATGGTATATACATAAGCAAGACATTTGCCAAATAACTGATTTATAGTGAAGTCACGTATTAATTCATTTAATTTGATCTTAAAAACTCTGGCTACTAAATCTGGTCGATCTGAAGCACTTTGTCCAAGAAGTAGATTTTGATTAATTTCTGGCCATTGTGGATTACATGTAAATGTCACAAATAAATCTGGTTTTCCAAATTTTGTCACAATAGCCATAGCATCATTGTATCTTTCTCTCATATTTCGAGGAGATCCTTGAAAGGAAGATGGTAAAATGATGGCTTTGCCAGCTGTCATGTCTCTGCTTGTAGCCACGTCAGCAACATAGTCCATGAGTCCACAATATTGTTCTACACGTAGTTTATCTTGTTGATATTTTATAAAGTTTAAATTATTTGCCTCAACTTGCAAATATGAATCAATAATCCATTGTTGTGTTAGTTTTCCACCACATAAAATTGGATTAAATTCATCTCTAATGGCAATTTGAGCTACTTTAAATTTAAGCATAGAAACATTATTTCGGATTCTGGCTTTAGCATTTGGGTAACTGGGAAGGGTTAATTTTGGTTGCCAACCTGCTTCTCCATGTGGGAAAAAGATGGGATATGTCATTGGATCTAAATTTGGACTTAAGATATTAATATTAATAAATGGTTGCTCCTCATTTCTGGGATATACTCTAATGTCTCTTTGAAATGGTGGTTCTACTTCATCATTCTGAAAGACCATTGCAACCTCATTTGATGTTGGCAAGTTATAACGACGTTTATCAGTATGTCTGTCTCTTTTAAGCACCATATTAACCTTTGGCATGGGTAATTGATGTCTTTGGGCATGAAGTAGTTGTTCATTTTCTACTTCTGCCAATTTTTTGTAAGCTTTACTGTAGGGATTGTTGTCCATAATGTTATTTAGCTCTATGAAAACACTGGGTAAGCATTTTTGATTTTCTTCCATCTGCATACGTTGGTCAACAGCTTCCATTGTATCTAGGACATATAGTTGAGCGAATTTTCTTTGCTCTCCTTCCCCTGGATGTAAATGTGAAGTCCGATGATAAATTTGTCCTTGGACTTTAAAACAGTAAGGACCATGTCCTGGTACATTAGCAGCCAATGTTGCCCCCATAGATGCAAATGATATGGCACTATTGTAGGATCTTATGTTTGTCTTAAAATTTTTGTAATTTGGAAAAGTAGGTTCAGTCATAATATTTTGTAAATAGGTTGGAAATTGTTTCCTTTCTGGAAGTTTGAACTTTCCTTTTTGACAACAACTAATAAATTGTCCATCTCTGGGTCTCTCCTGTTTAAAATAATAAGACTCACAAAATTGACATTGAGTACTCATGTCCCCACAACTATGAACCTCTACTGCTAAAGACTTGAGTAAAGGACAATTTGCAAAGCATATCGGATGTTGACTTTCATATTCATCAGGTGAAAAGTCATGAAATGTTTCAACAACAGGTTCCAAATGTTTAGTTTTTTTCGTGGCTTTTCTTGGTATATGTTGTCCTTGTTTTGTTGAAATGTCCTGTAAGTTTTTAGTAAGAGTTTGTAAATGCTTTGTTTGTAGTTGCTTTTTTTGGTCTGTCTTGACTGGTATCTTGTAAAATGTCATCTGATGTTTTAGGAACAGTTTGTAAATGCTTTATTATCTTTTTATTTTTTTTGGTTGTATCTTTCATTTTTACAGCTGATATTCTTTTATTTGCAAGTCTTTTGCGTTCTTTTTCTCGTCAAATTTCTTTCTCCTCCGGTGTCTGCTGGGCGGCCCATCTCTCTTGTCTTTCTCTAGTTTGACGTCTTTTCTTCTCTTCTTTGGTCTCGTTATCAGCCATATTAATCTGTAAAGGAAAAAAAATAAATGTAATTGTGTATATTTTAATTTGTAATTCCTGTTAAAGATTCTTGTTCACAATTGGTGAAATAAAAGGCAAATCATTAATGTATCATTTATATTTAGTTAAAATTATAATTCCTGTCCTCACTGGCTAAGAATTTGGCCAATGGAATACTGCTGTAAATAAGCATGTAACATATTTTTTTAAAATAATGGTTTTATTTATTAAAAACGTTGTTTGTGGATAGATATTTACCACTGCAAAACTTCTTTGCTAAAAAAAAAATTGATGTGGTTATTGAGCTATGTATTGCATAGTAGCAATTTAAATAGAATAAGGAAGATAGTAAATTAATTTTTTTATTTTTTTGTTGACACGGATGCAACTGAAATCAGTTTCTTTAGTTTTATACTTTAGTACTTATTATACTGTACCTTGGTTGAAGTGTGATTTAAATCCGAATGTTTGTTGGTCCTCGGTTCAAAATCGTTGTCCAATGGTGTGGTCCTCTGTTGGAAGTCCTCGTCCGATGGTGTGGTCCTGTGTGTAAAATCCTGGTCCTATGGTCTGGTTCTCTGTTGAAAGTTCTGGTCCGATGGTGTGGTCCTGTGGCGATAGCCCTCGTCCGATGTTGTGGTCCTGTGACGGTAGCCCTCGTCCGATGTTGTGGTCCTTTGGTGAAAGTCCTCGTCCGATGGTCTGGTCCTGTGTTGAAAGTCCTCGTCCGATGGTCCGGTCCAGTGGAGAAAGTCCTCGTCCGATTGTCTTCACGCAGTATCTGTTGTAATATAAAATAGAAAATGTTGTTTGAGTGAAATGTCTTTTAAATAAGTAAAAAATTTATGAATTTGGCTGTATTGTATCAGTTATGGTTATTTTTTTCTATTTTTTTTTTTTTTACTTTCTGTACAATCCCACGACTTTTGTTATTCTTATTAAAGGTTCTTAGTAAAGCTTGTGGGTTGTGATATATTAAATAAGAATATGAATTTATTTTGCTATGTGTTTATGTTAGTTTTTGTACAATCCTGTTTTGTGCGCACCACTTGTGGTATACTTATTTAACCTTTATTGGGATGGTTATAGTTAGTGAAACATGAAATAATATAATTAATGTAGTTTGCTATGTGTTTGTGTTAGTTTTTGACAATCCTGTTTTGTGCGCACCACTTGTGCAAAAGTTATTTATTTTTGATTGTACTGGTTATAGGTTGTTAAACATTAAAGAAGAATGTTAATGTAGTTTCCTATGTGTTTGTGTGATTTTTTGTACAATGCTATTAGGTGCGCAACACTTTTGTTATTCTTATTTTTGCTTCTTTGTAAGGCTTATAGGTTGTTAAACATTGAATAAGAAAGTTAATTTATTTTGCTATGTGTTTGTGTGAGTTTGTTCCAATTCTGTTTTGTGTGTAGCAGTTTGGGTCTCATTCAATTTCGATTTGGCTAATTGAATCGTGCCCTAAATAAGCACATAGCATATTTTTTTAAAGAAGTTTTTAGTCAGTGAAAAACTTTCTTTTGGATAGATTTTTAGTAGCTAAAAACTTCTTTAAAAAAATGTTATGCTCTTATTTAGAGGCCTATTCAATTGTGCAAATTGCAATTGAATGAGGGCCTTTGTGTGTACCATATGTTGCATATGTTGCATAGTTTGCCCCTCATTCAATTGCATTTTTTACAATGTAATAGTACTCTAAGGCCGTCATTGAATTGCAATGTTGAAAATTGAATAGAGTTCTAAATAAGCACATCACATATATTTGTTAAAGAAGTTTTTACTTATTAAGCATCTATCTAAAAGCAAGGTTTTCACTAACAAAAAGTTATTAAAAAAATATATGTTATGTGATTATTTGGATCCCTATAGAATTAGCAAAATGGCAATTGAATAAGGGCCTAAAAGTGCTTATTTATAGCCATATTAAATTGTCCAAAATAGCAATTGAATGAGGGCCTTTGGTTACTGCATTTGTTATATTGTCAGCTACTCATTCAATTGTGTTTTGACCAATGGAATAGAGCTCAATATCACCACAGAGCATATTTTTTTACCGAATTTTGTATTTAGTGAACTTGTATCCAAAAACAACGTGTTCACTAAATAAAAAGTTCCTTTAAAAAATATGCGCTGTGCTTATATAGAGCCCTATTGAAATGGGCAAATCACATTTGAGTGAGGCCCTTGGCCATTAAACATATATATGTCCTCATTGAATTGCAATTTTGCCAATTGAAGAGGGCTCTATATAAGCACATAACATATTTATTGAGCAAAGTTTTTAGTAACTAAAAAGTTCTGTATAAAAAATATGTTATGTGCTTATATAGAGCCCTATTCAATTGAGCAAGTCGCAATTGAATAAGGCTCATGGTTCTTTCTTTTTTATACTTAAATACTTTACCTTGATTGAAGTGTCGAATGACAGAGGGTCCCCTCCTGCCAATCTTAATCCGCCGGTCTTCTTGTAGTGTCTGTTTGAAAAAGAAATTGAAATAGTTATTTGTATATTTATAATTTTTCATCTAGCAAAGCATGGCCTTTTGAGCATGTAATGTCTAGTTGTATCTTACCTCTTCTTCTTTGTTGGTGTTCTTTAAAAGGGATTGTGCTTCACAGTGCACGGTGCAAATTGTTGAGTGACGCTGTTGATGCAGAGTCTGTTTGAATATTAAAAGAAATAGAAAGATTCAGCTTTATATGATCTATTGAATTGCAGTAAATTAATGTCATTTAAATATACTTCTGTAATTATTTTCAATTGACCTTATTTTTTGGTGGGGGCTACACACATATGTCACATACATGAAGCGCATTCGATAGTTTAATGTAATTATTTTGTGTACGTGTGACATATCAGTATACATGACTCATATTTAAATGGTTAAATTAACCTTATATTTTTTTTTTCCAACACACATAAATGTCTGTGTGTGAGATGTAACTATAGATGATACACATATATGTGCGTGTGACATATCAGTATACATGACATATAATGTCATTTAAATGTAGTTGTTTACTGATTTTGTTTTAAGCTAATTTTGTTGCAGTGGCAATACACATAAATGTGCGTGTCACATGTCACTATACATTATACACATATATGTCCGTGTCACATGTCACTATGAAGGGGCAATACACATAAATGTGTGTGTCACATGTCAATATACATGATACACATATATGTCCGTGTCACATGTCACTATGCAGGGGCAATACACATAAATGTGCGTGTCACATGTCACTATACATTCTATACATATATGTGCGTGTCACATGCCACTATACATTATAGACATATATGTGCGTGTCAGATGTCACTATACATTATAGACATATATGTGCGTGTCACATGTCACTATACATAAACCTCTGTTTAATATTGAATTATGGTTTTTTGTTGTTTTGTTAAATGAACCGTATTTTTTTTGTGAGCCTATACACATAAATGTGCCATATATGTCACTACATAAATCCTAGTTTATTTTTTTATTTTTTTGACCTGTCCTGATAATAAAATGTAATATATTATAGCTTACCTCTCAGTTGTAATTTGCACAGTGTAAAGTAGTAAATTAGTAAAGAATTGTCTTCTCAAGTAAAAGCAGCAGTTATCTCAGAAGTCACTCCGTTCATCACCTGAGGAGAAATGTATTTTTTTGTGTGAAATAGGCAGTATTTATAAACTTGTAGAAAGTTCTGGAAAGTGAGACCGTTAGAACGCAATACGCATGCGCTATTTGCGTTCCAGCTTACAATTTGCGTTCCATCCGCCATTTTCTGCGTATTACTGTTCAAAATGGTGTTTAATATGATTGTGATACGTTCTGCATAGTATGTGTTTCATTATTGCGAGGAAGTGTAGTGTAGTTACGTCTGAAGCCTCGTTTTCGTTTTGTTCGTCGGCCATTTTTTCTCTCGCTTAGCGATGGTATTAGTGTCTAAAGTGTTTTATTTTGATTTAAATGTAGGTGTAACTTGTTTTTTTGAGGTGCTGGATGGTTCCTCTTGCTGTAGGTAAGCTTTTTATGTGTTTGTTGTGTGTCTTTCTTAAGTTTTAAATGTTTGTATGTTGGCGTGTTGCGTCCGATGTTTGCGAGGTCGTAATGTGTGGTAACGTGTCTCGTATGGTGTTTGCGTGTGTAGCCTCGTTTTCGTTTTATTCGTCGGCCATTTTTTGTGTCGCTTATCAAATTATTTAGTGTCTAAACTCTTTTATTTTGAGTGCAATTAAGTTGTAAGTTGCATTTTTGAGGTCCTGGGTGCTTCCTGTTTCTGTGGGTAAGGTTTTTATGTATGTGCTGTGTGTATGTATTGTGTTTTTAATTTTGTAATGTTCGCGAGTTGCGTCCGAGTGTTGCGAGGCCGTAATGTGTGTGAACGTGTGTCGTATGTTGTTTGCGAGTGTCGTAATGTGTTGCGACGTGAACTTTGCGAGATTCGCAGTTCTTTGGGTTGGGAATTTGTGTTGTGAATTTTGCGAGGTCCTCAGGTGCTGGCATGGAGCGCCTGTGGCGCTTCGGCGCTCCATGCCAGCAACTGAGAACCTGGCACAGTGCCCTCGCTACGCGAGCCACGGCGGCCCTCGCTATGCGAGGCCCGTGGGCTCGCTATGCGAGCCCGCAGCGTTAGCAACAACTCGTACGCTCACAACTATATATGTGATTATTTTAAAGAGCAGTTAGATGCATAGATAATTAATATTACACCTCTTGACAAATTCCAGCTATTTTGCTGTAATAAGTTCAGTTCAAAGATCTATCCTAGAGAAAAAGGAAGCGATTATAAATGCAGACATTTGATATTACACCAATTTAAAACTTGCAATATTTGACTATTCAGATCAATTGGATGTAGAACAAGAAGTTCTTAAGCTCGCAATATAGTACCCATTGCAGGCATGCAAGTATAATTGCACATGGACCTCAAAACAAACAATTTGTAGAGTAATATAAAATGATTATTAATTAAATTGTTAAACAATTACAACTTGTCACTTATTATCTCTTCTTTTCAGTCGATGAAAAAGACAGAATAAATAATCACAATTAATTTTACAACTTAGAAATAGTAAATAGATTATTTTCATCAATCTAATCTATTAAAATTCCACAATTTTATCATAACTTGTTAGGGGTATTGAACAGTTGTTTAAACAGGCAATTAATTTTATCAGCCTTATTAAATTGCGATTCGGTCAATTGAATAGGGCTCTATATAAGCACAGAGCATATTTTTTTACAGAAGTTTTTAGTTAGTGAACTTCTATCCAAAAGCAAGGTCTTCACTAACTAAAAACTTCTGTAAAAAAATATGCTCCGTGCTTATATAGAGCCCTATTTAATTGAAGATATAAAATTTCTAGTCCCTTTGAAATGCAGAGATTTGTTTCAAAGAGTCTGTCCCGAATTTGATGTTGCACTTCAATACTTTGACATGATGCACTCAGTTCATGGGATCCATACTGATATATTACAATAGCCCGTCAGAAAGAAAGGCAGTGAGTTATATGAGCAACCAATATTGCACCCTTCTTGACTTCAATTATTTAGCCAATCGGCTTAACTGCATGCATATACAGCCAAAATTACACCATATATAGTAATAGTTTAAAAGGAAGATTTTAATTTCCGTTCATAATTTTATTTCTGAGGAATATAATGATCCAAGGTACCTGGAACAATGTCACAGGAGCCAAGAAAGTTAACCCATCCATTTCAGCCATAAACACAAATCCTCTGGTTCCAACGACAGAAAAAAAAAATCTCCACTTTTTCTACCTGTGGTAGAGATCAGATGATACAAGTCATATATACTGCAGTTCTAATCCATAGTTCAAGAAAGTGCGTAGTTTCACAGTGCATCAAATACTAGCAATTCTCCTCCTCGGAGACTTAACATATACAATTAAACGTCTGATAATTTGGGGGCTATAAAAAAAGGTGTGTTTGAGCATTACTATTTTTAACAGGCATTCTAGCAGTTCCTCTAATTAAACATCAGGGGCTGCAGGTACTTTTACTTATTACTTAGCAGTCCAGTCGCTTATAGCCTCCTTACCCTCTGCCTCCGTTTGCATGCAGTGTCCAAGGCTATGTGCAGGGTAAGAAGTACCTTGTAGCATATACTGTTACTTAATATTTATCAGTCCAGAGGCTTATAGTCTCCTTACCCTCCGCAGTTAGGGTCCGGCTGCCAGGGCTGAGATTATGCCTGTTGTGTCCCTCATTAGGTGCCTCTGGTCTCTTTCACCAAGGTGGAAAGCTGGTTCCAGCATACGTGGACCAACGCGTCCTGTTCTGTGAGCTGCGTCTCTCGCTCGCGCTCAGCAGTTTGGCGTGCAAGCATTTAGACACGCCTGCTTCCGGTGGCTCCCTCGCTCCTTAGAGCTCATATTATTGTATATTATCCCTTATTAACCCTTCTAAAAGCTTTCCCACTACAGAAGTGAGGCTCACTGGTCCAAAATTCCCCGGATTTGCTTTTGCTCCCTTCTTAAATATAGGTATCACATCTGCTTTTCTCCAGTCATCTGGTAGTAACCCTGTGTTGAGTGAATCATGAAAAATTAAATATAATGGTTTGGCTTTTACAGTACCCTTGGATGTATTCCATCAGAGCTTTATTAACATTTATTTTTTCCAACCACTTTTGGATTTCTTCCTGCGTTAACCAATTATTTGGTGAAGGTAGTGTAGCCCCATTATGTTGCAGTGACCCAACCACTGCTACCTCCATTGTGTATACCAAAGAAAAGAACCTACTTAGCTCAACTGCCTTGTCCTCGTCACTAATTATCAGAAGGCTTGTGTCACATTGTAATGTTCCTATAGCTTCCTTCCTGGTGTTCTTCCCATTGATATATTTAAAAAAAATATTTTAGGATTAGTCTTACTCTCTTTTGCAACTAATTTTTCATTTTCTATTTAAGCCAATCTAATAGCGCTTTTGCAAGCCTTGTTGATTTCCTTGTACTCCCGGAAAGCAGTCTCTGTCCCCTCTTGTTTGTATAATTTAAATGACTGTTTTTAACTCTGTATCTTGATCTTTAAGTCATTGTTAAGCCACATTGGATGGGATTTACTTCTTTTACTTTTATTCCCACATGGTATATGGTGATAAGTATGTATATTTAGTAAGGATTTAAATATTGTCCATTTTCTGTATTTTTTTATTCTCTGTCCCAGTCTATACTTTATATTGCTGCCCTTAGACCGTTAAAATCTGCCCTTTAAAAATTAAGAGGTTTTGTTAATCCCTTACAGTTTTGTTTTTTTAATTAAATCTCAAATGAGATTGTGTTGTGATCACTGTTTCCCAAAGGTTGCCCTATTCCAACATTTGATACCATATCAATATTATATGTGATTGTAGACGACCCGCTCTAGCAGTTTGGAAGCCTGGGGAAGTAGAGAGATAGGGCGATAGTTAGTTGCAGAATCAGTGTCAGATGAGGGTGCAAATATGGCATGTTTTAGAGATAATAGAAAGGTACCAGTATTTAGGGAAAGGTTGAAGAGATGTGTGAGAGCAGGAGTACGTGTGGTAGTGAGGGGAGGGATAAGCTGTGATGGAATAGGATCTAGAGGACAGGTAGTAAGGCGAGAGGTTGATAGTAGGCTGCATACTTCATCCTCTGTTACAAGGTCAAATGAATGGCTGTTGGATTTGGAAAGGGTAAAAGCTGGGAGTTCTCAGTTAGTTGAGAGGAGGGAGTGTGTGATCCATGTTGAGAGGAGAGTTTGTTACAAATGTTTTAAATGTTATGCTTAAACTCCGCTGTGAGACAGGAAGGGACGGGATGTGTGGCGGGCAGAGAAGAGTGTTGAAAGTAGCAAACAAACGTTTGGGGTTAGAGAACAGTATAGATATTAAAGATGTAAAATAGTACTGTTTGGCAAGGTTAAGGGCAGAGAAGTAGGAGCACAACATAAACTTGGAGTGGATGAAAACTGCTGACGTGCGTGATTTCCTCCATAGTCATTCAGCAGTGTGGGAACTCCTCTGGATGTTTCATATTTGTGTGGTGTGCCATGGTTGTGGATGAGAGAGAGGGCATCTGCGTGTGGTCATGAGTGTCAAGGGTGGAAGTAAGAGTCATGTTGTACTGTGAGGTGGCAATGTCAGGACAAGTGAGATCAGTAAGGGGACTGAGAAGGGGTTGTAACACAGTGGAAAGGTGTTGTGGGTCAAGTGATTGAAGGTTTCTGTGGGTAATGGTGACCGGGATAGAAGAAGGGCAGTGAAAGATGTAGTGAGGCTGCAGGATAGAAGGTGGGGGTCAGATAGAGGTTGTGGACAGATGGCAAGGTCAGAGGTTGTGCAGAGATGGGTGAAAATAAGGTTTAGGGATTGTCCATCATGGTGTGTTGGGGAATCTGTCAATTGTTATCACGTTACAAATAATGGTCAATAATAATATTTGAGGTGTATAACAAAGCAATTACAACATCAGCTATGAAAACCATGAACATAAATGCATTTTACATTAAAATCTTAATTTTACGCAGGCTTTCATGTTGGCATTCTTCCATACTTCTACTGGCTTGGAGCATGCTTGGCAAACACTATGCACTAGCAAAGTATGCAAACATTAAGTTGTTTGTTCTCTAAAATTATTTAATGCTTTTGACTTACACAGCTGCTAATGTAAATATGTTACTTCCTTCACAAAAATTATATTTTAATTGAAGCCAACATGACAGTAATTCTTCATGTTATAGGTATGGGTTAGTGGATACAGAGCAAGGCAAACAGGATTTTCGCTCTTGAATATCATTGCCTGCTTCTGAGTTTACGAAGGGGAAGGGCAAAGGTATGAAATACAACAAGCTAATGTGTGTGATTCAGTGAGACAAATATTCTTGTTAAAGTCAACATCCTAAAATCCGTTTTAGCTTGAAGCCTCATTTGCAAATTAAAGGCAAGATCCTACTAAATATAAGTTGCTCTTATACAAAAGACTACATTTAGAAAAGCTCAAATATGCATGTACATATTAAAGAGATTACCTTTTATTGCTAAACGTATAGAAGTTAGAGGAACAGGTGATGTGAACAAATGGAGAGAGATGAAAAGAATTTAATGACCATACAATTGTAGCTGTAGTTTGACTGTCTCTTGATCATTTTGTCCAATCAGATTCAACAGCACTAAGTTCTATTGTATCATATTTAGCCTCTTGCTTTTTTTATCCTCTGTTTAACAAAGACTAAAAGTCAGCAGACAGCTTCTCTCTTTCTTTCTCTCTCTCTCTCTCTCTCTCTCCCTCTAGCTTTCTTCCTTTCTCTCTCTTTCTTTCTCTCTTTCAGTCTCTTGTTCTGTGTGTGTAACTCTTTAAAATATTTTTTATCCATGATTTTAATGTTTTATGTCTTAGACCAGTACATTCATATTTTGTAATTAGTTTATGATCCATCTACAGAGTTCTGTCTAGAGAAAGTCTGTTACTTTAGAAAGCCCCAGTTTTGTTTACACTGACAGATTAATGCTCCTTCAGTAGTAAATCCTTAATTATGCAATCTGTTTAAGAGAGATATCATTATAAGTAACTCTGTTGTGTCTATACACAGTTTAAAGTATTTGTGTGGAAAAAAATAAGACAACATACCTCAAGAGCCAAAAATGTGACAAAATAAATTACAATGACAATAATTTTGTATATACCCAGAAAAATCAGAGAACAGGCAAGAGACATCAAATTCACATGAGGAAAATATAAATACATTATTTATATGTTCTGTCACTAACAAGAAATGGATAATATCAAAATAAATACAGTACTACTGAGAAACGTTTAGGTGTGGCCAGTGATCTTGTTTGTTTTTACATAAAAATGCATTTACTTATTTTCTTTACTTTTCATGAAATTCTTTCAAAAAAGGATTTAAAAAAATAGAGATCAGAAATACTACTTTTCATCCATTCTGTGTTGCTTTAATGAGAGATTTTTTTAAAACTCACATGACAAATAAGAATATATATATTAACTTATATATATATATGCTGCCTGGCACACTGGCAGCTGCAGCACCAGCCTCTGTCTGAGCTGTGAGTGTGTGTCTGAGCTGTGAGTGTGTGTCTGTGAGTGTGTCTGAGCTGTGAGTGTGTGTGTCTGAGCTGTGAGTGTATGTCTGAGCTGTGAGTGTGTGCCTGCCTGAGTGAGTGCCTGCTGCCTGCCTCAGTGTGTGCCTGCCTGCTTGGGTGCCTGCCTCATTGTGTGCCTGCCTGAGTGAGTGCCTGCCTCAGTGAGTGCTTGCCTGAGTGAGGGAGTGAGTGCCTGCCTGAGTGAGTGTGTGCCTGCCTGAGTGAGTGCTTGCCTGAGTGAGTGCCTGCCTGAGTGAGTGAGTGCCTGCCCGAGTGAGTGTGTGCCTGCCTGAGTGTATGCCTTCCTGAGTGTGTGCCTGCCTGAGTGTGTGAATGCCTGAGTGCGTGCCTGCCTGAGTGTCTCTGTCTGTCTGTGTGTCTCTGTCTGTCTGTGTGTGTGTCTGTCTGTTAGTCTCTGTCTGTGTGTGTCTGTCTATGTGTGAGTGTCTGAGTGAGTGAATGAGTGAGTGTGTGAGTGAGTGTGTGTCTGTGTGAGTGAGTGTATTTGTCTGTGTGTGTGTGAGTGAGTGAGTGTGTGAGTGTATGTGTGTGTCTGTGTGAGTGAGTGAGTGTATGTGTCTGTGTGAGTGAGTGTGTGAGTGTCTGTGTGTGTCTGTGTGAGTGAGTGTATGTGTCTGTGTGAGTGAGTGAGTGTGTGAGTGTATGTGTCTGTGTGAGTGAGTGTGTGTGCCCGTGTGAGTGTGTCTGTGAGTGTGTGTGTCTGTGAGTGTGTATGTCTGTGACTGTGTTTGTGTCTGGGAGTGTGTGTATGTCTGTGATTGAGTATGTATGTCTGTGTGAGTGAATGAGTGAGTATGTGTGTATGTCAGTTAGTGTGTATGTCTGTGTAAGAGTGATTCTGTCTCTGTGTCGGGGAGGTCACAGGGAAATTTACTGGGGCTGGAGGGTAATTCACTGGGGTTGGGGCGGGTGATGGGGCAATTATCTGGGGTTGGGGAGGTCATGGGACAATTCTCTGGGGCTGGGGGAGGTCATGGGGCAATTCTCTGGGGTTGGGGGGGAATTCTCTGCTGCTGGGGGAAGTCATGGGTCAATTCTCTGGAGTTGGGGGGCAATTCTCTGGGGCTGGGGGAGGTCATGGGGCAATTCTCTGGGGCTGGGTGGCAATTCTCTGGGGCTGGGGCAATTCACTTGGGCTGGGGGAGGTCATGGGGCAATTCTATGGGGCTTGGGGACAATTCTCTGGGGTTGGGGAGGTCATGGGGCAATTCTCTGGGGCTGGGGACAATTCTCTGGGGTTGGGGGAGATCACGGGGCAATTCTCTGGGGCTGGGTGGCAATTCTCTGGGGCTGGGGCAATTCACTTGGGCTGGGGGAGGTTATGGGCAATTCTATGGGGCTTGGGGGCAATTCTCTGGCGTTGGGGAGGTCATGGGGCAATTCTCTGGGGGCTGGGGGGCAATTCTCTAGGGTCAGGGGGCAAAAAACTGGGGTTAGAGGAGTTCACGGGGCAATTCTCTGGGGATGGGGGGCAATTCTCTGGGGCTAGCAGGCAATTTTCTGGGGATGGGGGCAATTCTCTGGGGTTTAGGGGCAATTCTCTGGGGTTGGTGGAGGTCACAGGACAATTCTCTGGGTCTGGAGGGGCAATTCTCTGGGGTTGAGGGAGGTCATGGAGCAATTCTCTCTGGCTGGAGGGCAATTCTCTGGGGTTGAGGGGCAATTATCTGGGGTTGGTGGAGATCACGGGGCAATGTTCTGGGGCTGTGGGGCAATTCTCTGGGGCTGGGGAAGGTGATGGGGCAATTCTTTGGGGCTGTGGGACAATTCTCTGGGGCTGGGGGGAGTATCACCTGGGATGTAGATAAAACAAGCAGTGAATGAAGTGACAGAAATCTAAAGGAAAGGAAAGTAGTGTCTGAGATCATGTGAGATTGAAATTGACACCACACCACCTACCTCTTACAGTCCAGGAAACAGGAAGTATGTGTCAATAGATGCAACCACTACTCTACACAAGTGTATATGCAAATGTCGCACACTTCCAGCAAAGTGTGCCTACAAATATTTTTTTTTTTTTATGAATTAACTCCCCTTCTGGATTGCTACCATGTAGTGGTGAAGGGGCTTGTGTACTTCAATGAAGGTGTGAGCTATACCATGTAGTGTCACTCAAGATGGGTAGGTCATAGCAGAGAGGTCAGGCAAATTGTGGTCCAATGGAGAAGGAACTAGCAACTCACTCACAGTAACTTTGTTTAGATAATGGTATAGACAAGCACAACCACATAACGATATGGCACCGGAAGATGAGATCGTGCCTACTACATTACTGAGGAAGTGCAGAGGTCGAGTATGAGTAGCACCAGATCTCATGAAATGGTTGGGCCAAAGCCAAAAGGACACCCAGCTGCAGATGTGTCTGGAGGGGAAAGAAAAGACTGATGCTGCAAAAAGCAAATCAGCATAGGAACCTGGAATGTTAGAACTATGAAGCAAGGCAAACTAGATGTGGCCAAACATGAGATGACAAGGTTAAACATCGATATCTTTGGAATAACTGAACTGAAAAGGACTGGAATGGGACATTTCATATCAGACGGCCATCAGATCTTCTTCTGTGGTCAAGAATCCTGTAGAAGAAATGGAGTAGCCCTCATAGTCAATCAAAGGGTGGCCAATGCAGACCTTGGTTACAACCCAACAAATGCCCGGCAAGACATTTAGCATCATAGTGATACAATTCTATGCTCCAACCATGGATGCTGAAGAGGTGGAAGTTGTACAGTTCTACGAAGATATTCAACACGTCAAGAAAATATGTTACACTCATCTTAGGAGATTGGAATGCTAAAGTAGGGAACCAAAAGATACTTGAAATAACTGGCAAATGTGGCCTTGGAGTACAAAATGAAATGGGTCAGAGATTCCAACAGTCTATATTTAGGGTTTTTTATTGTATGTTATTTATGTTTTTATTTGGTGTGATATAGTTTTTTTTTTATTTTCTGTAATTCTAGTTTTTTTTATTTACTGTAACATAGGCTTATTTTTTTAATGTAATTTAGGTTTTAATTTGATGTAATTTAGTTTTTTTATTTTATGTAATATAGGTTTTTATTTTATGTAATGTGGGTTTTTTATTTTATGTAATGTGTTTTTTTTTTACGTAGTCTTCTTTTTTATTTTCTGTAGTGTTCTTTTTTATTTTCAGTAACATAGGTTTTATTTTTAAATAATTAGTGGGGTAATAGGGATCTTATTAGGGTGTTAGGTAGGTAGTGTAGGAGTTAACAGGGTAGAGGGGGGTTAATGGGGTAGGGTAGGAGTTTGGTAGGTAGGGTAGGGGTTAATAGGGTAGGATGGGAGAGGGTTTATATGATAGGGGTTTACTGGTACATTTGGGGTTAAATAGGCCCAGTTAGGGTTAACTTGGGACAGTTAGGGTTATTAGCTCCAGATAGTGGTAAATAGGACTAGATAGGGTTATTGGGTCCAGGCAGGGTTAAATAGGACTATTTACTTAGATGGGGTTAATTACTTAGAGGGGGTTTATCACTTAGAGGGAGTTAGTTAGAGGGGGGTTTATTACTTAGCGGGAGGTTAATTAGTTAGAGGGGGTTAATTACTTAGTGGGTGTTAATAGAGGGGGGTTTATTACTTAGAGGAGGGGTTTATTACTTAGAGGGGGGTTAATTAGTTAGAGGGGGGTTTCTTACTTAGAGAGGGGCTTATTACTTAGAGGGGGGTTAATTAGTTTGAGCACTTACCTTGCCCAAATGCCCCTCTAGCGACAATGGTTTCTTTGCTTCGTCCCTAGCCAAGGGCCCTTCATAGATGTCCACAGGTCCGGCACCCCTAGGAAAAAAAGAAACACTACAATTAATATAAACATACATACATACAACATATAACACACAACATTCTAAATAGAACACTTAACTTTCCGCAATGCCCCCGTCCTCCTAGAAGTCTTCGGCGTCCCAATCGGGTCCCCCTCATCATTGGGATCTCATTTAGGAGTGCGGGGAGGGGTGTTAGGAGCAGTGGGGACATTCGGGGGAGCATACGTAAGAGCTTCTAAAGCCCTTGTGGGTCCTCCCTAGCACATGTAGGACTTCTTCCTTCATTTGCGATGTGCGAGTGTGGATATGTTTGCGAACTTAGGGGAATCGGGCAATTGAATAGAGATTTTCGATTTCAGCGATGCGAAAGTGACAGATCAAAGGCTTCAGAGTGGCGTATGCTACGAGTTTGCCGACCGCCATTTTTGCACGGCCGTCAATCATAACCCGATCCAAGCTCGCAAAAAGACGCCAATTGAATAGCAAATTTGCCTGCGATCTCCACTTGCGAGCTCAGATCTGAAAATCGCAGCAATTGAATGGGGCTCAGAATCTGTTTGCATGGTTGTAATTACTTTTTATGCTACCCCACAACCAAGTCACATTTGGGCCCCCCAGCCCCACCTCCAGTAACTACTCCTCTTATCCCCATGATATATCCCAAATTATATGTTTATATGTATATATATATATGAAAATTCGGAAAGTGTCAGGTACACTTATAGACAGAAATGCCACTTCATATATACATTTCTGTGTATATGAACACTTTATTCCATAGCACATCACCAACATCTTCAGGCAGCCTGCTGCCCCTGAGAGTGTGCTGCCCTAGGCTTGGGCCTTATGAATTTAGGACTAAACACGCCACTTTCTGTCTTATCAATAAAGTTTGTTTAGCTGTTGCACATTCAATGTATCTTGAGAAAAGCTTATCCAAAAATACTGTGATCACAATTAGTTATATATATTTAAAGTTTGAGCTGATTATTATGCGAGTCATCTGAGTAGTGATTTCTTATCTTATACTTTCACTTTAATTTCTTTTTTCTTTTTCAATCCATGGTTTTTCACCTCTCCCCTCTTGAAGTATGATTCTAAAAATGTTATGTGGAAGTCACTATACTTAATCTTTTTTAATCTTAGGTGAATATAAATACATAAAGCTAAATGTGTATGTTTAAAAAAAAATCTTTGTTTTACATGCTAGTATTGACTTGATACAGTACATGGCTCTGTGTACACAATGTAGGACTCCCGAGCACAAGCTCTACAGTGCTGGACGTCTTATCATGCACGTCATTGTGGTATGGCTGTAATGATGACAAAAATAAAGATGTTTACATATAAGCATTATGAATTGTCTAATAATAATTGCCTAATAATATATACCAGCTTAATCACATATATAGTTGTGAGCATACGAATTGTTGCTAACGCTTCGCAAGGGTCGCAGTTGCTGGCAAGGAGCCCCGAAGGCGCTCCTTGCCAGCAACTGTGACCCTCGCAAAATTTACGTTGTAACGCAAACAAAATACAAGACACGTTACGACCTCGCAAAAAACAACCTCAACACGCGCACATGAAAACATTAAAAATACAACAAATACATAAAAAGCTTACTTACAGGAAGAGGGAGCATCCAGGACCTCGAAAACTAAAGTTACACCTCAAATTAAAAGAGTTTAGACACTAAAAAATTCTCTAAGCGAGAGAAAAAATGGCAGCCGAAAAAAAACGAAAACGAGGCTACAGCAGTCTAAAGACACAGAACACCACCAAACACCTACGGATTTGCAGAAAAACACCTACGAGATTAGAAAACAAGGACGCAACCCGCGCAACCCCAAAAACATTACAAACACAACAAATACAAACAACAAACACATAAAAAGGTTACTCACAGCAAGGGGGGCATCGAGGACCTCTGCAAGTGAAGTTACACCTCCATTTAACCACAAATTTCGGAGTTTAGAGACCCGAAAATCACCTAAGCAAGAGAAAAATGGCCGCAGAACAAAACGAAAACGAGGCTGAAGGTCCCTAAACACGCAAAACACCACCAAACAGCTACGGATATTCCGAAAATACCCACCAAACAGCTACGAATATTCCGAAAAAATCGCACGACATAGAAAATGAATCTTACGCAAAATTTGCAAGACATAGAAAACGAACGACGCTACATCAGCCACATTATATACACCAAACACCCTTAGCTCACTTACAATTTCATTACCGTCATTTTTTGACAGGCAATTCGCTAGTTGTATATGAGTTATTAGGGCTTTCTATTTATGAGGACATCTCTGCATGATGAGTGTGTGGGCTACTTTGATAGAAGTTAGAAACATAGATTTCTGCACAGATAAGAACCAAAAAGTCCAATCTAGTCTGCCCATTCTATCTACCAAAAAGCTTGGTTTAAAAAATATTCTGGATAGCCGTATGCTTAATCCAGGCATGCTTAAATTCCTTATCTGCTTTTGACTCTACCACTTCAACTGGAAGGCATTATCGCTTACCTTACATTAGTTGTAAATCTTCCAGCTTCCAACTTCAAATCATGACCTCTTGTTCTTGGATTCCTCTTTTTCTTGAAGAGTAAATATTTTTGATTGACAATGTCTGAAGTTTGATTGGATATTTATAAAACATTACCACTAGATGGAGCTTAATACATTAATGTATGTGGGAACCATAGAGTATAATTGTGCGCCGTTTGATAAATAAAAGGAAACCACGTCCTTATAATATTTTTTCACTAGGTGGCAGCCTTACTGCAGTGTTCCTGCACTATGTATTTTATTTCCTTCAGTTGTACTGCATTCACATTTATGTTGACCAGGTAATTACATTGTGTACATGGCTTCTACACTTTACACTTCTTCCTAGTGAAGATAGGTAGAAAGTTATCAATTGCTTGGTTCAATGTTACAATCAAAGTAACATCACACAGTAAGCTTGGTTAGAGCATAATTTGAATTAGCTTGTGGTGTGTGAGCTATCACATATTATAATTGTCGAACTATGAGAAGTTGTCACGCTTTGCGTGGTTTGTATGACTTAGGCGATGAGCGCTAAAGACGCTAATCGCTTGTGAGCCTCGCCAAGCGAGGCGAGCCGTTAAATCAGAGCAATTAGGTTTGCCCTCGTGCACACAGCCTATTTCTAATGCACAGTTGGGCCATTCATAAAACTATCTCCTCAGGGCAGCAACAGTCCAACTGGACATTATATGATGCAGGACAATAAAAAGAGATTGTTACCTCTTCAGGCTATTGATTGTTACATATATTAATTACAAAAAGGTAAACTATATTAATGTATTATTCAATGAATTCATTAATTAGTATTTACTAAAATATAGAGAGGAACCAAAGGACACATGAGGAGAGGCTTGCAATGAGCAATCTATCACGCAACAATTTTAAGTGCCACACTTTTTAAATCTAAATAAAATTGTATATTTACATACATTTTAGCAGTATTCATGTTAATTAAGTAACAGTTGATGATTTTCTTGAGTATATAGCATCTGTAACATCGCTCTTAAGTTCCTGCAGGAGGCAGCAAGCATACTAGAATCCTATTTATATGGTTCCTCTTTTCCATGTATGAGATGTCTTGGTGAAATTGCTTGCCATGTTCATTATTATTATTTTTATTTATATCGCGCCAACATATTCCGTAGCGCTGTACAGGTGGTTAGTACATGGCAAAAAACAAACTTAACACCTTAAAGAATGGAGGGCCCTGTTTTTGAGCATATAATCAAATGTACATAGAGCTTGTTTCCCAGACACGGACACACAAATGAAAAACTTGCAAACTTACAATCATCGTTGACAGCAGCAAGATTCTCAGGGGGTCCAATAAATGTATTTTAAGGGACATATTACATCCCTTCACTTTTGAATGAATGTAAAAGTTCAGCCAAAATGTCACAGTAGTTCTGTGATTTAAAATTGCCCAAACAACTTTTAGTAACACTTTTGATCTGGATCACAATCTAGTTGTGGAGAAGGGGCTTGTGTAATTGTGAAGCTGTAAGCTATACCATGTAGGGTCACACAAAATAGACATCTCATAGCAGTGAGGTCTGACAAATCGTGGTCCACTGCAGAAGTACACACCAGTATCTTTGCCAAGGTAGTCTTATGGATAGGCACAACCAGAGACATAACGATATGGTACTGGAAGATGAGCCCCTCAGGTCAGAAGGTGCCTACCGCATTCCTTGGGAAGAGCAGAGGGTGAGTACAAGTAGCACCAGATCTAATGAAGGGGGTTGGCCACAGTCAAGAGGATGCCCTACTGCAGATGTGTCTGGAGGGGAAAGGAAAGTCTGCTTAACTTAATTCCCTGAACGGGTAAAACTGTAGCCGGTAACATAGCCCGTAAGTCTTGCGGCTATTAAATTGGCCCCGTAAAGCAACCCACCAATGACTTGTGGAGTAAGGGTGAAAAAACCCTACAGGATGTCGAAGATTGAACTTCGCCAGTCCTATTAAATTCTCTCAACTTGTAAAACTGTAGCCTGTAACATAGCCCACATGACTAACGGCTATTAAATTGGCCTTGTAAAGCAACCCGCTAATGACCTGCGGGTTACAGGCGGAGATATCTACAATATGTTATATTGATCCCGGCAATCAATGTGTTAATACATATAATGGAACTCGCATAGACTAGAATATCATATTAACTGATTTATTAGTATTGCATTATTTCTGGAATGCGGATCCGCTCGAAACTCGTAATTAAAGCCTGTAAGGCTTTGAAATCCCACCTCCATTTTTCAGTGACATAACGATGATGATCTTTTTTGCCATTGGCTCGGTCTTAACCCGTAACTACGGGTTTGACTAATGGATCAAGCTCACGGCCGCACATCCATCTCGCGCAAGAATGGTATATTTTGAATATACCAGTGTTAGATCTAAAGCAAATCTAACTGCGGTAATGTGACAAAAAATATTTCTGTTTGGACATAACCATATAGTACTGATATAGCTAAATTAATAATAATATGCCTTAAAAGTAACATAGGCTCCCACTGCATCTAAATATTTTACATTTGCACACCAGTAACATGTAACACATAGAGGAAAAATAAATAATAGTTCCTAAAGTCATATACCAATATAGTATACGTGTAGTTATGCCAATCTACAACATTAAAACATATTTATAGCTTATCCTATACTATAAATTTTTAGGCAATTATAGGGCTTCAGTCAGCTTTGGGGGTAGCAGTCTCCTGTATCTTCCAGACAGGAGGAATGCTTTGTGGATCATAGAGACTGAGTTTGTCTATGCATGCTAATTTGTGTGGCGTTGTTTATACTTAATAAAATTCACTGTTATATTTTCTGTTTGTTGTTTTTCTTTTCTGGTTTGCACTGTGGAAAATATTGTAATACTTCTTTGAGTTCTTAAAAGTTCAGAATTAAACTGAAGAAAAAAGGAAAAATCATCAGGCCATGGAGATATGAAATACATATCCCAATCAGATATGCATTGGAGGTAAAGAATACATTTAAGAGATTAGACATGGTAGATAGAATGCCTAAAGAACTTTGAACCAACGTTTGTGACAGTGTCCAGAAAACAGAAACAAAGAGTAAAAAAGAAAATAATATCAATGTCACACATTTATGAAAACCAAGAAGGCAAACTGGCTTTCTCATAAGTCTTTGAAAGTAGCTCAAGAAAGAAGGAAAGTGAAAGGCAGTGGAGATAGATAAAAAATAAATGCTGAATTAGAGAGGATAGCAAGAAGAAACACTGAGACATTATAAATTGAGTAATGTAAAGAGACAGAAGAAGATAACAGAATGGGATAGTCAGGAGATCTCTTCAAGAAAATTGGGGATCTCAGTTGGGGATAAAAACAAAAATGATAACAGCACTGATAACCTCAATAGTTTGTCCAATGTACTGGAGCCAGACATCTTGGAGAGCGAAGTGAGATGGCCTCTAGGAAGCCTTGCTGATAACAAGGCTACAAGAGTCGGTGGAATACCAGCTAAACTGTTCAAAATTCTAAAAGATGATGCTGTGAAAGTGCTGTTTGCCTTATGCTAACAAATTTTGAAAACACAACAGTGGCCAGTAGACTGGAAGTGGCTAGTCTACAATCCAATCCCAAAAAAATATCAAACAACTGCCCTCATTTAATATGCAAGCAAGGTAATGCTTAAGATCCTGCAATCTGAGCTCCAACAATTTATGGGTCGAGAGCTACCAAAATTTGCAAGATGGGTTTTGCAGAGGCACAAGATATCACATTGCCAATGTGTGCTGGATAACTGAGAAAGCAAGAGAGATCCAAATAAACGTTTACCTCTGCTTCATAGACTATTCTAAAGCTTTTGACTGTGGATGACAACAAAATGTGGTAAGTTCTTAAGGTGATGGGGGTACCGGATCATCTCATCCACCTCTCGAGGAAGCTATTTATGCACCAAGAAGCCACACGCAGAACTGAAGATGGAACAACCACATGGTTCACGATTCAGGAAGTGCAATTAAGTTGTATATTTAAAATAGACAAGAAATGTGGATAAAGATCTAACCAGGGTCTACTAACGGTATATCAAAAATAGGGTTCCAATTCCTCACAAAGTTGCTATCTAATACGGTCCAGACAACTCAAAGTAGTACCAATAGTAGATGTAGAATACAAATTCAAACTATTGGGCAAAACCCAAAGAGATCGGGACATAAATGGCAAACAAACACCAAATAATAAAACTAAACTTTATTGTCCAAAAAATTTTTTTATAAAACCACAACACTGATGATATAATATAACACATATATCTCATAAACAAATAAATCTTATATATGCACATATGTTCGTATAGACATGTGTATAATGTACGTACGTATAATCTACAACTATAGCACCAATCTCAAAATATTCCCATATATGGAGATATAAAATATAATAGTTCCCAATCACATGATATATTCCAACCTACGTGATATATGTGGAAAAAATTGTAATAGCCTACAAAAAATATTAAGTGTATATTAGCAGCTTGGACTACACATAATATAATGCTGTATACAAGTATATAAATATAATATTGAGTAAAGTGACAAGTGATAATTGTAAGTTGACATAGTGACTATAACAGTAAAGTGACTAGTGCACAAGGAAATTATAAAAGTCTATCGCTTAAAACTGCTGTAGCAGCTGGTGGAGTCCACTGATTGCTCCCTACCTAATAGGAAGTCTAACTATAAAAATATCCTATCGACAAAATCTAAAGCACCCTAGTATTATCAGGGACTTTGGGGATCTGCCACTTACCCCATATCCTATAAAAATAAAAAACACAAGAAACAAAAAGCAAAAAACTACTACTCTCACCACCTATCACTAAAAATAAGTGTATATATGAGGTACAAATCGCATATACTATAATGTGCTTACATAAATGCGATATCACAACACAGACTAAATGAATATGCCTTATATCACCAACCATAAACTAATTAACAGCTTCTATTATTAGATCGGAAATCGGCACGCAAAGATGCAAAATATAAACCTTGTATATGAGGCATGAAATATCATGTGATATAGTGTACTAACAAAAGTATAGTATCATAGCATGGAAACAGTATACATAACGTATTGCACAGAACACACAGGATGGAAACCGGAGCACAAGTGAAGTCATCAGCGTGGGACCACAAGGAAATGGAGCTGGCCGACGCACGCATTTCGCCATGGCTTCTTCCTGATACATGGGAGGAATGAAGTATGGGATCACTATTGTCTCAGCTTTAAATCCAGAACACATGTCTTTCTCTTTTAATTGTGATTAGAACTACATCTCCAAGCAAGCATGCAGTGCAGGCTCATACCCTATTGGTTGGGGACAGTCAGAGGCACTGTCCCTTCTGTATCCCTTATCTTCAGCTTCTCCCAGTCATTCTGATTGGGTGATGCTGCAGCTGACAGACAGGCACAGTACTACAGATCAGAGCACAAGTCGGGTAAAGATTTTGACTCTTTTTTTTATTTTTTTTATTCTCACATGTGCTCTGATTTGTAGCACTAGGCAAGTCACAAGCAAGGGGGAATGGCAAGCCAACAGTTTAACTCATTCCAGTCCATCTGCTGCACAAAGTTTTCATGATTGAAAGTGATAGCAGCAGACATTTAAGAAAAGATTTAACATGATATAATTAATTTATTTTTTATATTTAATAAATTAAACAATTAAGTAAGTGATGAAGAAGATTAAGTGAGATTATTTATTTTGGGAGGGAGGATGCCCATTTGCCCCTATGCACCAGAGGCCCTGGTTAAACCCAATTTCGAGTCCTATCTTGCACCCGTCAGATTTTCTCCTACATTTGCCACTTACGGGTGTGAAAACATTTGCAGGCTTGAGGAATTGTAGCATGGTTGTAAGTTACGATTTTTAGCCAGTAACCTGTAGATTGTTTGCGGCTCGTTAAAAGACACCAATTGAATAGCAAATTAGTTTACAGACTACATTACTGGCTCCAGTAACTTACAATTGCCAAGGTTTACCAGTCACACCTATCAAGAGTAGTTTTCCCAATATCTCCAACTGGGCAATCATCAACAGTTAAGGGCATCTATGGGCTGCACAGGCAATGCATTTTGATTCTCTTTTTCTTATTAGTGGTGCTTGAGTAGGTCATAGCCTGACCTGCATCTGATTAGCTCACTCATTCTGCCAGACCCCACCAAAAGATAGTATTCAACAACAGTCTTTCGGAAGTTGTAGCAAACGTAATCTTCTTATTAAGTAAGCTTCCAGCTGGATATTTCAGGTTGAAACACAGTGTCTTCAGAATCATTATTTTATATGCAACACATCTGTAGGTGCTAAGTATAAAAGGATGGCAAGTCCAACAAGGTCACTAACAATCCAGGTCAGCAGCAAAGATCAGTTCAAAAGTGTACAGGAACTGTAGTAAACAGAGCTAGAAGACACAGGAAGCTATTACAACAGGCACTGAGAGGAGGCTGAAGCAGCAATAAATAGTCCCAGATGAGGTGTGAATGGCTGGTAGAAAGACTGGGGCTTAACAACAACCAATCAGGAAATACAGCATCAAAAGCTAGGGGAGGTACTTCTGACTGAACACATAGCTGTATCTGCTGCAGCACGAGACTGTAGTACATTCCGTATTTGCAATAAGCCATGAGTTCTAACCCTGGCATGGACCCTGACACCAGACTTGTACAATCACAATCTTACATATACAATCAGCACTCAAAGAGTTCAGACATAAGCATTGGTGTCACAAACCTTGATGCAAAGGAAGAAGAACTGTCCCAAGGCACACATTGTAAATAACATTTCTGTAGTTTATTGCTGGCCTTTTCATATTCAACATCAGCTTTGGGATACCGCTCTTCTCCTTGTGGAAAGCAACCCTGACTAGCCTCTTTGAAATAGATGCCAGGAAGATATAATAAAACACATCTATATATTTTGTTTTATTTTTGCTAAAATCTTGTAAGAATAAGTCGAGAAATATTAATAACTAATGAAACTTATATACTGACATATTTTTCTATGAATATATATTTGCGAAGCAGCAGATCTCCAACTGTCAATGTTCCTTTAATACATTAAGGTGGTAGTGCTTTTTAATGCTTTGGCTGTTGAATGAAAGGTTTTGATGCCTTGGTAAAAAAATTATTTTTTTTGTGCAATATGCACTTACCGTGAGGTTATAATTACCCCATGTTCTATTGTCTGTCCTTTCTCATAATATATTCTTGTGTCAGCACAAACAAATAAGACTTTGCAGTACTGACGTTGAGATGTGTGTGTCAACAGAAAAGGAGACTTCCTCACATGCTTTAACGAGGGAGAGCACAAGATCTATTTCTTGATAAGGCAGCAAATGGAAATAGGTGCACTTTAGCTGTCAGGCTGCTGCATGGTTTCTGGTAATGCAAATCTCATTCTTGTCCTGTGATGACATTACTCAGGGCTCTTAAGCCTAATCACTGATACAGCAATCTATGTAAGAGGAGAGATTCACTTATAATCATGTGGTGCTCTATACTCTTGTCAACCTTAAACCTTTCTTCCTCTTTTATCCTATAGACTAAAAGGATTCTGCCCCCAAAAAATGCAAATAGAATAGACATTGCAAGAAATGTGAAATTTATATTTTAATGCTACTGCAGCAGAGTTTGCCCTCATAGGTATATCTAAGTTTCCCTGTTTTCCCCTTTTTCTAATCTAACACACGCTGCTTATATCAGAAACACACATTACCTTGAATCATTCTATACACATACAGATTTATTTTATTTAAAAATAAGAGTTGTTTTTCACACACCCAGAGTTGCCTACAGAGGCCCAGTGTACCTACCAATAGAAACACTGCATTTGGGTACAATTTTAAGCCCTTTACTTACCTTCCAGCCAACAGCAGCACAATGCAGGGATCTACACAGCTATGTCTGACTTCTCCTTGCTTCCGTGTGCATGGGACTACATCCCATGATGCCTTCCTGTACTGACTGTGATCACTGATTGATACAATGTATTAGCTGCCTGTGATTGGCCAAAACAAACTATGAATTCTATGCTAATTTAAGCAGGTATTTCTAATGGTGTCTACTGCTAGCAAACGCAAAATATTTAGCAAACTTTACGGTAAGTATAATAATGTTTATACTTGCAAATAAATGTTTTCATACACTGCTGATTCTCCTCATTAGATGCACTCACAATCCATGACAATTAAATATGCCTTTAATATATAACTAAAACATTACTGTAATGAACACTCACATTGATTATTGTAAAAACATATACTTATTAATAATATTTACATTGAAATTTAATTTGTAAAACTGATGTGTATTTTATTGATAAATGTTTCAAGTTACGTACTGTTTCTGGAAGAATCAGGAAATCTGTTATTACACAGTCTACAGCCTGGTGCCTCTTTACTGTTGTGAAAACTCCAGTCCTCTGAATTCCTGAAAGAACACATTTTTAATTTTGTTCTACTTTGTGTGTATTATAACAAATATTTTCAGGATAAACAACTTTGATCCTGGTACAATAAATTGACCAGTAAAACAATAACCACAGTCTCAGTCTCTCTATATAAGTAGAAATGGTTCTTATAACTTAGAAACACACACCTTGAATTGTGTTTATCCAATCTGCACATCTGGCTATTATACAATGGACAGTTTTGATATTGGATGTCTAAATCTGCATGAGATTCCTCACAGTCATATAAGTAGTGTATATGAAACTATCTACTTTAATGAAGCTGTGAACTATACCATGTAGGTTCACCCATGATGGGCAGATCAAAGCAGAGAGATCAGACAAGTTGTGGTCCACTCTAAAATGAACTGGCAACCCATTCCAGTATCTTTGCCAATATAACCTTATGAATAAGCACAACCAGACATAAATCTATGGTACTGGAAGATGAGCCCCTCAGTTCAGATGGTGCCTGCCATATTACCGGGAAAAAGCAGAGGGTGAGTACAAGCAGCACCAGATTTAATGAAGTGGTTGGGCCAAAGTCATAAGCATACCTTGCTGTGGATGTGTCTGGAGGGGAAAGAAAAGTCAGTGGCTGCAAAAAACAGCTCAACATTGGAACCTGGGATGTTGTAACTATGAACCAAGGAAAACTGTACATGTTCAAACATGAAATGACAAGATTAAACATTGATATTCAAGAAATTAGTTTACTCAGATAGACTGTAATGGGACATTTCCCATCAGACAACCACCAGATCTTTTACTGTGGTCAAGAATCAAATGGAGTAACTCTCATAATTAATCAGTGCTCAATTACAACCCAATAAATGACAGAATGATTTCAATTTGAATCCAAGACCAGCCATTTAACATCACAGTGAATCAAGTCTATGCTCCAACCATGGATGCTGAAGAGGCTGAAGTTGACCAATTCTACAACCATATTCAACATCTCCTAGATATAATGCCAAGAAAAGATGTTACCCTCATCATAGAAGATTGGAATGCTAGTGTGGCCTTAGAGTACAAATGAAGCAGGTCAAGGATTAGTAGAACTATTTCAAGATAATTCTCGGGGCCTTGTAAAAGCCCTCTTCCATCAGCCTCAGAGACGATTCCTCACATGGACATCACCAGATGGACAATATAGAAATTATTATATTATACTATTCTATTATATTATACTTTGTACCCAAAGATGGAGGAGCTCTATACAGTCAGCAAAAACAAGACCTGGAGCTGACTGCGGCTCAGACTCTTATTGCAAAGTTCAGAATTAAACTGAAGAAAAGAGGGAAACTTATCAGACCAAGCAGGTACAAAATAAATAATATCCGCTGTGAATATGTAGTGGATGTAAAGGATAAATTTAAGGGACTTGACATGGTATATAGAATTCCGTATGAACTTTGGACACATGTTTGTATCATTGTCCAGAAAATAGAAACAAACAATATCCCCAAGCAAAGAAGGCCAACTGGTTATATGATGGGGTTTGAAAAGTAAACCAGGAAAGAAGTAAATTGAAATGTAGTGGCGATAGGAAATATTAGTCCAACTGAATTCAGAATTCCAGAGGATAGCATGAAGGGATAAGGAGACATTCTTTAATGAGAGATGTAAAGAGATGCTGTAAAAGTGTTGATTGCATTATGCCAACAGATTTGGAAAGCTCAACAATGGTGAGTAGACTGGAAAAAAGTAGTCCTATATCCTAATCCCAGAAATAGGCAGTGCCAAAGAATTATCCAAATATTGAACATTTGCACTCATTTCACATGCAAGTAAGGTAAGGCTTAAGATCCTGCGAGCTCTGCAACAACAATATATGGACCAACAACTACCAGATGTGCAAGGCAGGTTTCCCAGAGGCAGAAACACAAGAGATCAAATTGCCAATGTCCACAAGAGAGTTCCATAAAAAACATTTACTTCTGTTTCATAGACTATTCTAAAGGTTTTGTATATGTGGATCAAAACAAAATGTGACAAGTTCTTAACGAGATGGTGATATCAGATCATCTCATCTGCCTCCTGAGGAATCTATATGTTGAATAAGAAGCCATGGCCAGAATTGAACATGGAACAACCGAATGGTTCAAGATTGAGAAAGGAGTGCGACATGGTTGTATGTTGTCACCTTATTTATTCAACTTATACCCAGAATACATAATGCATAAGGCCAGACTGGACGAATCCAAAACTGGAATTAATGTTGCTGGGAGAAATATCAATAACCTCAGATACGTGGCTAAATCTACTCTGATGGCTAAAAGTGTGGAGGAAATAAAGGTGAAAGAAGAAAGTGCAGAAACTGGCCTGCTGCTTAACATAAAAAAAACACAAAAATCATGGCAAACAGCAATCTCAGTTCCTGGAAAATAGATGGGGAAGAAGTGGAGGCAGTGACAGATTTTATTTTCCCAGGATCCAAGATCTCTCCAAAAGTTGAATGCAGCCATAAAATGGGGGACAAAGCTATAGCAAATCTGGAGTATAAAAATGAATATACCGTTGCAAGCAAAAGTATGTGAACCATTTGGAATGATATGGATTTCTGCACAAATTGGTCAGAAAATGTGATCTGATCTTCATCTAAGTCAAAACAATAGACAATCACACTCTGCTTAAACTAATAACCCACATAGAATTAAATGTTACCATGTTGTTATTGAACACACCATGTAAACATTCACAGTGCAGGTGGAAAAAGTATGTGAACCCCTAGACTAATGACATCTCCAAAAGCTAATTGGAATGAGGTGTCAGCCAACTGGAGTCCAATCAATGAGATGATATTTGAGGTGTTGGTTACAGCTGCCCTGTCCTATAAAAAACACACACCAGTTCTGGGTTTGCTTTTCACAAGAAGCATTGCCTGATGTAAATGATGCCTCACACAAAAGAGCTCTCAGAAGACCTACGATTAAGAATTGTTGACTTGCATAAAGCTGGAAAGGGTTATAAAAGTATCTCCAAAAGCCTTGCTGTTCATCAGTCCACGGTAAGACAAATTGTCTATAAATGGAGAAAGTTCAGCACTGCTGCTACCCTCCCTAGGAGTGGCCGTCCTGTAAAGATGACTGCAAGAGCACAGCGCAGACTGCTCAATGAGGTGAAGAAGAATCCTAGAGTGTCAGCTAAAGACTTACAAAAGTCTCTGGCATATGCTAACATCCCTGTTAGCAAATCTACGATATGTAAAACACTAAACAAGAATGGATTTCATGGGAGGATACCACAGAGGAAGCCACTGCTATCCAAGGAAAACATTGCTGCACGTTTACAGTTTGCACAAGAGCACCTGGATGTTCCACAGCAGTACTGGCAAAATATTCTGTGGACAGATGAAACTAAAGTTGAGTTGTTTGGAAGAAACTCACAACACTATGTGTGGAGAAAAAGAGGCACAGCACACCAACATCAAAACCTCATCCCAACTGTGAAGTACGGTGGTGGGGGCATCATGGTTTGGGGCTGCTTTGCTGCGTCAGGGCCTGGATGGATTGCTATCATTGAAGGAAAAATGAATTCCCAAGTTTATGAAGACATTTTGCAGGAGAACTTAAGGCCATCTGTCCACCAGCTGAAGCTCAACAGAAGATGGGTGTTACAACAGGACAACGACCCAAAGCATAGAAGTAAATCAACAACGGAATGGGTTAAACAGAAGAAAATACGCCTTCTGAAGTGGCCCAGTCAGAGTCCTGACCTCAACCCAATTGAGATGTTGTGGCATGACCTCAAGAAAGCGATTCACACCAGACATCCCAAGAATATTGCTGAACTGAAACAGTTCTCTAAAGAGAAATGGTCAAGAATTACTCCTGACCGTTGTGCACATCTGATCTGCAACTACAGGAAACGTTTGGTTGTAGTTATTGCTGCCAAAGGAGGTTCAACCAGTTATTAAATCCAAGGGTTCACAAACTTTTTCCACCTGCACTGTGAATGTTTACATGGTGTGTTGAATAAAAACATGGCAACATTTAATACTTTGTGTGTTATTTGTTTAAGCAGACTGTGATTGTCTATTGTTGTGACTTAGATGAAGATCAGGTCACATTTTTTGACCAATTTGTGCAGAAATCCATATCATTCCAAAGGGTTCACATACTTTTGCTTGCAACTGTATCTAAAATTAAATAAAAGATATATAAATAGATATACAGTATCTATAAAATCCCTGAAGAGAAGTCTGAGGACAAAAGTTAGTACAGACAACCCTTAACATTTTGAATAATAAAATTAAGTAGAATAGTTACTTTATTAACAGAGACATAAATTGAGAGAAACAGAGAATAATAGGATAACCATTATATTGTGCTGTGGTGATCTACTTTCTTCAGCTGAGCTTGATAAGGCTATTATTGCCAAACCTAACCAGAAGATATTTCAGTTTTTTTTGGTCCCTCCACCAAAGTATCATAACATCCTAACATCCACTTCACTAGTTGTATAAAACCAGGGCAGCTCTTATCTTCTCTGTGGATTTTGGCACATATATTGTCTAGATATCTTGTTACATATGCATATTCAGCCAGTCAGAGACAGTGATATCTGATAACTCACTTTATCAAGTCTGGAGCAAAACTGACAAGTGGAATTTTCAGTTTGAATATAAACTGAATTTAAACTGTGATGCAGGGAGTATGGAAACTGCATCTGACATCATGAGGTCAACGTACATGGGGAATGAACATAACATAGGGGAATTAACATAAAAAAACATAAAAACATATTAAATAACTATAAAACAACTACAGAGCTCAATCCCTACATGGGTGGGTCAGACAAGGTACAATTTCCCCATCCCACAATCACATAAATAAGAGTCCAGATATTGTTAGCTCCGTTAAGTCATTATGTGGCCAGCGTAATGGCCTGTTTTAAAATTATTAATCCATCCTGGGTGGATCATATGAGTCGAAAGGGGCTGGTGGTCAGGGGGATAGTGACAGATGCACCAATTATATAATGGGAAAGTGAATAAATAAATGTTATAATCCTAAAATATACGTTTTATTCACCTACTTCTAGACATTGGTACATTAGGGTATATGTGAATACTGAATACTGTATAATGTAAATGGGCAAAAAAGAAAAATGTTATTAAACATGTCCTCCTGTACAATGTAAAGGCCAATATGGAGGGATACACAATACAATTTATCTTTATTGTGTATTGGAAAAGAGTGCATGTACTGATTTCAATGACATTTATCTTTTATGCTCTGTTTATATATAGAATTCACATATACCAATTTCTAGAATTAAGCGAAAAATCATATTATTCGATTTTTTTCCCCTTTCACTTAAATCATGAGTGCACCATAATATGGTTATACAGCAATTCTTTTTCACTCTCTATTTGTCAATATGAGACTTGCAACACAGTTCTTTGCCTATGAACAGAACAGCAAAACACGTTTATTGCTGATTATCTATCCACATCACTATTGTTCCAGTACTTATTCCAGCATTTAAAGTGGATCATCAGGGTCTTGTATGGTGGGCGTAGAAGAGCGAGGTGCCTCAGAAGTGTCAGAGGTAGAAGCAGTCAAAGTGGAAGCAGGGCTTCTTGGTGTGGCCTTCTTGAAATAAATGTTTATCTCTGTTTGCCGTTTTGCTTCTTCATATCATTAAAAATATTTGTGTATGTTGACACAGCCTCTTCTACCAATCCTTTTACATGCAAGGAACCTTACACACATGGGTTGCTGTTGTCAAAATAAGCCATTGCAGATTTGACCATATGTAGCCCCTCTGCTATGTTGTTCAAGGTAAACTTGTCTTGCACTTTTTCTTCATCTTCTGCATCTGGTATTGTCTCAGCCTCAGGAAGAGCCAGCGCCATTAGGTTATCTTCTGTTAATGCAGCATATCTGCTGTCAAGTAATTGTTCAATTTCTGCTGTTTCCATATTGTGAAAACCTTTAACATCCAATTTCATTGCCTGCTCCACAATGTCTCTCATAATCTTTTTGATTGGCTCTTTAGAAATGGAAGTGTCCTGGGGTACAAATAAGGGCCAAAGGTTCTTCCATCATGAGTTTACTGCTTCCACAGCTTTATCTCTCAATGACACTAATGGCATCAGCGATAGTGTAATCCTTCCACATCTTCAAGATTTTCCACACCGGGATCTTGTTCAGTAGCCTGCACAATCCTCTCCATTGAGTAGAGTGTAGGGAGCCTTAAATGCCCGCTGATAAAGTGGTTGGATAATGGATGTTGTGTTGGGGGGCATGTAGAGGACCTCCACACCATCAGTTTTGAACTCTGTAACATTGAGTAAGAAAAAACCTTTAAATGACACTTGCTTACTGGCATTGTATTTTCTGACCTACACCACAAAACTGTTTAAATTAATCAAGGAAAAGCGTTCTTGTAGTCCAAGCTTTTTTATTGCTCATCGAAAAACTGAGAGCTGGGACTTATCCTTTCCCTTCAATACTCAATGATCGGTATATCTGAAGATGATGGTAGGCTTTATTAGAAATCCAGATGCATTTGCACACAGCAATATGGTAAGTTTGTATCGGCCTGATTTAAAAGCCTGAAGCTCGCTTTTCCTCTTTACTGATAAATGTTCATTGAAGCGTTTTCTTCCAAAACATTGCTGTTTCATCAGCGTTGAACACTTGTTCAGGTGCATAACTCTTCTCTTCAATAAGTTTCCTTAATATCTCAGGACATTTTCTTGCTGCCTCTTGGTCGGCAGAGTTTTTTTCTCTGTTAATTTTAACATTATGTAGGCCAAATAGTTTCCTGAAATTATGAAACCAGCATTTGCTTACATGAAACTCTGTAGAGTTAGAACCTTAACCACCACCCCTTTCCTTTACAGAGGTGTATAAAGACATTGATTTTCTTTGATTAGACTGGAAGCTACTGGAATACCTTTTTATAGCGGTCCTGCACCCACAGAAAAACTTCACTTGATGTAAAGTTTGCACGCCCACTGGTGTAGCAACTGCAACAGCTGAACGAATTTGGATTTCCTTTTTCTTTATATATCTGACAGTAGAGTAATTTATGCCATAATAACAGAAACCCTCAGCAACTGACTTTGCTTTACTAAGCATACCCAACAGTTCCACTTTTTCTTGCAAAGTTTTCACTTTCTTCTGTCTTTTTGAGTCACCTTGAGAAGCACTAAGACAACCTTTTGGCCAGGCTTTGAGAAGCACCAGGACAACCCATCTTTCACAGTTTATGATTTCAATGCAATTCTCCATTCATGTCTGAAGTGGAAAACGCCAAAAAACAAACAAACAAAAAAAAACTTTAATGTGGAATCCGCAAATGAAAAACCTGCAAATGTCGAGGGTCACCTGTATAGTACGCAATGTTCAGTCTTCTTCATACACACACACACACATATATATATATATATATATATATATATATATATATATAAATGTTATTTTTATAAAAGTGGAAATTATATTTATTTATGTAATATATCTTGCATTTTACCTCCATCGCATAGTTCACATTGTTTAACCTCTTCAATACAGTACACGGGATACTGACATTGGGCTAGCAGCAAGCAGTGTATCATGAGAGGCCACCTTCTTTGCTAGCTGTATGTACTTTACCTGAGGATGAACAAGTGGTCTTAGATATCCTACACCCAGCCCCAAAAGGGTTCTATATGGTAAGTATAGCGCTCTTCAGAACTTCAGGTTACTGTATAGGTGCTTTAATGTGCTTAAGGCATTATGTTTCCCCTTGTGACCTTTCTAGAACTTTTATAGTTCTCGGTAAGCATAGACTCCAAGTGAGCTAAAAGAGGTTGCTCTCTGAGTAGGTAACCAGGCCTATAGGACAAACCAACTTCAGGTATTGTTCGTTCTCCGATTAAGCATCTCTAATTTTGTTGTTGTTTATGCAAATGACCCTTAGGGGTGATGTTTTAAAGCATGTTATTCCAAACAATTTAGGAATGTTAGGTGATTTATGCCCTTTATGGCTTAAAACCAGACTCTGCGTCAACTATGTAATTTTCCGTGGGAGTTTTGCCATGGATCCCCCTCCGGCATGCCACAGTCCAGGTGTTAGTCCCCTTGAAACAACTTTCCCATCACTATTGTGGCCAGAAAGAGTCCCTGTGGGTTTTGAAATTTGCCTGCCCATTGAAGTCTATGGCGGTTAGTCCGGTTCGCCCGTTCGCGAACATTTGATTGAAGTTCGTGTCCGATGTTCGCGAACCGAAAATTTGATGTTCGCGACATCACTAATTATCAATACTAGTTGTTTAGAAGAAAGGAGAATATCAGAGTACAGGGTCCTTTGAGGTAAATAAGAGCTTTTCATAATTGTAGGCTGTTTGCTACACACCTCAACTATATAAGTGTTAAGTTTTAAAAGGAGCCTCAGTGAACTGCGCAGTATAGAATAATTTCATACCATATTTTCCTCATTCAGTATTATGAAGCTAGATAAGGACATGTATAGTATGTTTAAAAGTGACTGACACTGGGCTGTTATTATTATTTGTCGCCTATGCTTGCAAGAAAACAATGGCCGAACAGTAATATCAAATGCATCTTTCAAAGGGCTATTCACAAATGTTCCCTGCAGCTGGATCATGAAATCCAATACACTATCCATTCAGTGTGATGTTTGTATGAGCGGTGTAGATTGCTGAATGTGAGCTGACCTGTGTTAAACCTCATTATGATGACAGCCGCCCATTGTACTAACATCAACTTCTAAACAAATATCAGTTATTCTCTGGTTTCTTCCCATTGTTACAAGGCTTCTTACTTCTATCGTCATTCTGCTGGGAATTTGATGCAAGTGAAAGCGAGAAAACTTTTTTTTGCTTTCTACTAACAAAGAGAGAAAACAAAGCTTGCTATTTTAAAGACACTTTATCCCAATGGTTTTTCCCACATGTGATTTGCAGTATAGATATTTTTAGTCTTATGATGGGAATACAGTGTAGCTTTGCTGATCCAGCTGCCCCTTTCCACTTAAGTTTCCAATATAATATGCAAGGCACTGCAGATCTAGTAAATAATAGGATTAGCCAAATACATAGAAGCTAGTAAAGGGCCATTCAGCTGTGTGAACTTGGTGTTTGTCTATGCTGTTTTATGGTGTATGTTCATGTGTGCAATTATATATCCAGTACATTACACATTGGTGATTGGTTATTGAATGATTGAATACGTTATTTTATTTTTTTATGTGCCAATGAAACAGTATCTAAAACTTGAAAATAATTAAAAATTAAAAATGTCTACAGTCTTTTGAATTTAAATGAACCATGACATCCTAAGTAATTGGCAATAAAAGGGATAACTATTGTGCTAACCATATTTTCCAGCAGATGTACTTGTAGTGTAAATATGCTATCAGGACTAATGTATTTATTTACTGGTAAGATGATCTATCATTTTGTTGCCATGAAGTTAAATCCCAAAATAAACATTGATAAACTTAACATTTGCAAAACTTTTCTAACAGTTGATTTTAAGAAGAAATGCCCCTAAATTAGCATAAAACTCCTTGTGGCCAATCAGAAGCAGCTACAACATTGTAGCAAAGTATGAGGCTTCAGTCTCTGTAGCAAAGCATCATGTGATTTGTAGTTTTTGTTCCCACCACACACCTTTTAGTATATGTGAGAGAGAATGAGAATGAGTAGACGGGAAATAGCAGTATTGGGGAGCTAGCTGACATGATGGCAAAGACAAAACTTAAGGGGGAACCTGAATGCAAACAAAGATAATACATGGGGAGAATAGAAAGTTCAGGTGGATGATGCTTTAAATGAAAAGACTGTACAGAACCAAAGAACAAAAGAGCTGGGGATAGAGTGTGACACAAGCATTTATATAAAGAGTAGGAAATTGCCCGTCAAAAATGACGTAATTAATTTTTAAGCCTGGCAAAGCTGTTTGACACCCAATATGAGCACTTTCAGAGCTCATTGTGAGCCCTGCGCGGAGCGCTCATTGCGAGTCTCTGCCGCTGTGTACTTCCTTCCTTGTGTCTCATTTCGCCCCTCCTCTCCCTCATGTCTCATTTCCCCCGTCCTATCTCTCCTCTCTCCCTTGTGTCTCATTTCCCCCTCCTCTCCCTGTCTTGTGTACCTATTCCTTTCCCCCTCCTCTCCCTCCCTTGTGTCTCCTTTCCCACATCCACTCTTTCCCTTGTGTCTCCTTTTCCCCCTCCTCTCCTTCCCTTGTGCCTCCTTTTCTCGCCTCCTGTCCCTCACTTGTGTCTCTTCTTCTACCTCCTGTCACTCCCTTGTGTCTTCTTCTCCCCCTCCTCTCCCTCCCTTGTGTCTCCTTTTCCCCCTCCTCTCACTCCCTTGTGTCTCCTTTCCCCCCTCCCCCTCCCTTGTATCTCCTTTTCCACCTGCTCTCCATTCTTTGTTTGTTCTTTCACCCTCCTCTCCCTCCCTTGTGTCCCCCCCTCCTCCTGTATCTCCTTTACCCCCTCTCCCTCCCCTGTGTCTCCTTTGTCCCATCTCCCTCCCCTGTCTCTCCTTCCGCCCTTCTCTCCCTCTCCTGTTCCTCCTTTCCCCCTCTCCCTTTCCCCATCCTGTTCCTCCTTTCCCCATCTCCCTTTCCCCGTGTCTCCTTTCCCATCCCCCTCCCCCTCCCCCTCAAGTTTCCTTTCCCCCTCTCCCTCCCTGTGTCTCCTTCTCCCATCTCCCTCCCTTGTGTCTCTGTTCCCCCTCCTCTCCCTCCCTTGAGTCTCCGTTCCCCCTCCTCTCCCTCCCTTGTGTCTTCATTCCCCCTCCTCTCCCTCCCTTGTGTCTTCTTTGGCCCTCTTCTCCTGCCCTTGTGTTTCCTTTCCCTCCCCCTCCTCTTCTCCCCTGTGTCTTATACCTGGAGAGATGAGAGAGAGAGAGGCAGAGGGGGAGATGAGAGAGAGGCAGAGGGGGAGATGAGAGAGAGGCAGATGTGAGATGAAAGAAAGAGAGCCTGTCCTGCACAACGCTCATTGCAGCCTCGCGAGCCTCGCAGTTGTGGATGGCCGCAAAGCGTGACCAACACCACAAATGTTCTGAACATTCGTAGATCCACAAAACAAAAAAACATCACACATAAAGTATCATTATATTTCATTAGCTCAAAACTTACAACTAACTTTGTTGCAGACATAAAACCACCTGAGGAACATCAAGGACAGAGAGCTGGCATAATCTTATAAAATACTTTTTCAAATATATCTAGACTAAACAAATCTCCCAAACCACAGCCTCATAATAGCTGCTATTAAATTAAATACCACCATGGGATTTCCCACTAGTACTGAAAGTCAAATGTGAAATCCATGTGAACCTTGGCATAAGGTCTCTCTGGAATTTCTCAAAGTGAAAGTAGTTGTCTTTCTTGTCATCATTTCAACCAAGGGAGTTGGAGAGTTGCAAGACTCCTCACACAAAGAGGCATATTTGATCTTTCATCAAGTCACAGCAATAACAAATGCAATAACCCTTTGCAAGAAGTGGTGTCAGTATTTTTAAACAAATCTACATCTTACTTTTTACCTGATCCAACAACTGAGATGTCACAAGCTATCAAACTGATATATTAAGAAATTGCCAAATTAAATAAGTAAAACTTTTTTGATTATCCCTTAATATCCTTTTTTGTTTTGTTATGTGTGTAAGGGATTTGTCTCCTCATGTACAGTTAAAATTAGTTAAAATATATATTCTTTTGATAAGTGCATATGTTTTGATTTTTATTCATAAATTTTGTTTGCAATATATATTTGAAGATCTTGCTGTCTGCCAGGTTGTGGAGATTTACAGATATTGGGAGTTGGGCAAACTGCATGATTTTTTTTAGTGGAGATTGAAGAGGAATATGTTCCTACTGATATAGGCCCACATTAAATTCCAAGCCAGTAACGCCAACATGAAGCTCTGAACGACTGCGTGCTTGAAATTTCCGAGAGTTACAGGGCTATTAAGTTAGCAAAAGGCTGCGAGCTACGAGTTGGAGACAAAAAACCTTAAACCATCTGTCGGACAGTAGCTTTGCGGGTAAAACGTAATCAATTAAGCAAGCCTGTAGTTTAGATGGAGCCAATGGAAACAGAGATCTTCAGCATTGTGTCACAAGAAAATGGAGGATGGATTTCAAAGTCTTATGGGGTTCAATTACGAGTTACAAGCGAACCCACTTTCCAGTCACAATACAATATTAAGAAGGCTGCAAATATGATATTCTTTCACATGCAAGTTACAGTATATGTATTAACACATTGATTGCCAGGATCGATAAAACACAAAAATTATGCATGAAATTAAGTATATCTCTGAGCTGATTTGCGGGCTTGTGAATGTTGTGCTATGAATTCTAAGACCTAACATCACTTTCACATTTAATAAATGTACTGTAGTGTGTTTTTATTAGCATTACAAGTGCTACGTATTGGACTTTACCCCCTTTGCGGGTCATCTGGAGCACATGTTGGGATTTGTGCTCCATTTGCATGTTACAGGCTTGCTCGTGAGTGACTACTTTTCAATTGAATAGCTAAATTGAACAAGTAGCGTTTACGGGCTTGACAGATCAAAGGATTTACTGGCGCCAAGTTCAACGTTGCTCAACACGTAGACGTTTCTCGGCCTTGCTGCGTTTTACCCCGCAAGTTGTCTGCGAGTTGAGTTACGGGTCTAATTTAATATTTTCTCTCATCTGAAGTTTTCAGAGACAGATGACAGCAACTAAAAGAGGGTTCTAGAACATTAGTCTCCAGGGGCTGGATTCTATTCACAAGTGGATAAGTCTATTCTATACATTACTACTGGTGTGTAAATGGCTGAAGAATTCCTTTAACTATTCTTTATTAAAGCTGTTGGTCTAGGTCAGGTTTATAAGACATTAGTCTGAGGGGGGGGCAGATCCAGCATATCCCTGTTTCAGGACCAGTAAATAACAATGGCAGAGACACTAATTGACCCATCTAACTTTCAAAAACTGTGTCTAAACGATCAAACAATTAATAAAGCACGTAGATTGGAAGAAGGGCTGTTTTCACTTTATTATATTTAAAAGGTTAGTTTCTAAATTTAGCATTTGCTAAATAAATTGTAGTACCTATGCCTCAATCCAAATAGTAAAAGCAAACCTGTTATTGCAAAAAAAAAAAAAAAAATACTCTGGTTTTATGAAGGGTTCATGTTTTTCAAATGTAGGCAAATGTTTGTTATTTTCTTCTTATTGTAGAAATAAATGACACACAATATAACAGATGCATTTATGTATTATTGTTGCTTCCTACCTCCCCAGCGCTTTCATTTGACATCCCCTGAAATCACAATATGTACACCAGATGCAAGCCGTAAATTAGATCCACTGACACATATTCCAAGAGTAATGACTCCTCATCAGATTGTAAGTGGTGTTCATTGTGCTTGCAGGAATAAGCTGTTTTTATAGGTCTATTGTGATTTGTCCTCCAAAGCAATATCCATGTTACAAATATCTGCAATCTTCACATTTACAAATTCTCACCTTATCATCACTTACAATGTTTTTGCTCACTGAATCTAGCATTTTCAGAACCAGGAAAGAATAGGATTTGTGTATGTATTTAATTCTATAAATAGGATAATGGGTAGAGGATGATATTAAGGGAATACTGCAAAGATTATGACAAAAATGAAAAACTATACCTTATATATTTGCAATTCTTTGTTACTAAAAAAAATCTAGAGTACTGATAGATAATTGAATGTGAATATATCTATTAAGTCATGGAATTCTTTTCAAAGTCCTCCCTCCTATATTACTGACATATGACAAGTAATTAATTAATACTCACCATGGAGGTGATTGGCAGATAGAGCCCACCCAGCTGGTTAAAGTCTAGAAATATCAGAAGCCTTTTAACACTTTGTCTGGACCACATTATCAAGGTAGTGCATGTTCCTCCTTGTTTACAGTGCTCAAGATGTCACGTTGGCAAGTTAGTTATCCAGATTTAACATAGAATACCCAAGGCCAATAAAGGTCGAGCACAGGAAGCCTGAAACCTGACATCTATGTAGTCTTATCTGTCGCTGTGGTTACAAAGACAGGCTTATTTCTCCAAACCATTTACTATGTTATTAATCATAAATATAGCAGGATGACACTTCATGATAAGGAAGACATTCCTTGAACAAAGACTTCTTTAGTGAGCTGGGAATGATTAACCCTATAGGAAATCTGTAAAGACATAACCAATTACTATCCAAACCATGACTATTGTGTAATCCCCCTCACAATGAAAGCAGCAAGGTTGAATCTACATGTCTATATAGCTGTCCATCTATACAGTACATGAATGGAACAGATTGAATTAAAAACTGCTTAAAAACATAGGCTTTAGTTTTATTTATTTTCTTGTTCCATCGGGGATTGAGCAACATAAAAACATAACATAAAAAAACAGACACATGTATAATGCTGCTAAAAAATCACTTGGTAATATAGTCTGCCCTTCTCTAGTTATAAAACACCTACAATTTATTCTAGTCTTTATTCTATACCCAAAACACTCTTATGCCTATTATAAACAATTTATTTCAAGTATCTTCCAGAAAAAAACACTTCTGTTTTGATCATATTCTGTAAAAAATGCAATTTTTGCAATTTTGTAAGCCTATATAGTATACCGCTACTGCTTTTTAGAAATAAGATATAAATGTTCTTGTGGGTACATTGGGCTATTTGGTGCTGTGGCCTCTGTCCCTGTCTCACAGGAACAACCAAAGCCACATCAAAGCACAGCAATGCTCTTAGTTAAAGGACCTATGCAAACCGAAAAAAAGACTCTTGTTTGTCAAGTGTGTACCAAATTTACAATCATGAGTTTAGCAGTCCAAGACAATCTAGGGAAGGGCGGATAGAGTTGAAAGGGACAAATTAAGTGGTGTAATTCAACTCCTAAGACAGGCTGTGTCATGCCCAGGGCCTGACTGGACTGTTTTACACTATGGCCTGGGCCTGACTAGCCAGAGTTACCCTGTTGTTATTATTATGGTTATGTATTTCTTAGTGCTTGTGGTTAAAATATGATTACACTGTTATACTGTATGTATCTTGGGTTATGCTCTGCATAACATATTAGCTATTCTGCAGGCTATTGCATGAGCCAACACCCAAGACCGTAGTCTAATAGATACTCCTTTTACAGGGTTTCCTAGTAAGCAGGAGCAGCCTATTGTGTACAGTGTTGTTATTTGGTGAAGACTCCCCCGGCCTCACAGGGGCCTTGAGCAGATAAGCAGATAGTCTGAGTGGTTAGAACAATTGTTTAAAGTTAATATAATCAACAGGATGAGATCTGATCTTATCAGAGGCACAGGATTTTCCCAGTAAGCAAGGCCAGCCTGTGTGCCAATTTTTTTTATAAAATGTGCCAATTAATAAAGTTATGTCAGTGGTATCTGAATTTACATAGACAAGGTGTAAATTTCATTATGTGCATTAATCGTAATTCAAAGGGATTATATGGTGTTCCTGATATCCTGGTCTGCTGAAGCAAGTATCTGGGCGTGGTTCCTGTGTATGATCCATCTTCTGCTATCAGAGGTGTACAAGGACCACATGATTCTGCTGGATAGGTTTGAACTAGGTTCTTACCAAGTCCAATTGAAGTAACAGATCATGACAGGCAGCTTTCAAAAGAAGAGAGGATAGGCCAATCAACAATTATAAAGGAAACATGCTCTACACAATATAAACAAAATGTGAATATCAAAGGAATGGTACTTATACACCACCAATGTAAGCAGTGATCTGAGCCAATATGTTTTATGTCACATAATTGACTTTTTTAGCATTAGGTAGGTAACCTTTGATTAATCTCATAACACTTTTTTTTATATATGTTTAAGAAACAAGGCAATATAGACAAAGAAGAGAGAGAGAGAAGGGAGAGAGTGAAAGACAATGGAAGAAACAGAAAGAGATAAGTGGTTTGGGTAGGGATTAAGGGGAGAGAAAAGAGGGACAATATGGAAAGCAGCCAGAACATTTGATGGGGCACTAGAAAATAAAAAAAAGGATGAGGAGACAATAAGGAGAGGCAGAGCCCAGAGTAGAGAAGATGCAAAAAGGACAATATTGAAGGGAGAGAAAAGGGGAAGGCAAAGAAAAAGAGAGAGAGAGAAAGGTTTAAATAACAGAACATAAAACATAGCTTCCTTGAAGCACTAAACTCTTACAACAGTTACTCTCACTAACGTAGTCTAATACACAGTCCAAACACTAGAATGCCAGTATTTCCCACTTCAGGGGTTTCACTGGAGTTTAGTCCCAGGATTCTCTTTAATGTTCCCACTTCTGTGGTGAAATTGAAAATTCAAACCACTCCTGGGTATTCACCTTCTGGGGTCTTGCAGCTCACTCATAAGCACTGTCGTCTCTAGACTCTCACTCACAACTAGCTGTTACGATCTGCTTCTTCAGTTGGGCTTGATAAGGCTGTTTTGGCTAAACCTACCCAGCAGACCTTTCAGATTATTTTGATCCCTTCACCAAGACAGCCAATGTCTCTTTAAAATGCCCTTACTCAGATGCAGTATTCAAAAATAACTCAAGCTCAGCATTATAAACATTAGGAACTGCTTTAATTGAGTTGATAACAGTCAGTAACAGTCTGTGCTTCTGGACTCTGCTTAAACTACTATTGAAAAGATTTCAGCTGCAAGGCATCAAAACATCCACTTCAGTCATACAGTAATAGTGCTTATCTTCTCTGAGGATTGTGATACATATAACTTATAGATATGCTATCTTATAGATACATCACCTCCCTTTTCTTTAGGAACATGTGTCTTCAAGATATGTCATCTTCCCCTTCTTTAGGAGCATATATCTTCATTAAGACATTCAACACAGCAATATCTCAACTGCCTCACTTTTCTTCACAAACTTCTTCACAAGCATCACAGGCTGACTTCAGACAGGCTTGTTCTCAGAGACACCATTACATCTCACTCCATGTGACTGAAATCTCAACTGACTCTCTCCGAGTTACAGACTGACAACACAACATTCTAAATTATTTAACACTTCATGAACCAAACATGCAACATACAGAATCAAACATCACATTACAATCACACATAGGGAAGCATAACATACAGTAACCAACATACATACTGTAGGGTAAACAACTTAACATAAAAACATATTAAATAACAATTACTAAACCCAAAGGATGGTCAGGGAATCATGACAGGCACTCTGTCACAGTGCATATAACTATAATCAACATTTGTACAAAGCAGACAAAACAAAATGATTCAGAGGAAAACAAAAACATGGATAGCTTGGAGTCTACTGTCATGTATTGCTGATGTATTAATCAACTATCATATAGCTTCATCCCTCCTCACTATGATATCACTTCATGACACAGGCTTCTTCTCTCCTCACTATCATATCACTGCATCACACAGGCTTTCTTCCACCGCTCTACCATATCACTACATTACCCAGGCTTATTCTCTGCCCACTACCATATCACTACATTACACAAGTTTCCCCCACCTCACTTTCATATCTCTGTATCACACAGTCTTCCTTCCACCTCACTATGAAATCACTGTACAACACAGGCTTCCTCCCACCTCACAATCATTTCACTACATTACATAGGCTTCTACCCTTCTTACTATTATATTACTACATCACATAGGCCACCTCTCTCCTCACTATCATATCACTGCATTACACAGGCTTCTTCCCTCCTCAGTGTAATATAAATGCATCAAACAGGCTTTCCCACATTACTATAATATCACTGCATCACACAGGCTTCTTCCCTCCTTGCTATAATATCATTGCATCACACAGGCTTTATCCCACAACACTATCATATCACTGCATCACACAGGCTTCTTACCTCATCACTATAATATCACTGCATCACACATGCTTCTTCCCTCCTCGCTATAATATCAATGCACCCTACAGGCTTTATCCCACATCACTATCATTTCACTGCATCACACAGGCTTCTTCCCTCCTCGCTATAATATCAATGCATCACACAGGCTTCTTCCCACCTAACTATAATATCACTGCATCACACAGGCTTTATCCCACATCACTATCATATCACTGCATCACACGGGCTTCTTCCCTCCTCACTATAATATCAATTCATCACACAGGCTTTAACCCACATCACTATCATATCTCTGCATCACACAGGCTTTAACCTACATCACTATCATATCACTGCATCACATGGGCTTCTTCCCTCCTCACTATAATATCACTGCATCACACAGGCTTTATCCCACATCACTATCATATCACTGCATCACATGGCCTTCTTCCCTCCTCACTATAATATCACTGCATCACACAGGCTTTATCCCACATCACTATCATATCACTGCATCACATGGGCTTCTTCCCTCCTCACTATAATATCACTGCATCACACAGGCTTCCTTCCACCTAACTATAATATCAATGCATCACATTGGCTTCCTCCCGTATCACTCCCGTATGCTTTGCTTTTTCATGTATATATTGATGTATATGTGTATATAATATGTGTATATATGTTTCCTTTGCTATGTTGTGTTTATTCCCCATATATGTATTTACCTGATGATGACAGATGATGTCTCCACTCTATTTGCATCTGCTGTTATTATTCAAACTGAGGGTTCCATCTCATGCAGTATTGCTTGAGACTTGATAAAGGGAGGCTTAGCCTCTCGAAAGCTCGTCAATATAAATAAGACGTTTGTCCAATACAAAAGGTATCAAATTATATTGCAATACTCATTATTAATCTATATTTATATGGATTAATAATTACTAAATTACTATATATATATATATATATATATATATATATATATATATATATATATATATATATATTGTGGTCCTTTAAATAGAATGTGACTTTGAATGCACACACAACATATACAATGTTTACAGATACCAGTCAAAATTAAAAAAACAGAGCTAACTTATCTGCACACAATTGTATATAATATATGCTACATGGCAAAAGATATGACAGTTTATGGGTATATACAAGTTTGCATTTGTATTTTATTATCAAATGAGAAATACTACCGTGCAGGTCATATATGCCAAGCAGCGGTAGGATTAAACAGACACTGTACTGGCTGCTTAGCTATCAAGTTGCCAGAACATTACACCACTCAAGGGTTTTAATGATAAGCCCAGAGACTTTTTCTTTGTTATCACATACTAGCGAATTGCCCGTCAAAAAATGACGGCAATGAAATTGTAAGGTAGCTAATGCTGTTTAGTGTATAATAATGAAATATATAATACATTAATAAATGAATATACTTTACCTATTTTAAAGCATTGTGTGGAAGAGCTGTGAATGTGTTTTGATGTTGCTGCAGCATTAGTGGTGTGGATCTGCTGTGTAAGCGTGCTGAATGTGTGCAGTGTAACACTGTGCGTGCGCGAGGCCAAACCGTTAGCGTAGTCGTGTACTTCCGCATTGGCGTAAAATGGCGAGTAATGTGTGGTATACGTCTGTATCGGAATATCCGTAGGTGTTTTGTGGTGTTTTGCGAGTTTCTTGTGGTGTTTTGCGAGTTTAGAGTGCTGTAGCCTCGTTTTCGTTTTGTTCGGCGGCCATTTTTTCTCTCGCTTCGATTTTTTTTTAGTCTCTAAACTGTTTTATTTCAAGTAAAATCGAGGTGTAAGTTGTATTTTTGAGGTGCTGGGTGCTCCCTCTTGGTGTAGGTAAGTTTTTTATGTATGTGCTGTGTGTATGTATTGTGTTTTACATTTTGTAATGTTCGCGAGTTGCGTCCGAGTGTTGCGAGGCCGTAATGTGTGTGAACGTGTGTCGTATGTTGTTTGCAAATGTCGTAATGTGTGTGTCGTACTGTTTGGGTTGCGACGTGAAGTTTGCGAGGTCCTCAGGTGCTGGCATGGAGCGCCTACGGCGCTCCATGCCAGCAACTGAGGCCCTCGCTTTGCGAGGGTCCTCAGTTGCTGGCAAGGAGCGCCTTCGGCGCTCCATGCCAGCAACTGAGACCCTCGGCCAGTGCCCTCGCTTCGCCCGTAGCGTTAGCAACAACTCGTACGCTCACAACTATATATGTGATTCAGTTTATTTCCTTTGACTGTGTTTGTACGTGTGGTTGAAAAAGAATACTCACAAATGAAACAAATGAGAAAGGAAAGCTGTAATGTAGAGAAGATTCTTACATAGTAACTGAGGTTGAATAAAGACTTTTAATCCATCAAGTTCAACCTTTTTAGATTTATTTTGATCGTTATAATATGTGGATTATTTATTACCTGTTAATAATTGCAAATTGATCCAGAGGAAGGCCAACAGAAAAAAAAAACATTGAAACATTGCCAACCGTCTCATATGGGAAATAAAAGTAAAATTCCTTCCTGACCCCAGGTACTGGCAATCGAACTCCTCCCTGGAGCAATATTCCTTCGCTAGTTTTCTAGGAAAACCCTTAATGCCCTTTTTATAAAAAAATAAATCAAACCCCTTTTTAAAATTATCTGTTGAATCTGCTGTCACCACATCCTTTGGTAGAGTATTCCACAATTTAACCACCTTTACTTTGAAGTACGCTTTTCTTACTTTAAGGAGGAATATTTTTTCTTCTAACCTCATAGGATGTTCTTTTGTCAGTTGAAAACCTCTTGGCACAAAAAGTTCACGTGCCGAAGCTTTATATTGACCCTGAATGTATTTATATAAGGTAATCATATCCACTCTTAGGTGCCTTTTTTCAAAATAAAATAATTTTAAGTTGGTTAGTCTTTCTTCATAACTTGGCCCCTCTGTTCCCCTTATTAATTTTGTTGCCCTTCTCTGTACTTTTTTCAGCTCTAAAATGTTGTTATTATGAAGTGTTGCCAAAATTTGTACTCCATATTCCAAATAAGGGCGTACTAGGGATTTGTATAGTGGCAGAATTATATTTGCTTCCCTTGCTTCTATGCCCTTCTTAACACATGCTAATATTCTACTTGCCTTTGCAGCTGCTAGTCATTGAGCACTATTAGCTAGGTGGTTGTCGACAATAACTCACAAATCCTTTTATATATCTGATGCCCCTAGAATTGCTCCATTAAGATTATAAATTGCATGTTTATTTTTCCTTCCCAGATGCATAACTTTGCATTTATTTGTATTAAATCTCATCTGCCATTTAGTTATCCATTCCTCTAATTTATGTAAATCCCCTTGGAGGGAAAATACATCATTTTCTGGTTGTCATCAGCAAAAATGGGGACAATCCTTTCTAGTCCTACTTCTAAGTCATTAATAAATATGTTTAAAAGGAGAGGACCTAATACCGAACCCTGAGGAACTCCACTTACCACATTAGTCCAATCGGAGTATGTTCCATTTACAACAACCCTTTGCTTCCTGTCTTTTAGCCAATCCATGAGCAGATTTTTACTGCAATTCTTGTATCCTTTAGATTACACAATAGTCGTCCATGTGGCACTGTATGAAAGGCCTTTGCAAAATCCAAAAAGACTATATCCACGAGTTGCCCTGATCCAAGTTTCTACTTACTGCCTCATAGAAACAAATTAAATGTGTTTGACATGACCTATCCCTCATTAACTCGTGTTGACTCCTACTTATAATTCTGTTCAAATAGACATATTCTTGTATAATATCTCTTATAACCCTTCTAAAAGCTTCCCCACAACACAAGTGAGGCTTCTGTATATAAATTGTCTATAAATCCATAGATTTGCTTTTTCTCCCTTTTTAAATATTGGTATCACATCTGCTCTTCTCCAGTCATCTGGTAGCGACCCTCTGTTAAAATAGTCTTGAAAAAATAGATATAATGGCTTGGCTATTACTGAACCCAGTTCACTCAGTACCCCTGGATGAATTCTGTGATGACCTGGTGCTTTATTTGTTGCCTTATCCCCACTGCTGGTACCTCCCTTGTGTATACTTAAGGCTCATCTGCCTTTTCCTGGTCACTATTTATCAGACAGCCGGTTTCACATTGTAGTGTTCCTATAGCTTCCTTCCTGGCCTTCTTCCCATTAACATATTTAAACAATATTTTAGGGTTAGTCTTACTCTCCTTTGCAGCTAATTTTTCATTTTCTATTTTAGCCAGTCTAATAATTTTTTTGCAAGCCTTGTCGATATCCTTGTACTCACATAAAGCTGCCTCGGTTCCCTCTTTCTTGTATTAAATGCCTGCTTTTTTTCCTTATCATGATCTCTAAATCATTGTTAAGTCACATGGGACGTGATTTACTCCTATTCCTTTTATTTTCACATGGTATATTCTGGAACTATAGATCGCCTACTTTGATTATTAGCCATGTTGGTCCTAAACTTGGACTGTGCGTTTAGACCCTAGGGCCTATAAGATATAGTTTATGTATTTATGTATGGATATGTTTGTGTTATATAGAGAATTTCATATGGGAATGAAAGGAGGAGGTCTGTGTGTTTTCTAAACCAATGTAAAAGGAGCATGCTGTGAAGGTAACAACATTATATGCACCCATTAATAAACGGACTGTCTGTGAAGTGACCCGGCTACAGTGAAGCCTGATGTGAACATTAGATGTCAACATATCAATAAAGTTCTCAGGTTATCACATCCAGTTATTCTCGGTCTCACAATCACTGGGGTTCAAGTGAGCAACACTTAATAGCAGTTGGACAATCTGAACACCTGTTTGAGATGTCACAAGGCAACATGTCTTCACCGTGGTAAGACCCTAGGAAGCAGCAACTAGACAAAAGCCTACGTGTGATTAAGATGCTGATGTCTATACTGAAGGCCTTACATTACCAGTGCAGGCAATATGCTAGAGATTGTGAGTTTGGTGATACTCCACCTGGTTTTTGTTATAGTTTATATTAATTCCTTGATAAATAATCTACACATATATTTACATTTGTTTCTCTCACTTTTTTGGTGTCTGCTTTTCTGGTCCAAAGGTACATTCCAAGGAGAATTTGAGACTGCCCAGTTTGGTGTTGCTTTTTTAGTTGATGTATTTATAATTAAAAAGTTTCAGAGTCAGATGGGAGGGTGAGACAATTCAGATAGGAAAGCTGGTTTGAATGTCCATCACATTGTGAGTAAAGGAGCTTCATCATCAAAAGTTCCTTGAATATGAAATATCTAAAGTCTTATTTTCCAGTAATTTTTTTATAAATTTTTGCTAACTAGGGGTATTTATTTACAAATGAACCTCAAGAAAAAAGTTCTTCTTATTTAGATACAGTTTTCAAATGTATGAACAAATGTTATCTGTGTGTTTATTGGAGCCCTTGCATAAAGGAAGCTGCTGGTGCTCTATATTTAAATATAATAATATTTGTCCAATAATCATCTTAAAACAATCCAATTCAAATACAATGCACAACACAAGCATCCTTCCATGTACACTCTTACACAAACTTTCCCTCCATCTCCTGTGGTTCACAGCCATTGGATATCCTACACCTTTACTATACTCTCACTCAATGACATTTGGATCTTTCACTCCTAGATCTTCCGGTCACCACTTTGAGATCTACACTGCATTGCCTTTCAATAATAATACCAATATAAATCCACATTGGGGGCAAAAAGACAATTTTGGCACATAGAGTATGTACATAATACACAGTAATAATTTCTGCCACCAGTAGACATATATTGGCAAAGTTGAGATAAAGTGATCAGCCATTCAGTAAGGTGAGGGTTTTGTTTGTTTGCAGAGCCTTTCCAGTTTCTACATATGTCATCCTATGGATTGATGATAATGTGACTTCGACAAGAGATCTTCAAGCTCCTCATGTGTCAAGCTATCCCAAAGGTACAGAAAACAATTTGGTTGCATAGTACCAGAAGACTCCTGTTTGGAATTTGTTTGCGGGTGAAACGTTCTTATTCTGCTCATGTATTCTCTTATCAGATAAAAATGAAAACAAACAGGGATATTGTTTTTAAGAAGTACACTTTATTAGAAAGGGTCATCATTTCATTCACTCAGTTTCACATGAACCCCATCTGTGTGTCAGAGTTTCTTTTACTTGACCTTGAGCCATGGGCAGCTCTAGAGATGCCATACGTTATTGGACAGGCAGTAAGGCACTGCAGGAAACAAGTTACTGTCAGGAGTTATCCGAATTTATCACATGGGGATAGTAGAATACCTAGGATTGATAACCTAACAAGCTATGCCCCAGAAATCAGGGGTTGAAGGGTTTACAATCTTCCATTTCCAATTTAAACAATGCATTTCAAGCTCTGGTTTCAAATAATTTTACAAACATGCCGAATTGTACAATGAAACCAAGTATCACTTTCAATTGTACATACTTTAGTTCCTTAGCACTTCTTCTTAGAAACCACGGCATTTATAGTAACTTCCCTACTCTAAAGGGTGTATCAAGCCCCAAATATTGAATCATGCTTTTAAAAGAGAATTTTTTAAACATTACAAAAGTTTAGTTTGCCTTAAAGAGGAGCACACTGAAATGTAATAAAGCTGAAATTTATACAGCAACTCATGTATTTTCAGAGTTTAAGCAGATACTGCTACACCCAATGGGCCTATACAAAGGAACACTGTATTTTGTTACACACTTAAAATTCATATTTTGTTATTTTAACAGACTTGCTTGTGTCTGATGGCTTCCATATTGGAATTTTACAGCTCTCAAAGCAGGAAGGAGCCTGATAGGGAGGATGATTCTCCTATTACTAAAGTTCCAAAGTGGCAGTTTTTCAATAGAGCTCAGTTTAATTTCTAAAAAATAAAAATATTTAGCTCATTATTCAATGTGGTATACATATTGGACTTCAGTGTTCCTTTATTGAATGAGGGTGCAAGTACTGCAGGATAAATTGTAAGTTTATTAGATTTCAGAATATTTGTTTTCCATGCACAAAGCAACTCCTGTAACGTTTAAAATATGATCATTTAAAATAATAATAGAAAATGTGGGGTTTTTACTGTCCTTTATAGATGCTGGCTTGCCACCTTCCCATTAAACAGAATGGTCCTTAGCAACTGCAATACATGCATTTTTTATCTGTATGGACTAGATTGTTTGGACTGGTCAGGATGTACCTTTCAGCTCTTCCAGTACAAGTATTTACACATTAGTATCTTGGTCTGTCTTTCTCGACACTCCTGAGCCTGACATTAACCAGACTTTAGTAATAATGACTGAACCACCCTGCACATGTTTGCAAAACCTCTATGTGAATTAGTTAGGTATCATTCATTAGGGTTTGGCTGGTGTCTCGCTATTCCAAAAATGTGGGTTTAGATTCACTGCTATAAACAAAAGAGGCTATGGATGTCTGGGAAGTATCAAATGTGGCATCTCTAATTTTTGCAGCAGGAAGTTCATTTCTATGGGAGATCCTGAAAATGAGCAGCCATTCTAAAAGGAAATGATAGTAGTAAAATAAATTGCATCCAGCTTAGTGAAGGCCACATTTTATAACGTTATCAATTAATTCAATGTTTTAATTTCCCTTTGCTCGGCTGTAGGGATTTGCTATGATGGCCTCCATACCACTGAATTAAGTTGGTAGCCAGTGAGGTGTAAAACACAATATTGCAGGTCTTGTGCAGAAGGCAACAGCATGTGAAGATGTTGACTAACAGGGAGACCGTAGCTATCTGGTGCCCTCCCTCTTATGTAGTGATAGTTTCTGAGATTTGCAGTGCTGGAATGGGAGGGATGGAGGGCAACATGGCAACCTTCTGGAGGTAAGCAAAAGATAATGTAAAAATGAATTCCTAACAGTCTATGATTGGGTCAAAAAAGCTTTCATTATGCAGGATGCAACATATATTTTTAGAGTCATGACTTATTTCACCACTATAGTGCCCCTTCAATAGAATTGTCATTTGAGTGAACCAGCATTTAAAGGGGTTGAACAAACAAACAGTGCGTATTTTAGGTGGCAAGTAGCAAAGCAAAGCAGCAGATATAACTCAGTCAGCTGCCAGAGAGTTCATCATGCTCCCTGGAAACTAGAAGGTTAAAAATATATTCTGGAAGAGCACAGTATTTCTATGGCAAAGAAAAAAAAGTATTAAATAGGATCTAAGTAACTCTAAAAAGATAAATAAACAATTTATCAAATATATACATTAAAAAGAGAAAATGATATATAATGTAAAAACAATTTCTTCAAATAAAATGTGACAAACTTTTTGTACAATAATATTAAACGGAAGGGAAAGGAACAAAAGATCTTGAATATCCTAAAGCCTTGCATGAAAATACAAATAGGACAGAAATTTACTTTGGTTCAATTCAAATAAAATGGAATTAAGAGAATTTGGAAGAAGTAGTAGCCTGTTATGTTACACAGTTAAATACTATGTAATGTATACATTTTTTTTTCACTTTTTTTGAAAAGCTAGCCACACCTTAGTCTACTAGAAAATTACCGGGTTCTCAGAAAATGCTAAAAATACCAGTATTAGATTGTGAGGTCTCCTGGGCTTGTGAAAAGAATACATTTTCTAACCTTTGCAAAAACTGTATTTAAAAAGGACCACTGTAAATTAGCAAAATGTTTACAATTATTACAGGCATCAAAGGATTTTCACAGAAAATCTTCATTTTAGCAGACTCTGCTAGTGCATATGAGCTAACATGATATTCATACTTCCTCTCTCTTCAAGGCACAAGGGGGTGATTACAGAGGAGAGCATGCAAGCTGGCACTAATAAACCTATGAGAGGGATGGAAACTGTGTGCCGTGATGAAATCTTATCTGTATCCACCAATGAATCAAGAGATTTCACTGCTTCCCCTTCTTACATTCTTGAATAGCTTAAAACTGAGAAAATACTCACACTCAGTCTCCAAACCAGCATTGATTGTGGAAGACAAAAAATATCATCTTTCTGACACAAGCAGTGTCTACTAAAATAAAGATCTTGCCTAAAAAAATGTATATGCCCACATCTAAATGGTGTTCATTTGTTACAAACTTCACAACCATATGAGGTTTTATCTATTTACAATGATCCTTCAATGTTTATATATTAATTCATAAGATTCTATTCTGAGAAGATGGCTTAAAAATTTCTCACATTGGTGTATTTTTAGCTCTTTGATAGGTATGTGTGTTAAAATTGACTATAATTACTGGCTACAATGTAATCTCACTGCAGTTGTCATTCCTTCAATTTCCTAACTGGTGTAGCCGAGCCCTGGCCAAAAAGGTATCCAATGTAGAGTTTCCTTAAATTGGAGTTGAATCAACTAATTTGTATAAAATCACATGCATTTTTAATTAATGTGATTCTACTAAGTAATATCCAGTCTAAACTTTGAAAGATGTAGGCATTCAACAACCAAACCAGTTTGTATTTGTGGACACACTCCAGTCACTTCAAATGGTAATGTTGACTGAAAATGCTACCAAAGGGATCCTTCCTTCTATTCTGCCCTAACTGGATTTCTTCTAATTTGTGTTTGTTTGAGTGTAACTTAATTTTTAGCTGTTTTGAACCCAAAATCAATGTTAAATCTAGTTTACTAGACTGGATTTAGATGTATTCTTTGGTTGTACATTATAATCATACAGCTTTCCCTTCTTCACCTCACTACCTGCCAGGGTATTTAAACATAAATAGCCAATACAAAACCAAGCACAGTGAGACATGGAAGTTTAATGTGTGGTTGCTTGGTCTTATCTCTTAGATGGAGACACAGCCTAATTTTCAGAGTGAGGAAATAAGATGAAACTATTTTAGATAATATTCTGTTGAAAGAGTTTGTAAAATCTATATACCAAGACTATTTTGTTATGTATCTGGATTGTGAATCAACATATTAGATAGTTATCATTTTATGTGCATTAACAACAAGGATATGGAAAACCCAAGGATGTATTTGATATGATGCAGATTCTCAAACAATGCTTTTCTTCTTTTGGTCTGTACCAAAAGATAGTTTGATGGTGTTGCTGGCATCTAAAGATATGCAATAAATCCAAGATTAATGGAGCAGAGCATACACTCACAGTTATGCAACAATTCATTTTATATATATATATATATATAAAAACACCTAAAACTCTTGGAAATGTAAGATCTTAGTAATTTTCGTTCTTTGAATTACATGGAACTGGAGCGTATTGCCAAGGTTCCCAACTTTGTACATATGGTCCATTGTGATAGGTCATGTCGCACAGAGATCACTTAGTGACTGGTACTGTAATTATACCATATGCTGATTGGGGTCACTGAATGAGAGGTCTAGGGTATAGCCTCTAACAGAGCAAAACTGATGGTGGAATTGCATGAACACATTGATAGAGGTTACAACATCATAGTAAGAATTCTGCCCTTTCCTTCATACTTACAAGTGACTTTAATGTTTTTTCAATTTAAATAATTTAAAACAATTTTTTTTTTTACATGTATGTGCCATTATCAAGGGAATAAGGAGTTCTGCTTATTTCTTTATCTTCTAACAATTTAGATTTATTTAATATTATTATTTAATAGGAAAATAAAAGGCTGAACAAAAATCCGGAATCCTCTTGTGCATAGTCAGAAATATTCTAATACTGAATGGGACTTCAGACAAGATATTCTTCCACTATCCGTAACAATCCATTGATGTTCTGTGGCACAGCTTCCAGAAAGACAAAAAACAAAAATAATATATATTAAAAATTAAATAATGCTCAAGTGTCCACCACAAAGGAGTTATGTTCCCATGTAAACAATATCTGCCATTTTGCATTTGTTCTTTCGTTCCCCCCTGTTGTTGTCCGGATGAGGCTACGAGGATAAATGTCACTGGTATTGTAAATAATTCTTCAGTGCTTGAGGCAAAGGTAACGACTCAATTTGGTGCAAACGCTCTCTGCCAATAGCAAAGCGAACAGATCTTCGGCTTAAGTCCATTAAAGGCAGTGGCTCAGCTGAAATAAAACAAGATAGAGATATTTTACTTTCAAACAGACAATATCCAAAATATTCAGTTGTGAAAAGTGATGAGTTCTATTTTACATTTGCAATTACAACATATGCATTGTCAGTTTACCCAATTTAACTATCAAACATCCCTATTTTGCATCTAAAAAACATTAGAAAATAACCTTTTATTCTTTGTAGAAAACACTTTTGCACAAATTGGAGACCACCTTCTGAAAAAAATATTTAGGTCCAGCCATTGACTATCTAACCATACAGCTCCATAACTCTTCTGGTGCAATGCCCTGACACACTCTAATCGGAGTTAGAAACTACTAACTTTTTTTTTTGTTAAACTGCATTTTCAGATTTAAAAAAAAAAAGGTTTTGTTAATTTTTTTAAATTCAGCTCTTTAGACCTATATCTCACACACATGCTTGTCAATAGTCAGCTAAAAGTTCCTCATCTGGAGGGTGCAAATTATTAGCTTACCCATGCAACACTTGGTGAACATGCCATTTCCTAGTCTGCTGGTTTTTACTAGTCCATGGGCCTCATTAAATTGTCAAAATCGCAATTACTGAGGCCTAAAATGTAGCCCGGAAAAGTTGCAGCTATTAAATTGGCCACTTCAAACTACCCGCAAATCGATTTGCGGGTTAAAGGCTGAAGATTCCTGCTGTTGTCAAAGTCATAACTCTGTCCCATCTAAGTCCTTGATCTTTTAAGCCTGCAAATGTTGCAGTCATGACCATGCACTGAAATGCTACGTATGGTTACATGGTTTACGAATTTGGCTTTCAGCCATGTAATTGCAGTGTTCAATTAAATCGATCTGTAACTGTTGCAATGTAATGAGGCTCCAAGACTAGCGCACTAAAGAAAATTCACAGACCTTAATATATTTATGTATGGTCCTTTATAGCTACATCTCTATAGTACACAGCATACATTTACACAAGAATGATCACATTTATACTTGGCAAAAACTGAACTGAATTTTATACGGGGGGAGACAGTGATACCATTAATTTAAGACTGGGTTGACAAATTTATCTGACAAAAAAAAATAAATACACAGATTTCACATTGTTATTTTGTTTTTTCAATTTATTTTGTAAATAATTTAAATCAATGATATATTAACAAAATGGCTTCTAACTTTCCAGCTCCCCCCATCTCAGAATAGACTACATTTTCTGATGATCCCCTCTTAAGTAAGGAAACAACGTAATATCCACATGATATCTATATATTTACACATTACAAGAAGATAGTC